>CM051499.1:16253296-16297703 GCA_028031935.1 Paedocypris micromegethes
CACACACACACGCACGCACGCACGCACGCACGCACGCACGCACGCACGCATAGTCACTCAAAAAGAGCGAAGCTATTCAGCTGGTTGAAGTTTGCCTCATGTGTCTTGATGACACAAGTTTATCATTCAGACATAGAAGATAGTTTATTAGAGAATGCAGCCTACATATGAATAAGATTCTCTACAACTAGGATTCTTATTTCATTATTCATAAAAAAAACACAAGTAATATAAATTTTCAGCAAATACCCGAATTTTCATCAAATTTTGTTTTAGTTGAATTTTCCATCCTAAAAAGCGATTGATAAATTCCCGTCATGTGACTGGCGGAACGGTCCAATCAGAAGCCAAATGTTTCCCTTTCTTTGTTTTCTCTTTTAAACGTGAGCAACTTTTCTATGTTTCATGTTTCATCTTTTTTCTTTTTTTTGCTGCAAATGCCACTTTCCATAAACCTTTCAAAGTTATAAAGTTTTCACTCAATTCACTCAGAGTAGCATTCATCATTCATTGTATTTCTTTATATAATTCAGTTTTATATAACAATTTTACCTAATCATCTCACTGTCCAGTCATTATCTTTACAGTTAATTATTTTGGAAATCATCAGTTTTTTTGTATGATCTCTTTAATGTTCAATGTTTCCTGTCTGTGAAGCTGGGATTCTGAGTAAAACAACCTGAACAAGACGCCAAATTATAATTTATCACCCAATTGTAATATTACTGTAAATTATTTTATCAGAGCATAATGGAAATATTAAATCCGTTTTTTTTTTTTTGGCTGTAAGTCTCAAACACACAACCTTCTGTGATGTAATATTTCTAATAAAAGAAATTAACTCGGCTATCTCAACTCACTTAAGAAAGAAAAAAGCATCTATTTTGCCCTTAAGATTTGAGAGATTATTTCAGATTAATGTTGTTTGAGAGAGTTATTATATGAGAAAAAAAAACATCTGAAATATTATTTCCTGTGAAAGAAATCTCTTGTCTTGATCTGGCATCGTTTAGACTTATCACTCCTTGGATTCTTTTCCTCTGCAGAGCTTTTAGAAATTATTTTTGGTTTTCCTTGTCATCAGGTTTTGTTCTTCACAATACAGCTTCTGTTCTCATCTGTCATCATTTCACACAGAAGCACATCATGTAACTGTTTTCTTGTTGTGATTGTTTTGCAGTATAATACGTGTCCAAGTGCTTGTTTTTCTTCCTAGTTGAAGTATGTTTGTGCTCTGGTTATATTTTCTGTTCTCTTTTGTAGATCGCTGAGAGTCGGTTGCTTTCTTTGCGCCTTGTTATGTGTCGACCTTCTTATGCTGTTTCTTCTTCCAGTTTTCCTCTTTTTTTCCTTTTAGATGTTCATTGTTTTCTCAGTGTGCACTGCTGACTCCTTTTTTTTCTTTTCCTTTCACCATCTTTATTTGCCCCCCCACCTCCTTCTGATTGGGCCACATTCAATGGGTGTGGTTTGGGGGGGCGTGTGTCAACGCCTTGGATCTGCCACCTGTGATTGGTCACTGGCCTTTTTCGTGACTCTCCAAACACGTTCGCCTGACCACCTGACCCCCAAACTGCCCTGACTTTGCCTTCCGCCTTACTATGTACCCTCGGGGCAGTTTGCGGACCAGCAAAGTGGCGAAGCAAGGCCCCAGTGCAAACTCTCCTGTTAAAGACCTGAAAGATCTCTCGGCCATGGACGCCTTCCGCTCACGAAGCATCAGCGTGTCCGAGCACGCGGTGCGCAGGTAGTGCACTTTATGGAAACCTCAGCAAACTCTGTAGAACCGATGTTTTACTGTATGGGGTAGGTGGGCGGGGCTTTGCATCCAGCGTGGGCGTTGTCTTGGCGATGCAGGGTGGGTGTGGTCATGGGATCTGGGCTGATACTGATTGGATGGGGAGGAGGGTGCATGCTGGAGGAGGGTTGTTGTTGTTTTTATTTGTTTGCATGTGCTGAGCATTTCCGCTTCAACCTGCATTTGTTTGCTTTATCAATGTGGCTCTAACCCCATTTCGCTTTCGCATTCGCATTCACCATGTTGCATTTCGTGCTGCGTGATTGTATTTACACAAATGTTTAATGTACGCTGGAAATACGACACTCGCTCAGGCTGATGCCTTTCCAGGCCCATTTACGATGCCAGTTTTGACTTTTAATTAAATGTCGTTAAATGTTAGATTTCTACAAGAAGGCCTGTATTATCTGTCATCTTTACAACATTTCAATTTTCATGGAGAAAATATTGTTCTGTTTGGAAAAATGCTGATTTTGAATCGAGATGAGGTGTTCTTTAGTGCCATTTAGCCGTGTTTAACAGTATCTTCATTTATTTAGGCTTTAGTTGCCTTTTTATTCGTCATGCTGTATAATATAGTGCTGTATAATGCTAATAAATCCATAGAATGAATTGTTGTGGAGATTAACAAAATGTATTTGTTTTATTTCCACTAACAACAAGGAAAAACAGTCTGAATAAAATTGAGTTATGCAATCATAGCCCGAACAATAATTTAGTGGGAATTAAGTGTAAAAAAGCTTCCAAAATGTTGACTGGAAGCGGTTTTGTCACATGACCAGCAGAGAGCGATCTAGTGCTAATCCAGAATCAGCGGTGAGGGAGCGCTTGAGCAATATTCTCACCGCTGGTCTGTGATTCATTAGCCTAGTGCATCTAATTTCCATAAAACTCATTAATTTTTTTAACTGCTTGTGGCGTCGGGACGAGAACAAGGGACTGATATTAGCATTCACAAGTCTCTGTCCTTACTTTTGTCTCATTATTCGAGTGATGGGAATGCTTTCTGTCGGTTGGTTTGGTAATAGCCGGAGGACGGTTTCTTGAGTAATTTGTCGTTAAGATTGCCTGTTTTGATTGAGGATCGTTTTTTAATGATCTGAAAACTAGCGGTGAATACTGAGTGCTGAAACTTCGGGTTTGTTGGAAAGTCTTAAGAGTTGTAGTAATCGTGTCTCACTTCATCTGTTGCATTATTGGTGACTTTCATCCAAATGTTTTTTGGATGAGATGTGGGACTTTTGAACTGTGTTCCAGCCAGTGTGTGTGTGTTAAACAGCATGTTTATGTGTGTGCGACGTGGGCCACATCAGCTTTTTTCAGCCCTGAATCTAATTTCCTGCTGATGCTCATAACCCAAACAATAATTCTGTCTGTGCGTCCCAACCAGCATCCACAATGACGACAGCCTCACACTCGGCTGAAGGCTTCTGATTGGTTGCAGAGTAATTTAAATACTGAAAGTTCCGTCTTTGGGGCTGGTTGAGCCGCTTTGTCAGAGGCCAGAAGGTGGTCGGCTTGATCTCTGACCTTTGACCCTCACCCTCTAGGATGCAGACGTCCACCACCACCTGCAGCTTGGGCTCTGCGGATGAGAACGCAGTGATGCAGGCGGACGACGCCCTGAAGACTGTCCATCTGGAGCTGACTGAGACCTGTCTGGACATGATGGCCAGATACGTGTTCTCCAACTTCTCTGCCCTGCCCAAGAGGTGTGTGCCTGTGTGTGCGTGTGTGTGTGTGTGTGTGTGTGTGTGTGTGTTTATCATCACGGTAACCAACTCTCTCTCTCTCAGATCTCCCATCGCTGACTTCCTGTTGTCCGGGGGTCCCTGCATGACATGGCTGGTGGGGAATAAACTAGTCACCATAACCACCAGCGGTGGGTCGCGAACACAAGCCCTGCTGGGCTTGGACATGATGGAAAGACCTGGAGGAGGAGAAATGACCAGGTTTTAATCCATTGGCCATCAATTGTATTGTAAGTGGACTGAACATGATGTGGCTCTGTGCAGGTCTGATCCATCACTGCACACGCGACAGACAAAAGAAGCTCCTGCTAATCTCCAGTCCCAGTCGGGCCAGCAGAACAGTGCCAGCATCCGCACCAGAGTCCGATCCATCTCAGGTTTCTGGTCATTATCATGCTTCAATGCTTTCAACCAGTCTTCTTACTTTATCTGCTGTCCACAGGTGGACACGCTTTGCGGGCTGGACCAGCTCAAAGCCTCAGCCCCTTGGTGGCATCTCCAGAGGTTGAGTACAGTGGTCCCTTACCTCCGCCCGGGCCGCCGCTGGAGGTTCTTGGCTCACAAAGAGGGGTGGAAGACCACGTGACCCCGCTGACCTCTCGCTCATCACCTCCTCTTAAACTGAAGTCAAGCCTGGCAGAGTTTGTACCCATGTTGACGCAAGGTTGGGCAGAAATCTTCATCCGCAGACCCTCAGGTACCCGTCCTGATTGGCTGGGCATATCCTGCAGGACTGTGGCACAACTGACATTGTTGCTCTGCGACATGAGTAATGCTGCGAACGGGCATTAAGTCTCTTTAACAAGCGTTAAGTTCTGTGACTCATGGGCCCCGGGACACAGAATGTTCACACCCTCTTATGGTCTAAATGAAGAACAGCTTGGAAGCATTTCTCTTCGTTTCTCCACAATTTTAGTGACGTGTCCTTCAACAGTTTCTTCTCCAAGAATTACACAAGATTAGAAAATCATGTTGTCTGTCTTTCTTTTTTTTTCTTTCCTTCCTTTCTTCTTTTTTTCCCTTCCTTCCTTTCATTCTATCCTTTCTGTCTTCCTGTGTTTTCCATCCTTTATTTTTATTTTCTCTCTCACATTTTCTTTATTTCTATCTTTCTTTTCTCTTTTTTTAACCTTTATTTGTAAATTTGTGCATTCCCTCACCCTTTGTCTATCATTCTCTTTATTTTTTTTCCTCTCAATTGCTTTTTTTTGTGCTCTCTGTCTCTCCATCTATCCATCCATCTCAGGTAACACCAGCTGGCTGATGTGTCTGGAGAATCCTCCCAGCCCGTTCTCGTCTGAACTGGGGAACCTGCCGCTGCAGGAGTTGTCCAGTGTTCTCATGGCCATGGAGGGTGTAAAGGAGGCTGAGCCGGACGTCCCAGTCGACCCACCTCAGCCCAAGCCCGGCCTGATCCAGCGCTCCAACACCGGTTAGTCCTAAAGGACTTCTTCAAAATCTCTGTTAGTTAACAATCTGGGTTATTTTACAGAAATATCCACGACCCATAATACACAGTTAGTATTGACACACAAACACACACACATAGAGAGCAAGTTAAGTTATTCATTCTGCACCTTCACAAACACATGGTGGATGAAACACAGGTCCTGCCATGGTGGTGGTCTTCCACAGCCCCATCATGTGGTTCTGCTGTTACATGCTCGCTGTCTTCATCATGTTTCTCTTCATGCTGATTGTGTCTCTATGTTGGTTTGTGTGTGTTTCTGTGCTGGTTGTGTTGCTGCAGTGGGCGCTCTCTGCTCTCTCTGCCCCCTTGACACATCCATCAGGTTACACAGGAGTATTTCCTGGGCAGGTAGATATATTTGATCTCAGAGTGTGTGGAAAGCACACTCTGTGATGTTGTAGAGTGTTTTAGCTTTTCCCCTTCAATAACCAATCAGACTAATCACTTGTGAATTTGACTATCACTGCATCAACAGAACAAATCGTCTAATTTGATAAATGGCAACAAATATGAGCCAGTGAGCTACAACATTCTGATCGAGAACCTGCCATTAATGAACCGCAATCCACATGAGAGCTTGCAATCAGCCAACCACTATCCACTCGAGACCCCGCAATCAAATAGCCAACAAACCAACCACTATCCACTCAAGATCAAGCAAGCAAGCAAGCAACCAACCAACCAACCAATCAACCAACCAATAACCACTCGAGAACCAGCAAACAACAAACCAACCAACCACTATCCACTCAAGAACCAGGAACCAACCACTATCTACTCAAGAACCAGCAACCAACCAACCAATCAACCAACCAACCACATTCCAGTCAAGAACCTACAATAAAACAAATGACATTCAATTCGAGAACCATCAACCAATTACAAGACCTGACAAACAATCAATAGCATTCTACTTTAATCGACCATTGACCACCAATAACGATACAATCAAACGATTTGATTTTTTTTTTCTCTTCAATCCTTGCAGTGTTAAACACCATTAATCTATCTGACAGACTGTGTGTAAACTGTGGGTTTGTGCATGTGCTAGATGTGTGTAGACATACCTGTGACATAAAGCTCTGTATACGTTTACACTTCTGTCAAGCAGACTCTGTGGTGCTGGAGGAAAGTGGGGGTTCCCAGGGTGGACCCAGAGGTGCGTCGGAGTTTGAACCCATATTCATGAGCGGAGGAGAGACCACTGCCGCCTCTCTGAGCCGAGTGAGTGTGAACAACATCTGTTGTGTGTGAAAGGAAAACATTGTGTTTTTTTTTTTCCCTTTTTAATTAATAAAATAATAGAATGAAGTTTGATGTAGTAAATTTAAGATTACGCAGTCCTCTGTCTGGAACGCCATCCGCTCATCAGGATGACAATATTCTCGTAAATTATACATTTTAACTTTCAGACAATTTGCATTTTAACAACTGGTTCACAGAGTATAAGTGTAAAGGTGAATTTCTGCTCCTGAAACACTGGCAAGTAAAAAAATCTGTTTTTGGGTTGATTTGTACAATTCTACAACAAAAAATACTTTTTTGTTATCTGTCATCTTTAGATTTTGTGCCTCTAACAAATGGCGCATGTGATGTCCAACGGACTATATCATATTAGTGCCAAAATTATCAAACATAAATTTCTAAGAAACGTATAATGCAGGGATGGCCAACCCGTGGCTCTTGAGCCTTATGCGGCTCTTTAACTAGTTTCATAACTAATATTATCATGTTGGTGTGGTTATTTTCATTAAATCTGGCTGAGCAGAGGTCTGTGTGTGTGCGTGCATACAAGATTAAGGAATGGGATGATGTTTATGAGTGCCCATGTGTAAGATGTGGCTCTTTGCAGCTCTTTGTGGCTCTAACACAGAAAAAAAGTGGCTCTTAGTTTCTAACTGGTTAGATACCCCTGGTATAATGTTTCACATTATACGTTTTTTCGCCTGCACGAACTTCACGTTGGGACAGCCTTTACTCTGGGAGCTGCTTGACCATGAAGTGGGAGAGGGGTTAAAAAAACAATTGTGAAGTCCTGGAGGGACTGATTAGTTATCTATGATAAGTAATTACGTATACTCTACACACACAAACACATCACGCGCAATTCCTAATGTTGTAGATGAGTGTTTCATCTACAGTTTATCTGAGTTTCTCTCTGTTCTTTGCTGAAGTCGTCGTCCACCTCCAGTCAGGATGAGGAAAAGTCTACGCTAGAAGAAGTTAGTGAGGGTGGGATCCCCATCGACCCCGAGCTTGGCTTCTCCCTCTCCACCACTCTCAACAAGTCCAGTTCGTCACCGGAGCTGCAGACGCTTCCCGAGGCCTTCGCCAAATCCATCGCCATGACGGCAGAGCCCCTCGCAGCCAAGACCCAGACGCTCCAGCCGCTGCAGCCTCTGACGGCCGAGAGAGACGCTCCGTCCACCTCCACCGTGTCGGTTTCCTCCTCCTCCTCCAACTCCAGGATGAGACTGGAGTTCCCCACATCCCAGCAGGGCCCCCTCTCTCCCACCGGCCACAGGCCCCGCGGCCACACTATTTCCGTCTCTGCCCCTTCGTCCCGGAGAGAGAGGAAGACGGAGCGAGACTCCTATCACGGACGAGGACCAGCATCTGCTGGAGAGAAGAGCTCTGGACTCAGTCCCAGGTAAAACTTCCAACACTTGTCTCAGAATCCTGTTAAAGTCTGATAAGTCAAATAACTGTTTGAGTGAAGTATCAAGAGGTCTAATTTTCAGTAAAAAGCCATTTTTCCCCTCTCTTTGTCTTTCAGCTTCGTCTTCTTGCAGCTTTATCACTCTCCCTTTTTCGGCAATGAAGCAAACAAACCGCTGCTGCTTCCCAAGTCTCAGGTGAGACTTTTCGCATTTCTATATTACATTGAAATAAAACCTGTATTAAGCTGTTTTTTTGTTCTCTTTGTTTGACACATTCTAAATCTTTTAATCTCCTTGAGTTTAAATGTGTTTTTCAGCCGATAGATCGGGCCGTTAAAATTCTCGACCAGATGCCTCCGTACGACACGCACAAGATCGGTGTGGTGTTTGTGGGCGCAGGGCAGGTACGCGACTCATTTCCTGTGGCTTTGTCGCCTCAGCACCTCATTTTGCCATGGTTTCCATCACAGGTGACCAGCGAGGTGTCTATACTGTCCAACGAGTACGGCTCCAACCGCTACGCACAGTTCCTCACGGGCTTGGGGAAGCTCATCCATCTGAAGGACTGCGACCCTGACCAGATCTTCCTGGGCGGCCTGGATCAGTACGGAGACGACGGCGAGTTCACATACTGCTGGCATGATGACATCATGCAGGGTGAGAAGAATTTCATCGCCAGTCACCTTCCTTGCTTTAAGCCAGGGGTGTCAAACATACGGCCCGCGGGCCGGAACCGGCCCGCAAGTAGGTTCGATCAGGCCCGCCAAATTGTTTGGAAAAAAATAGAAAAAAAAATAAAAAAAAAAAATTTTTTTTTGCTGCAATTCATTGATTGTCCGCTAAGGGGCGTTTCCATCGGAGTAGAACGCTGCATCACTGAGACGGACAGAATCTTGTTAAGAACGGAAAACAGGTGTTATCCGCTACCTATCCGCTACAACCTCATTAATCAAAATGTTGTTATCCAAACGGAGAAAGATAGATAAATAGTGTAAATGGCTTAAAAAATAGTGTAAAAGGCTTAAATACTGTTTGCATTTAAATATTGCATGTTTCATTTATGAAGTTTACGAAGGTGACTTTCTTCATTGCACATTTAATATCACTCTCCTTAGTTTGTACGGTGTATGCAGGGATTTAATTTATATTTTATATAAATGGTTTAAAATTCAGTTCTTTAAAAGCCTCTTAAGTGCAACACTATATTTTTCATTACCAATTTAAGTTGTGTGCCTTTGTACAATCAGTGGGATAAGTTGCAATGCCTAAATGTGAATGATAAAGGTAAATTGCACATTTGTAAGGAATTATGAGGAAATTCTTGGAATGTTTTGTAAAAGCATAGTTCACTAAAATTTGTGTTAACCATATGTTCCTAATGTTCTTGTGCTTCTTTACACCAAAACAAAGAAAATACATGATATTTTTGATATTTAATGCAGAGTGTGGTATAATTTTAATGGTCCGGCCCGCCTGACATCTCCTTAGGTCGTATGTAGCCCGCTATGCGAAATGAGTTCGACACCCCTGCTTTAAGCAAACGTTAAGATGACGTCAACACAACGTCTTAATTAAACAAAGCCGATGTCATTTCAGAATGTTTTTTTTTTTACCATCCAAACTGACTGCGTCAAACTTCTGCTTTTAAATTACGAAAGTGACAGAAACTGTAATTCATCAACTGACCACCAGAGACCTCCAATTGTTTAATTTCCTCATATTCCACCCACTTTCTTCTCTTAAACTGCTCTAGCTTACAGTTTATTCACAGCTGTTTTTACTAAACCAGTTTTCTGTAGAATATTTTTTTCATCAAGTCTTTGCAAATTTTATTCACTTGTTTTTATGGTTTGCTGTCTGCGTATTTGTTAACTTTGCTAATTGAATTAAAATTGTCCGTTTCTGCGAGTACACACAATAGCACAATTGTGCATTTCCTGCATTACAATGAGCTTTATATTTGAGCCACAGATGTAACTTGAGCCACAGATGTAATTGTACATTTTAGATTGAACAAACAACTTTTAAAAATAATCCATTTATATTTACTATTTATTTTCATTCATATTATTTATCTTTTTGACAATTTTGTTTACTTGGTTATTTTTTTAAATGATACAATTGTTTATCAGTTTGTTGATTAGTCTTAGAACACAATGAAGTCTAAATAGAACATTATCTGCGACTTGACACGTAAAATCTCACAGTTACTGAACTATGATTTGACATTTCACGGGATTGGCTGATTGGTGACTGACTGCGGTCTTTGTTCAGCCATTTTCCACATAGCCACTCTCATGCCGAACCGTGAGAGCGACAAGGGCTGCTGCAATAAGAAGCGACACATCGGGAATGACTTTGTGGTGGTGGTCTACAACGACTCGGGCGAGGAATACAAGCTGGGAACCATCAAGGTGAGAGAAGGTGCAGAGCAGACAGCGGTCCGAGCTCGGCCTGACGCGTGTGCTGATGTTTCTTCAGGGTCAGTTCAATTTTGTGGAAGTGCTTGTGAAACCGCTGGACTACGAGAGTAACCTGGTGACGCTGCAGTGTCGTAAAGGTGCGTGGTCTCCGTGTCAGGTCCCACCAGAAGTCTTCTTCTCACTCTTCAGCTGTGTTCCGTTTCAGATCTGGAGGGTTTGGTGGACACCAGTGTTGCAAAGATTGTTTCGGACCGGAACCTTCCGCTGCTTGTGAGGCAGATGGCGCTGCACGCTAACGTAAGTCTGTTGTGGGTTTTATTTTAACCAGAATTCCTGTTTTACAAACCTTTCCTACAGTACAGTGTGAAAGCATCAGATTTATATATACGTACAGTATAATACTCTATATATGTTTTATATATGCCGTCAATGTGAATTCAATGTATATGGTGTTTTGTGTTCATGCTAAGGAAGAAAAACCATTTTGGTTGATTTCCTGTCGCATGTTTTGCTAAATCGGTTGGGTTTTTATTTTTTGCGGTTAGGGTTGTCTGAAAATGTAATTTTGTGAAGTGCTTTTAACTTGGGAAGTGCCGTTAGTTGTAGTTTGCTGATAAACCTTTTGATTGTGACATATTTTGATCTAAATTGGGTTTCGTAAGTCTGGAGGGTTTTCAACAGTTTTCAAAAGTTTTGCTCCGGCATTTTGGTTTGGTTTGTCGGTTCAGATGGCGTCGCTGGTTCACCACAGCAGGGCGAATCCGTCCGATGCCTACGCTTCAAAATGGCTGGCCAGACTCAGACACATCAAGAGGATCAGAACACGGGTAACAACATTACAACATGTGTGCACGTTAATGGACAGTACATTAATGATAGTCATTGATAAATAGGGATGCACCGATACCGATATCAGGTATGGGCCTCAATACCACATTTTCTACCGACATTTTCAAACTAGCCCCTTGCTTTTTAATTTATATGATAAAGCTGTACATTTAAATCATGTTTTTATTAAGTACTCTGTATCGATATCAGCGAGTACCACCAAAAAGTGGTATCTATGCATCCCTATAAACTATGTTTGCGTGTGTGTGTGTGTGTGTGCGTGCACGAACACATATACTGTACATTCTTATCGCCAAAATAATCTAAACATGCCATTTTCACACCAAAAAAAAAAATCTATTTTGTTTGTGATTTGAGGAAAAACTAATTTTTTTTTAATTGTAATCATTTCAGAAAATGTTATAACACGTAAAAGATTTTATAACACATACGATAATAGTGATTTGTGTTTAATGGTGGCGTGTGTTTGCTCTGGTTCATCCTCAGGCTCAAGAGGAAATCCAGTCTCGGCCAACACACGGCATCTCTCTCACGCAGAGCCACGCCCCCGTGCAGAACAAAGCCCCCCACCAGACCCTGGGCTCAAACCCCGACGCCGGCCAGAGGAAGCGGCTGGTGTCTACTGTGGATGACTTCACAGATTTCGTCTAGGATGTTTTCTGCTGACTGAAGGTATTGTTCCGTCCTCACGCTGACTGTAACACTGACCACAGACGCTCAAGACGTCCTGTTAGAGTATTAACTTTTTAAATCTTAATCAATTGCATCTCGTGCGTGTGATGAGGCGTATATTTCACAAGATGCATCAGACGTTTGTGTGCTTTGCTATTTAATAAAACGACTACAAACTTTACACGCGTGACTATTTTTGCTTTTAGATTTACACAAGTTGAGAAATTCTATAGACACTGAAAATACTACTTCTGTAATTACACTCTTTGTGTGATAGAAAATCCAAAATCAATCCCATGTTGAATGTCTCCATTCCCAAGTGACCATTTTTTTATTTGCTAAATTATTAAAAAATTACTTTCTTGAACGACATCATAAACTACATTAATTTTTTTTTCTTGGAGTTATGCTCATGACAACGCTTCCGTTGGATTAAAGTAAATACTGATCTTGTGAACCATTATATTTGGTCAAACTCATGTAGATCGAAAAATTCTTTTTTTTTTTTAAACATGGTAACCGACACACGAGACTCAGCGGCCAAACTCTTTATTTGACTTTGTCGAGTGCAAAAGCAGGTAAAGTAAGTGCTAGAACATACATGTACCAACAATTTTCCTTTAACACATGCTGGTTTTAGATTTTACAGCAACACTTTTCTTTGGCACTTTCCCCCTCCATTTCAGACGGATGAAAATATATTTGCAAAGTACTTGAGAAAAACTAAGAAAACGTTTGCGCTTTAAATTACATCCAAAAATCGTTCAAATTAGTTTTTTCGTAGCATGTGCCAAAAATAAATGCAAAACGAGGCAAAAAACATAAGTGACGATTTGTCAAAGCCAAATACAACGGTATACACAACAATACAGAAAACGGAATACAGAATGGCTTGAATCATTAATAATCCATATCAGCTCCTCAAAAATCTCAACATTTACATTTTCACCAGATCCAGAGTCAAAACAAATCCTACGTTAGCTTTATATATTTTTTAAAGCGGGTCCCTGAGTGTCTTTGCGGTAAACAAGCATCACCATACACCAAAGAAACAACATTGCTCATCGATATCCTGACGAATAACACTTGAAGACAAACCGAAACGGACACTGTTAAACATGGTGATGAGATAAAGTGCCTTGTACAAAATAACTTTTTGGTTGCATCTCTCGATAGGTAAATAGCGAGCTGAGCTAACTTATACAATGTAATGCTGCGGTAATCAAGCTTCTGTAACAGTTTCCTATTTCTGAGGGGGAAAAAAAACATTCAACCTGCAATTATTCATAATCAAAACATCAGCACAAAGTGCATTTTAAATTAAATCTGGAGTGTTGCAATTGGCAGCAAAGGAAAGAAAAAAGAAAGAAGCTTCGACTAGCCAGCAAACTTTAAAACACCGACATTAGCTCTGAGCCACACAAATGTGGGATTTTTCTACCATGTCGCCGCAGATTAACTCTTCAAACATCTGGCCTTTAAATTCTCACACCCTGACAGTCTGATCTTCTCCTTCCCGTCGGTTTGGATCATGCGCTGGAGACGGCTAAAGTGCTATACGAAGCGGACATTTTGTGTAGCACCTGAAGGCCACTTGGATGGGTGGAAAATCTAAAGCTTGTGCATTCCACTATGTTTTAGTAATACAATTACGTAAGTGTAGATGTGATTTGGCACTTTTTGCACCGGTTGAGGATGAAGGATTCCTTCAAAAAATACTCTTCTCTTTTGAACTCTTCAAATGAACATGTACCAACAATCCTGCATCAACAGGACTTCTCACTCGATTCCTTCCACTCTTCTCGAGATGCTTCAGCAGCACAAGCTGTGCTCTTGTCAGGACCAGCCCGGCAGACCACCAGGGTCACAGGGTTGACTGGATTTAGTGAGGAAGGCAACCTGGGAAAAACTGGGTGGACCAAAAAAACATGGCGACCAGCACCTTGTTTCAAGAATTCCGAAATCAGATTAGCAATCATGTCTTGGGATTTAAAGGCTTGGTTCCAGAACCTGCTGTAACCAGGCAACATTGTTGTATTCTGTCTTCCGAAAAACTAGAATCAGCTTCTCATTGGTGACTTGGTTGATTTTCCAGGGTGCTAACGACCAATGGACCTTCACGGTTTGGGGTGTCCTGAGAACGGTCGGTCTGTATTGGGATGCACCTTGTTCTTCAGAGGAGGTGGTTTGTGCTTGCGCTTACGGCTGGGATTGGTGGTGGTATGTGCAGGGTGCCGGAACACCGTGGATGGCAGGTTGTCGGTGGGAGGAACCCAATCGTGAGAGCGTGGGATTGGGATTGGGGTAGTCACGGCACTCACAGGGGCAGTTGAAGGGGCAGGGGTTTGGATGGGGGAAGGTTCTGTTCTAGAGATTGGCTTGTTGGAACAGCCGACCATCTGAGGATTACTTTGAATGGTCGGACCAACTTTGCTGGGGGATCCTTTGGTCTTAGGAGGACTCAAGTCTCTGTGTGGATCCTTGGTCTTCTCAGTTGGACTTGCCTTCAAAGTCGCTTCTAATTTTAGAGACTCTTCATTTAGACCAGATTCTGCCTTTAGGACTGCCAATTTTTCTGGTATGTTTTGTAGACTGCAGTTTGTCTTTTCCGGACTAGATTCTCTCTTTTGGGGCTTTGTGGGAATTCCGCTTGTGATTTGCAAGAACCTCTCCAATTTCTTCGACCTTCTCTCTTTTTTGTGAAACTCTGACTTGGGAGTTCTTATTTCAGATCTTGATGGACTTTCAGCCAATTCTGGGCACTTGTCTATCACCTTCTGCCCTCTCCTGTGTCTTCTCTGTCCAGCAGAGTTCAGATTTCTGTGTACCGCTCTGTCCCGTCCTCCACTCTTTCTCACCATCTTCTCCAGACAACATTCTGCTCGATACAGCTCCTCGGTGGCTTGAGTGACCCGATCGAGCTGCTGAAGCAGGTTATCGAAAGCTGGAAGAATTCTGCGGAGCATGGCCTCCGTTTCTGCTTTCTCTTTCCACGTGCGACCACCAACTATCACGCCAGAGCCTGAAGTGAGGCCAAGACCCAGGCTGGGTGCTTCAGCAAGGCTGCACGGGCTGCTAGATGTTGGTCCCCAGGAAACCTCTGATTCTCCATCAACACTGTTCGGAGAAGGAGGAGCATCTGGGGTGTCCAGTGGAGGAACACACAAGGACTTGCAGTCGCTTGTCGAAGAAGCTTGTGAAGGAGGAAGCTCCATACCTTCAAATCGCACTTTATGACGAAACTAGGAATACACATACAACAACAATAAGAATATGGTGGCGAGAACATTGTACTAAACACAGTCTACTACAGGAAATAACCAAGACAAACCTCTTTAGCACGGCTCAACCCCATCCACATCTTCAGGCGTCTCAGAAACAGCTCTACCATCTCGTAGTCCTGCAGGTCCACCACTGGACGGTACAGTTCCACTCGGGCCCGGCGATAGTTCCTCAACAGGGCCGAGATTAGTAACCAGAGCAACACCAGTCGCAGCAGTATAAAGCTGATGTGGAAGATGAAGCAGTACACGGAATACTGAGAAGAACCACTGTCAGATCGCCACAACAGGAGTCCACGCCCACCCGAGCCCAACAACTTCCAGCAAATGGAGCTGACGCTCTCATAGCCGTCCATGACAGAGTGGAAAAGCTGGAAGGAAAGCAAATGACTTGAGTTTAGCCAAAACACTATATGGTTTTGTTGCCCTTGAGAACTGAAGCTAGAGTTTTTTTTTTCAGAAGGTCACTACAGAATTAAATATTCATAATGTTTGTTCACAAAAAATATACATACCAGTGGAGTAAAGAGTAAATGGACTTTGTGGTATTTTTAGCTAGTTTGTACTTGTACTGAGTATCAAAAATATAAGCCACTTTTACTCTTGACGTTACTACACTTTTGGTTGAGTATCTGTACTCTTTACTCCACTCTTTATCATTTGGGCACTTACAATACATTGTAACGGCACAGTACATTGTACAATACAATACATTTGATTGTCTTTTTCTACCATGGTTAATTTCTTAGGTGGATGAGGCGATATCGCCATCTGCAGGGTGTTGAAGGTACTGGCTGCTCTTTACGTTAAATGAACACGATTTAACGGTTGCACTTTTTTGCACATTTGAGTTTGACTGAGACTGACTTTGTTCTCTTAGTCTGTTTTTTTTCTGCCATTCTGAAACATTGAGGTGTTAAATTTAATTTCTATATTAGGAAATAAAACCTCATAAATAAAGAGCTTCTTGTTTTCCCACATTTGTTGGGCATTGCTTGAGCCTAAATTCTGTACAAGTAAAATGCTTTTAAAGTTCCTGTAAAATTAGATACTTTTACTGGTGATTTGTAATGGAGTAATTTTACTGTAAGGTATTTGTAATTTTACTCAAGTATGGTTTCCAGGTGCTCTTTACACCTCTGACAAATACACGTAAATGAAAAAATGCATATCTTATACGGATGATATGAACGATGTAAAATGAAACATGCAGCAGATGCTGTCATTTTTACCACCACATCAAGCCACCCAATCTCCATCTGTTCAGCCATTTCTGTGCTTTTGGAAAGATGGTCTGGGGAAGTCTCACAGAGTGGTTGGTAGCGTGTTAGCATAGCAGCAGATGGTAATGGTGCGCACTAACCAGGTGTCCGCCGTGCGAGTACGCTAACAAGAAGAGCAGCAGCGCGGCGGCGAGTGTCAGCAGCTCCCGGAAGGATCTTCTCAAGGCGCGGCCGAACACTCCCCACTCCCTCATGAAGCGCAGCTGGTGCGAGGCCTGGCATTAGACAATCAGAATCAGAATCAAGTTTATTGCCAGGTTCTGTGGTTACAGAGCTAGGAATTTGTCTTGGTGTCAACCACCGAGGCAGCCATCTGCGTAAATCAATTAGACACCAATTAAAAAATATAGCTGCAGGCAGCAGTTGTGGGGTCCCATCCTTGAACTTTTCAATTCAAAAGGTACACAATGTTATGTAGCTAGATGCTAGTTGATTTTTTTATATATAATTATACAAAAGGAGGCTTCGTCCAATCCAAACCAGGCCTGTTTCACATGAATTTGCAAAAATTCTCAAGCTAGCAAATTTTGCGTCTTGTTCAAACTAAAGCAAACAACTGCAAAAATGATCACTGGTAAAAAAAAAAATGTTAAGTGAGAGTTTACTTTTCTTTCATTTTAAGCTTGAAAATAAAGTAATTTGCAAGCTACCGGTATGTCGCTTTTCATTGGTTGATTATTTTGGTTTACTTTTTTCTTTGTGATACAAAAAAAAAACAAATAATACATGGTCTTTTTTGAGGTTTTAGAGCTAACTGTTGCGAACCGTTGGCTATTGCTAATTGAATGTTAGTTTCATGTTATAGTGCCACCTATTGATCAATCGGAAAAAAGTGCTGCTTCCACAAAATTCATGCACGCCAATTCATCATGCGGCGATCCCATATCGAAATTAGTGCTCTGCTTTTATCTCATCCAGGGAAGTGCAATTTGAGTTATATGTTCTATATATGTTGCTCGATTAAAAAGTCAAGTAATTGATGCAATTTACAACGCATATTTCAGTCTATGAAAACAGACTAATTGTCTACAATGCATGTCTACAAATTAGAGTGAAAAAAAATTATTGCTAAAATAAAAACTAAATATACATTTTGTGTGCCGTCACCTTCCGACTTCAACAATATTTATCATTTAAGTCAAAAAGGACATGGACACACCATTCTGCGGGCTGACGCTCAATCACTTTGAGAGTTTGAACATCTCGATTGATTGTGGTGTGAGATGTTCTCACCTTGAGCACCAGCAGGAGAAGCAGCGATGCGCTGAGTTGGGTCAGAACACGCCTCTGTCGGGCCAGCGGGAGGAAGTCGCTGAAGGCGTTTGGGTTCTGCTGAAACGCCCCCCAGTGGTGTGTGGAAAGAACGACGCCACGCAGCTGCAGAATCACAACACTGATGGCCAAGAACAGACTGAGAACACTGACGAGGTTCCACAGGCGCAGAAAGTAGCCACGCCCTTGCTTCCAAGCAGCCACACCCTCACGCAACGCAAAATACAGCACAAATGCGAGGAGGATAAGCTGGAATAAGAAAAAGAGATTAAAAAACTTGGTTCCGTATGTACACGAATATAAGCACCTTGTGAATATAAGCACCCCCTTGACTTTTCAAGCACAAAATAAAAACTAAAAAAAATATATATTTTTTGTTTCTGACTAAATTAAGTACATTTTCTCTTTAAAATACAAATTTTTCTTTATTTAACAAACTTAACTTGTGAATGTTGTTTTACTTAAAAATAATAAAATGATAATCTTTTCTAGCGGTTTGAAAATACATCTTAGCTCCTCACTGGTTCCCATGAGCCTTTGCGCTAAAAGAGCATAGCGTAAAGCTGGCTGAGCTCGGGGTTTGATTGTGTTTGACTCCGGTGTTCTTCGTTTTGAACTTTTCTGTTTGCTCTGAAGCATTATTTAAAAAAATGAGCGCTTATATTTACGCGAATATTTGAAATCGGAGATTATAAGCACCCTGCAAGTTTTTGAACCTCTAAAATGGGGGTGCTTTTATTTGCATAAATACGGTATATGGAAAAATATAATGAATGCAATAATTTAGTAAGAAATGCAATCTAAGAGATGCTGTGATTGGCTGAGGGTTACCGTGAGGAACAAGGGCAGGTCCAGACCACGGCCGAGCGTGTGCAGGCTGCAGGTCTTCAGGTCCAGGCTGATGTGTGGCCGTTCAGAAACGGGAAAGTCCAGCAGGAAGGAGAAAACGGCCAACAGATCAGTGTTGATGTTGTACAGAGAAAACTCCAGGAACAGAGTCCTCGACCTGAGAACGTCCAATTCAAGAAATCACAATTGAAAAATATTTTGGGCTATTTTGGATTTAATTCAGCAACTCAAACAGGTTTTGTGTGTAAGAGAGAGAGAGAGAGTTGTGTGTGTGTTGTTCTTACAGCGGGTTGAGCCAGTGCTGCGCCTCGAGCTGATTGATCATAGATCTGGACTCTTGCATGTTCCTTCCGAGATCCTGAATGAAGCCAGTGCTGCAATAGACACACATACATTAAACTTCCTGAGGAGTGTGACTCGCAGAACTGGGTTCAGTCATGAAACATTGATGCTGTGCTGACAGTGGTTCTGGATGACATGGAGAACTTTCATCCTCTACATCTCAGATCTTCTGCGTTGTGACAGACAACAGCAGGTGGAGAGGAGAAACGCTTCCTAATAACTACATCTTCACTTTCTACAGTCTCAAGCTCACACACAAACTACACAAAGAAAAGAACATTTTTTTACATATGATTTTTTTGTTTTTTAACTGCTAAACAACATTTAATATAAAGTCATTTTGAAGAAAATACAAAATGTACAACACTACAAAATTATTAATAAAACTTTGAAAACAGAATTTTTGTTTAAGTTTTTTGAAGCAAAGACAAGTTCGTTTTATTTTTAATGGCTAAATCAAACAATAATTCTCCCTTCAAAAACAATACACTTTCTGTATTTGAATACCAGTACTGTATTTGAAAATGGAAATGTAAATTTAATTTGAAATGTTCAGAATGACCTCTAAGCATTTATCCAGCGTTTCAGAATGTTGATTAAACTGATCAAACTGCGTCACGTGACCCGACATCTCACCTGCCTCTCTGTTCCGAGCTCAGACTCCAGTTCTGTAGAGGCTCCTCCCACTGGACAAAAGCTCCACCCAGCCACAAGGAGACATTCTCACTCTGTCTGACCTGTCTGAGGCGTGGAGGAGCGATCAACACGCTGCCCGTCTGCTCCATCAGAACCTGCGGGTCCAGTAGTCGAGGCACGACAGACCCCGAGAGCCAGGGCCACACGCCCTCATGCCTGCGGGGAGCAGATGTTAGAGTCCTAGCTGATATGGCGAAGATGCGCTTTAGATACGGACCGGCTGATGTTGTGGCGCTGAGGCAGGAAGTGACTCTTCAGCTGGTCCTGAAACCGCAGACGATGACCGTCTTTGCTCGAGTCTGAGTAGTTGAGCAGGAGAACCACCAGAAGAAACATGGTGTAGAGCAGAAACCCCTGTCAAAGACATTAATAACAGCCGTGATATTTTTTTTAATGCAATTATTACTCATTAGTCATGAGTCTTTATACATTTATACTTTATACATTATACTATTATATTACGAAATTTAATTATTTAAATACTCGTTAAAAATAACTGTTCACTTGTTAAAACAATTAGTAACTTTCTAATTCAATTTAACTCAAGGAATAAACGTGAAACATTGTTTGATTCATTTGAACAACTATTTTTTTAAATAATAATGTAACTTTAACATTAGATACTGTAACATGTACAAACATGCATGTGAATAATTGACCTATAAAGTAAACAGTAAGTCATGGAATAAATTAATGAAACTGTCCGGTACTCAAACACCCACTCATAAAGATTCATGAGCAGCTCCGTCTCAACTGACCAAAACAGAAAGAAAAAAAAAGTTTGTCATCATATCTTTAAAAACCAATCAAAGCAAAAAGGTTTGATGTTAAACAAATAATGTATATAGTAATAATAAATAGTTTTGTTGATTTATAATGATTAGCAATAGCAACCACACAGCACAGATACTAGTAAGTTGTAAATACTGATACATTTTGAGTTGCAGTTAGATAACAAGGCTTTTTTCAGTCGTCATTCCGACCATGTTACATTAGAATTTTTTGCAATTAAACAAGTAAAAGCTAAATTTCAACGAGAGAATGACAAAACTATGACGCTTTCCAATACAAACCAAAGATTTTCTAGCTGTACCTTCAGCATGGTGTGCAGCAGTCGCACTTTACGAGCTTCCTCTCGGGCCTGTGACAGTGCGAAGCCCTGCGGTGGTCGGACCCTCGGGATCCGCTGGACTACCCTCTCCACCCGTGGACAGTCCACCAGAACGTCCTGCTCCTCTGGCCTCAGGCGTCGCACCAGCAGGGCAAAGTAGAGCGCCTCCAGCAAGGCCTGCTTATACACAGGGCGGGGTCTTACCAGGGTGGTCTTCAGGTTAGACGAGCACTGCACACACCTTCAGCGGCTCCAGAAGCAGGAAGGACGACAGGAAGCTGATGATGCTGGAGATGAGCCACATCAGAGCCACATCTTCACTGAAACTCCGCCCCAGCCACATCGACAAGCTGCTGGACACGACAAGCCCCGCCCAGCTGCCCCACAGCGCAGCCAATCCACAGAGGGGAGGAAAGCGTCTTGGTTTGCACACATCCATCACCACTGAACGAGAGTAGTTAACAGAAGATCAAAATAAAGAAAGAAAAGAAGAAAAAAGGTAAAATACCATATTTATATATGCGTAAATACAGTAGTGAAAAAACAACTTGTAACAGAGAGAGAAAAAGATAAATAGAAGAAAGCAAGACAAAGTAAGATACGCTAACAACCTGTGCGGGAGCTAAAGGCCGTTTTGAGAGGCTCTCGTCTGATGGGAAAGGTTTCATTCATCTTCTGCAGTAAAATCACCTCCGTCTTATCTCCAAAAATACTGGAGCTGAACACACACACACACACACACACACACACACACACACACGAGTCACACATAGGACTGACCAGGATGAGTTTATCTGAGAGGTGAGGACTTACAGGTCACCCATATCGCTCTCGGTCTGAGAGAGCAGCTGCCCGTCCGCAAGGATGCGCTTGATCAGGTCCTCATCTGTCGATCACAGGCAGAATCTCAACAACAAACACCTCGACTGACCTGACAGCGGTCCAGAAGGACGCCTCACCTGAAGAAGAGAAATACTTGTTCCTGTGGCTGCCGTCACACAGCGTGCCGTCCTCGTCTGGGCTGAAGGTGATGTCCACTCCCAGATGTCTGCTGCCCTGACCTCTCTTCAGCCGAGGAGGAAACACCGGCCCCATCTCCACCGACGGATCCGTGGACACATCCGGCCAATCACAGTCTGGAACGCTCCACCTCTGAAGACTGTGGAGGAGAGTGAGCATCATCTGTTACTCACAAAGCACTTGCTCACTTTCTGCTTCATTTACTGCTTTACACAAGATTAGATCTCTCCTAACCTCTCATCAATTGGCTGAAAACCTAATATCTCGGTAATTTGCTTACACTCTCCTAATCTCTGTTTTGTAATTGCTCACAGTCTTTAAATCTCTACAGATTTGCCAACACATTCATATTCTCTTCTGATTCGCTCACACTCTCAATTCACGTTGTCCTATTCGCATGCGATTCATACACACTGTCCTAATCTCTCGTTGATTCACTCACACCTTCCAAATCTATTGCCAATTCATTACAAATATTCTAATTTCTCATGAATTCACTCACAATGTCCTAATATTATTGGATTCACTCACATTTTCTAATATCTTGTCAATTCACTCACACAGTAAACTCTCACCGATTCACTCATACTGTTGTAATCTCTCACTGAATCACCCACACTGTCCTAATCTCTCACTGATTCACTCACACTGTCCTAATCTCTCGCAGATTCACTCACACTGTCCTAATCTCTCACTGATTCACTCACACTGTCCTAATCTCTTGCAGATTCAGCCACACTGTCTTTATCTCACACTGATTCACTCACACTGTCTTAATCTCTCACTGATTCACTCACACATTTCACTCATAAATTAAATGTAGATCACTTATTTAGTGTAAATTTACCTTTTAGTGGAAGGTGTAGGCAGGTCGATGTTGGTTTCTTCTGAGTACGTCTGAGGAGAGAGAAGAACAGTAAACTGGTTTATATTATTAACAAATAAGCATTGTTTTCATCAAACACAAGTTGACATTTCAGAAGAATAAATGGAATATTTAATAAAGAGTGATATTTGTTTTCCGCACAACAATGGGATCAAAAGTCTGTGTTCTTGTGCAACAAAAGGCAGAAACGCTGGATGTTCTTTCTGAATAATCATCTGGTTAAATGTCTGACAGCAACTTTCACATTCAGACCTTCCCTTGACTTTTCCTGACACTTCCCGTCCTCTCACCGCTTCGTCTGCACAGCGAGAAAAAAAATCAGTGCCGGTTCAAACTGAATATAAAATATGCGTCAGAGGGAGAAACTGCTGAAATCTCTTATGATTTATTGCTTCAGTTCTACTGTTTTACCTACGATAGTTCCACACAACCTCTTTAACAGCATTTTGCAAAAAAAAAAAATATCTTTCATTCATAATTGATCAGTGAAAGCGCAGTTGAAGTGAATCGCTCAGGACTCACTCTCATCAATGCACTAAACGCAGCGGTGACGTCAGAAACGTTCAGACCCCAGAGTCTCCACAGTTTGGAAAATGGATTTAAATGTTGAGTTTTAACTTTATGAAAGCACAGAATGTTCACAGCAAAATCTGCTTAACACGTACGGTTCTTGTTGAGTAATTTTTGCTAAACTGTTACAAAAAATTAATTACAATACGATTACAATAACATTACCTGTTAAAGTGAAAGATGTGATTTAATAGAGGCTTTTGAATGAATATTACAGATTCATGTGTGTGTGTGTATGACAGTATTTATGAATAATGTTTATGTCTGTTTGTAGGTTGTGTATGTATTCACTTCTGTGTGTGTACTTTGTACTTGTGTGCGTTTAAAAAAGTAAAAACAGTCCTCGCATTTGTAATAATAGCATATATGAACTGTGTTATGTGAACAATGTGTTCATTATTTACATTTCTGTACGTATTTCTCAAATGCTTTTGTCATGATATTTGTCATGAACATCAGCTCTGCTGATTCAGCCACACATGGACGAGATCTGCCAACAGTTCAGCCAATCAAAGATCTAATGATGATGACGTCACTGTTGAAATGTCTACTGTGCGAACAGCTGCGTTGAAGGCCAGACTATGGGCAGATCTTTCTTTACGCTGAATGTTCTGAATGCTGAAGGCTTCTCCTCCATCTCACCTCAGCGGGAACGCCGCTCAACATGAGGAGGGAGCTTCCCGTCAGAGAGTTGTCCAGGAAGTCGTCAATCTCGAGAGAATCCTGGTCGACCTGAGGAGGAAGCTGCTCCACCAACACCTGAGCCACAGAAACACCAGCTCAGAGATCGACTACATCATGTCAAAGTGGCTGGATGATGGAGACCAACTGACTTTACTGCGGCTGAGACGGAACAAGCAGAAGACCAGCAGGTAGATGGGGTAAACCAGCAAACAGCTGACCAGACCAGCCCACACCGTCTCCACATTCACAGATGCCAGATCAGCCACTGGCGTCCGGCTAGAGCAGAGTCACACGTGTGTATGCGTGTGAGCAGGACAGCGAGAGTGTCTGTTTACCTGCCAGTGTAGCTGACGGCGCCGTACCACACGGCATTGGCCAACATGTTGAGATGCAAGATCAGCGCGCAGCAGGTGACCCGCTGCAGCCGCGTGAAGGGGCTCCGCAGGGGGCGTTCCCACAGTGACACCCACACGTGGCTCTCGCACATGGCCCTCTGCAGCTCCCAGGACAGGAGGCGGGGCCAGTGCCAGAGCTCCGCCTCCTCTGTGTGTGTGTGCGCGTGCAGAGAAGAGGTAACAGGAAGTTAGAAAAGTGAGGAGATGTGAAAATGGACGAAAAGTTAATTTTGGAAATACTGTACCTGAAGCTTCCACTTCAATCTCCACTCTGCCGTCTGTCTTCTCATTATCCACAGACAGCCATTCCTCAACCAGAAAGAAAAAACTACTTCCCGTCTGAAGGTCCTTCACCAGCACGTACTGAAGACACCAGGCGGGAGAGAGTCCTGACGCACACACAGTAAATGAGATGAGGAAAAGTCTAGTAGGTAATATAGTATTTTACTTAAGTGTTTTGTATTTTAGTGTAATTCTGGATGCAACAGTTTTTGTTGAATATAACGGTCTGCTGAATGTAATATTTTTTTTTTTATATTACATTGTTTGCTGGGTGTTATGTCTCTGTTACATCAAACAAACACTGTTATAACTAATAGTGTTCGTTTGATATGACAGTGTTCGTTTGATGTAACCGTGTTTGGTTGATGTAACTGTTTAATTGGTGAAAGCGCTTATTTGTTTTGTTTTTTAATTTGTTTTTGGGTTACACTAGATCATTACTTTTTATTGTGAATGAGTTAATAACAAAGTTTTGTTTCGCTTCATGCGCCTTATAATTCGACATATTCTGACCAATACAGCACCAGCACTAGCCGGTTGTTTGTTGGCACCTTTGTTGTCATGCCAGGCTCTGATCTTCAGCACACTGCCCAGACTGGCATCGGTGGCGATGTGAAAGATGTCCAGGCTGTTACGAGCAAACGCTCCGACACAATCCAGGTGCCGGTGGCCACTGCGGCCCTCGCTCCCGTGGAGACTGATGCCCACATGAGCCGTGGTGCCTGGATGGGCAAGAGAGCTTTAATGCATCCAAACGGCAAATCACAATCTAATACATGAGCAGGTTTACGAGAAAGACTACGGCATCCTCTCAATCCCGGAAACAAAAATCTAAATAAATAACGTTTCAAAGTTCATGCTAAGTTTTTCCATCAACCCTAGATTATTGGTGTGGCTAACAGCACATTCTGCTGCTTTACCTGCTCCGTAGCTCCAGCCGGTCTTCACCTGGATCTCATACTTGTACAGTCCGTCTTTCCCACACAGCGGCACCACAGATGCCCGTCTCAGGTCCATCTGATCCAGCTTCCGCAGAATAGCGCCAGCCACGGCGTAACACAGCAGCCCGACCACACAGACCAGCACCGCCACTAGACTGCGGCTCACAGAGCGCTCCTGCCCGATCACAACATTTACTGTAGGCTAGTTTCAGCGGTTAGAGGTACGTAAATAAAGCTCAAAGGTGCTCACAGGAATGATGAAGGACACAGAGTCCAGTGGAACAAACAGGCTGGCGGCAAAAGCGGTGAGATGGCGCGTGCTGCACACCGCACGACCCGCGCTGGTCTCGGCCAGTGGGACTATGCCATCAGTCTGCCACTGCTGGGCACTTTCACTGAAGTACTGGCACAGTGACGTGAACACAGACACCTCCAGACGGATCCGCTCCGGGTAAGTAGTGGCACAGCCCGTGGACACGTTTAAGAAGTGGTCACGCGTGGTGTCGTAGGAACTGTTGGAGATGATGAGCATGATACATCTAAGAACTCACTTAAAACATTCCGAGAGCTGCAGAGTTACCAGAACATTTCTATGGGAGGATAATAGCATGAGAATTACGTAACAAAACTGAAAATCGCAAGTTCTGTTCTGTTGTAGGCAAAAAATGAGATAAACTACTATTTCAATCAGGTAGAAAACTTACTTTAAGAACTTAACAAAACGTTTGGCTTTTAGTTATCGTTAATCGAGCATCACTCACTTCGGGGAGAGAAAGAAGGTGTAGGGCTTGTGGTCCAGATCCTGTCCGCGGGTCATATTGAGAGAAATGTGTTTCCTGTCTGTGCTGTTGTGTTCGTCGGGCCACGCAGTGTGATGCAGATACACCGTGATCGCCGGGTTTGATTCCCACTCCATCTGAGCTTCTGAAAAACGGAAAGGCTTTCAAGACTAGACTTTGTTTGCTTAGCCACACTCTCCTTACCTCCAGGAACCGTGAAGTTGAGCTGGATGTAGATGCCCGCCTGTCTGTTGGCGTTCTTGATGCTGACCCTCACTATGATGGACCCACAGCGGCTGATGTTCTCGGCCCCGGCCGGAGGCAAGATGGGCTTCATCCCCTCACTGTGCAGTCCGGCCATGCTGCCGTTATTGACCCTGACGGTTATCGCTTGGCTTTCGTCCAAGTCAGAGATGGGAATCTGCGTGCCGTTAACGGTGCGGAACTCCATGGACGCCACCTCGGTGGAGATGGTGTAGTTCGCCACATAGTTGAACGGGAAAGGATTTGGCTCCACTTGAAACAACAACTGCACGATTCCATCCTCGCTGTTTGCTCCTTGGAGCTTCAGGCTGGAGTTGAACTCTGGGGGGATGGAGAAGCGCTGGCACTCTGGAGCGTCGCTCTGTCCGTAGCAGAGAAGACTCTGGGGGTCCGCACGCTTCCCAACGGCAGCGATCTCGGCGCCTCGGAGGATCAGCGGCTCCTCGTTCAGCACTCGAGCGAGCATGAGGATGCGCATGAGGACGGATGACAGGGTGTAGGCTTTAGCAGCCACGCGCAGAGGGTGATGATGCTGCTGCTGCTGCTCCTCCAGGAACGGCGGGAGCGTTTGGGAATCTCCATCACGGTCCTCTGCCTCTGGAGGTGGAGACGACGCAGCCTGACTCACCTGGTGGATCAGATCACCTGAGGGGTGATAAAAGATATCAAAGCAACTGTAAATCAATTACTGCATTTTAACTGTAAGGAACACTTTAAACTCCAAATACGTAATTACTGTGCGCCTTCCTTGTAATCTGGAAAAATCCTTACACATGATAAAACATTGGGAAATCAATGTTTATTATTGGTTCGCTTTTTTCAATGCGCCTTAAGGCATGCGCCTTAAGGCAAAAAAGATTTATTGTGCAAAATGTAATACATTACATTTACTAAAATGTATATTCAAAATCTTATTTTTTTTTATATAATATCCTCTTTACAATGTCAAGAAATTACATAATATTTATAATATTATTTATACATTTTCACACAAGACTTTAGTTTAACAATGACTGATAATTAAGTGAGTAACAGAACCGTGACAGTGGATAGAAAACAAAAGTAATAGCTCTGTTTTTTTTGTGTTATGATTGTGAAATGTATGAATATTTTTTTATGCATGTTCCTACAGAAGTGAACGTTGCTGTGATTTTTCAAACACCAGCCAAATATACTCCCTGACACAAGGTGGCGCTAAGAAACGACACATTTGAACATGATGTGTTTGTAGGACATTAAAGCTACATGACAGGCTTGAAAACGTTTACGCTTCCCATTGACATGTGATTAGAAAGATCAGGATGTGGCGATATTGTAATGCTTGGGTCTGCGCCTCACCCATGATGTTGAGGATGTTGTCAGCGATCTCCGTTGGCGTGACGATGCCCTGCCTGGTGTCGACCTGCAGGATCTCCAGCATGGTCTCCAGCTTGTCTAGTGTGCTGTTCTGACACTCCTCACAGACGTACTCTCGACTCACGGCCTGCACGTGCACACACACGGTCATCACCTTCCGCTGGGTTTGGCATGTTCTCCTGCAGACTCTCACCGTGCACTGGGCGAGGGCGGCTGATGTCTGCTGGATATCACTGACGGTGGTCAGGTCCAGTGATGTCAGTGCTCGAGTGATGTTACCTCTGATGTTCACACGATACTGCCGCTCCGCCTTGGACACACCCTCTTTTCTGAGAGACACGCCCTGTTCATACTGACACATGAAAAGCAGAGTTGCACATGGATAGATGGATTGAGGATGAAACACTAGAGACTACTTGGAGAATGGACAGCAAATGTATTTATCATATAAAGAGTGTGTAAAAAGTACTTCACTGTAAAAATTACTTCATTACTTCATTACAAGTTGCCAATTCCAAGAAGACTTGAGAACAAAAATGTAAAGAATCCCATTTTAAAAGAACTTACTAAATGTAGGCTCAAAAAGAAATGGAAAAAACAAGAAGCTCTTTGAGGTTTTATTTCCTAATATACAAATTAAATTTGAGACCTCAATGTTTCAAAATGGCAGATCAAAATAAAAAAAGTCAGTCTCAGTCAAACTCAATTGTGCAAAAATTGTGCAGCACAAGCAAAAAAATCAGTAAAAATAAAATGCAGATTCAGCCTCAGAGGGGGGCAATATTTTTACTCAACTTCAACAAAAGCTGGTTCTCAAGATTCTTGGAACTTATTATTGCTCTTCTTGGCCTTAAAATGAGGCCAGCACTACTAAACTTTCACGTGATTTAGCTCATAAATAGCATCTAGTACCTTCAGCACCCTGCAGATGGCGATTTCGCCTCATCTGCCCAAGAAATTAGCCGCGACAGAAAAAAATATTGTCTTGTCACACACAATGTAATGAGTAACAATAAGTGTCCGTTCAAATATAGTGGAGTAAAGAGTACAGACACTCAATCACAAATGTGATCATGTAGATGGTAGAAGTTAATGTGTTTCTTTTGTAAGGTGTACTTTTGATGCTCAAAGTAAAGTAACAAAGTCCATTTACTTAACTACTTTACACCACTGGTATTTAAGAATGAATACATTTTATTGAAGAATAATGGAGAAATGAATAAATGAATAAATTAATGGTCTAATACAGAGGACGAGCATACCGAAAGGGTGAATAAGCATAGCCAAGCAAAACGTTTAGATAATTGGATGAGTGTGGAGATAAAGGGATGTTTGTCTGACCTCGTTGAGGACGGTGATGAGAGCGAGAGATAGTTCCCTGACTCTCTGTGAGTCTCCTTGTCGGAGCATCTCTCTCAGCGAGGAGTTGGTCAGGTGACTGAGATAGTGCGGGAGACTGATGAAGCCATCAGGAGTCGGGGGCAACATCACTTCCATCGATCTGAGGCACATCAACCCTCATTAATTCAGCCAGACCAACAGAAAACATCTCATCAAAGCGTCTCTCACTGGTTGATGGGTTTGATGGTCGCCCCCTGGTGGTCCTCTACCGTCACAGACACAGACACTTTGTGCTGAGCCGAGCTGAAGCCAGGGGGCAGGAAGGCTGAATGCTCCGGACTTGTGCCCTTGTAGATGCAGAACTCCTCGCAGTACGACCCCAAGCAGCGGACCACTAGCAAACTGTACACCAGCGGAGACTCCATCTCGTCAAAGTCAGTGTAACCTGTAGAAACACCAGGACTTTCAGTTTCCAGTCCTGAAAGTTCATGAGCCTCTCTAGTCGTACCTGAGCAGTTGAAGTGAACTTTGTCCTTCAGGGTGCGCACCTGAGACCCTTTCCCGTCTGCCCACAGGGAACACGTCCCCCCATCTGGGGGCATATTTGGGCGGAGCTCGATGTAGGCCACGCCCTCATGGTCCATCTCGTCCTCCGTGACGTGTAGGCTGAAGATGTAGGACTCTCCATTTTGCAGCACGCCCTGTCTCAGCACCAGCTTCATGCCTTCGCTTCCTGTGGTCGTGGTGTTCTGATCCAAGACCAGCGTCTGGTTTTTCAGAGACATCACCTTCCATTGCTTATGACACAACAGAGAGAAAAGCCAGAGAGAGATATAGAGTTAATTTAAAAAAAATTGTAAAAGAGAAGAAAAAAAGTGAAAAAGAAAATGATGATATGAATGATATGAACATTGAAAAATAAGAAAGACAAAAAGATTTATCGTTTAAAAATGGTAATATCCAGATTTCATGCCCTTCAAAAATACAGTCTGATAAGTTCCTTTTCTCTAAAAAAAATATTTTTTTTCCTCACCCCTCGGTATGAGCTGTGGCAGTTATTGCAGGTTCCAGCCATGGAGACGTGCGAGTTGTGACTGATCTCGTAGCGTGACTGAGCTTTACACGACACACACTGAAGAGAAACAATGGGGATCCGACCATTCTGGACCAACACCTGAGCCACAAAACACACATTAACCCCCCTCACACACACTCTACACACTCTAGCCACAAGCTAGTATAGAATTTAATTACCTGAGTTATTTCATTTCTTACCTAATAGTCTTTAAACTGCTGCAGAGTTATTAGAGTTCATGCATTATTTCACAATATCAAGACTCTGAATCTGACTGGTTCAATCGAAACAACGAAAGTTTTTTTGTTCTGGTGTTACAGTGGGTCTCTTACAGTTTGAGTGGTGGATTCCGGGCTCATGCCATCTTTGCTGACAGTCAGACGGAAGCTGTATTCAACGTCCACCTCAAGTTCCGAACCAGAGATGCCCAGGAACGGTCCACTGGGATTCAAGCCAAAGTTCAGCGTAGGGCAGTGAGCCGGACCCTTTTTAGGAGACCCCAAACACATCAGTTCATCACATAAACACCACTATAGAACATATTATATATTTGTCAGTGACAAACTGCTTTATTAAAAATAGCCATGAATCCTCCTAGAAGAGATTCTGATTTATTAAATCTGGAGATGCAGAGGAAGATGCTACTCTCATCAACTCCTGCTTATGTAACTGAGCTTTATTACACACACCCAGGAAACATTTATGTCCGCAGCTCCAATTTGAAATATTTATCTTTTCTGAGTTGCTCTGGGCGTTTTCAATTCTAAAACTCATTTCAGTTTATCAACAGATATCAAGAAGCTGTCTGTGAATGAAAATAGTTCAAATTCAGCTTCTTTTAGGTTGTTTAAAAGAACTTTTTAAAAGCAAAACATTGGACTAAACAAATGTGAAAAATTCATTTTTCCTCAGATTTCACAAGACGAGTCATTTAGGAAGCCAAAGACATTTGACAAAACCTTTTTTGTACCTTTGAGGTGGTCACACATTCCCAGTGATAGCTGAGCAGGGACTGGTTCTCTGGGTCCAGGTTGGGGTCATATGACGGCTCTCCACTCAAATGTAAGTCCTGTGTTTTTGACCACACACGGTAAGTTCCTCCTTCAATTATAGGAACCAGTTTGTTGGACATCACTGAAAGTTGTACGCATGCTGCCTTCCTCAGAGGAACACCCTCATACGACAGAGAGAAAACCAACGTGTAGTTGCCCGCAGAGATTGCCATCTTTGGCACTGAGAGTCGTGGCTTCCGGACGTCTCCAGGGAGCAGAACTTTGGAAGGTGGTGGTTCAGAATTCTCATCATGTTGACAGTGTGCGGACTTGAGGATCTCCCAGAGGTAATGCACTTTATAAAGGTTGCAGCCTTTTAAGTTTACATTGGCTTCCACTGATGTCTGCTGGTAACGCCATATTGACAATCGAGGGGCTTGAATAATCTGAACTTCTGGTTCATCACACTTCAGGACAGAAATGTTGATCGCAGTCTGTGCTGTTACCCAGCTTACCAGGTTACTGACGTTCACTCTCACCACATAGTAACCTGGAGAGTGGTAGATATGGCTAAGAGTCAATGAATTTGTGACTGCACCTGAAGTTCCATCACCAAAGTCCCACAAACAAGTTGCTGGAGTTGAAACCGGAGTGATCCCTACCTTGAATGTGACTATCTTGTTAATAAAAGTGTCAATTGGTTCAGCAAACAAGACGGCTGATTTGAAGATGTTCTGAACTTGTACCACCTTAGTCACGTTTAGACCATTCAAGGAATTAAAAGCGCTAAGGTAAATGGTCAGATCTCCTGGCTCGGCTGGAGTGTACATTACAGATTTTCCAACCAGTGAGACCTTAGGCCCATGATGAAGGTCAAAGGTCCACAGGATGGACAACGGGTCTCGTGTCGGCGTGTACGCTACATAAGACCTGGTCACTCCCACAGGAATAGCGCTGTCACAGCAATCGAGAATTTTCAGTTTGGTCACAGGCTCCATCACTTCTATATGCAGAGTTTTCCGTTCGGAACTCACTTGATTATAGGCGGTAAGGTTGACGTAGTACTTGGCCACACTGGTGAACTGGTGGACATAGGTCTGATTGGTCAAAACTACGGTCGCATCACCACTAATGCTCAAGATAAAATTGACAGAAGTCCCGGCAGAAACAGAGATGGTGAACTCCACGTGTTCTCGGACTGCTGCTATTTGTTTGCTGGCTTTCAACTCCAGACCTTGGATGCGATCTTGGACCGTAAATTCATGCACTAGTCCTACTTGACTGATGTCATTAGTGGCGTTCAGAGCTACGGTGAAGACTCCTGGTTTAGGGAAGACGAATGAAGCCACTCGTTTGTTGGACTTGGTACCATCGGGCAGCAGCCACATCCACGATATATGTGATCCCATCAGAGTTTCTCCAAACAATGAAACGTTGATCCCAGATGCTACAAAGTTTTGGTCTGTCACATTGGTTGCAGTAAAAGCCAAGCCTGAAATTGGTTCTTGGACTGTGACCAACTTTGAGACAATGCCAGAGCTTACTTTATTGAAAACTTCCACTTTGATCAGTTTTAGACCTGGATTTTTGAAACTGTACTCAACAGAAGGACTGTTCTCCAGCAGTAGGTCGTCATCAAACCACCATCTATAATGCAGATCAGACCCAAAAGCTGCATGTACGGTCAAATCCGTCACACCGTTCACGGCTGCAGGGTTTGGCGTTGTCTTAAGAGTCAACTCCCTCACCGGCTCCAGAATCGTAATGGTTCTATTCACTGTAAGCTGACCCAACAAGTTGCTAGCTTTGAGGCGCACGTCACAAAGTCCTGGATTTGAAAAATTAAGCTCAATATTCTTGCCAGTGAGATTTAGGTCATGGTTCTCATGTTCCTTCACAATTTTCCAGCTAAAAGTCATATTGGTGCCTTCTTTCAAGGAGGCCTGCATGGGAAGAACACGGTTGGTGGCAAAACAGCATTCTTCATCCAGATCGTCCGCCACGATGCGCAAACCCTCCAACTCACGCTGTACGAAGACGGAAATACTGGCCTGATTGGTGCCAATGTCATTTTCCGCAGTGACGATGACATTGAAGGTCCCAACGGAGCGAAATGTATAGAACATGGTGTGTGTGCCTGGAAGAAATTTGCAGCGATCACACACTCCAGTATTGGAAAGTACACTCCATGAGAAATGCACATCATCTCCGCTTTCTAGAAGTGCCTCAAAGTGTACCGAAGCATTCAGAGGAACATTGACAATGCTCGCATTCACCGACAGACCCTTAATGGTGGCCAACACACTTACTAAAGTCTCATTCCTGGTCTCGCTCACTTTATTTTTCCCAACTAAAATAATATTGAACCGTCCTGAAGAATTATAAGCATGAGAAACGTTTTCTCCCGTCGTTTGACTTCCATCTCCAAAGTCCCAGCTGTAGACGGCCTTGGCAGTGCCTGAAATTGCGTTGAATGTGTAGTCTTGGCCCAAAGCTAGATTGTTCCCCTTGTTTCCATCATGACTGATCTGCAAGAATCTAATAGGTTGATGTACCTCAATCAAAACTGAGGTGTAGTTAGAAGAGATGTTGTTAAACACAGTGACAGTGACTAGATATTGACCCGGACTTGAATACACAAAATCAATATCTTTACCACCCTGGATGACACTCTGGGAGTCAGGTAGACCAAAATCCCACATGTACGTGTAATTAAATTCCGGAAAAGCCTCGACCTTAAACTTACACTTCTCACCAGGCTGGACATGTGATCTCAGAGCTAACAGAGAGACTGCTTTAATTTCAGGTTGGACACAGATTCTTGTGTAAAAGTTGGCTTTGTTAGCTTCACTCGACATGAGCAGAGAGAGGTGGTACTCGCCACTCTTATCGTACGTGTGAGATATTACCGGGGCTCCATAGTGAGTCTCATTGGGGCTTCCATCACCAAAACTCCACACATACTGATGTCCCGAGGCGTTGCCTAAAACAAACGCTTGGAAGAGGACTTCTTGGTTTTCTTGAATGCATCCAGCAGGCTCAAGAGCAAGAATTTGGAGCACAAACACCTCGACTTGAATGGTTGTCCACTGCAGGCTGACGGGATTCTGCGCTGTGATGTTGACAGTATAGTTTCCATCTTTTCTATATGTGTATTCCACCCGGGGTTCTGCGCTTGTGAGCTGAGATCCATCACCCATGTCGAAGCTCCAGGTCACATTGTTTCCTGCACCCAGATTTGCTGAGATAACAGTTGGGGTATTACGTTCGGTCAGAGGAGAAGCAGTCACCATCAAGCCTTCGATGTCCTCATAAACCATAACGTCTGCACAAGTGTCTGTCCAGCTAATTGTATTGTTCACGTTTACACAGATGTTGTAGATGCCACTGTGGGCGTACGCGTGAGGAACCCGGCGTTCCCGTCCCTGCTGCAAGCTTGAGTTGTCTCCAAAGTTCCAGGTGTAGATGATCCCGTAAGGAGACGGTAGAGGATGTGCCTCAAACTCTGCCACTTTTCCAGCCCGCAAGAGTTGTGGGTCAGTCTCAATTTGCACATGTGTCAGAATGCTGAAGACATGGACGTTAATTTTGCACGTCTTGCTTTCGTAGCGGTTGGTGGCAGAAAACGTTAAGATGTATTCACCTTAAATAAAAAAACAGATAGAATTGTTGAACTTTTGAACTTTTAACAAATTACATTTCTAAGCGTACACGGCGACCCCGAAGGAACATGGAACTTTCTTTTAGAACAATATTTCGCAATTGTTTTTGTTGTCCTGTCCAGGTTAGCATCATACACATGAAAGTGACCGGAAGAACAAGGCAGCGTTCATTATTAATTGTGCCAAAATTTGGCAATAATAGTAGCTACACTGTGAAAGAATTAACAATTAAGTAGAAGCTCCGGAATCGTTCAAAAGAGTTGTCGCCACCACGTGGGTGCACGATCGCCGGAGGTTATCCGTAGTCACCAAAGCGGCCGGGGGGCAAGCGCGGGGGCCTTTGTCGCCCACTGCACCCCCGAGTTGGTTTTGGATTTGATTAATGCGTGCTCTGGGGGCGTCTGCATGCTTTTGATAGTAACAATTACGCCTAAGGTAGATTACCAGTGAAAACTATACCAAGATCTTGCAATAGTTCAAATCTTTTTACCATGTCCCTTCGAGGGTTTTATAAAAAAAAAAAATACATTCATGAAATCAAAAGCCTAAAAATCCAACTTCACCCAACATATCAAATCTATTGCAAACTCTATTGAAAATTCAAACTTTGCAGAGTATTTGGCTTAACAGTAGCATTATCTGTAGGAATTTTGTGTTATCATTTCCCCTGTCTGTTGGATAATTGGGTTGTCAAGATATTACCTGGTTGAGTATAAATGTACTCTACATCATCTCGATTCACCACCTGGTTAAACGAAGAGTTTTCATATGGCGTTGTGAACTGGCGTGTGCGGTTTCCTCCATCCCCAAACAACCACCTGCGTCACAAGAAAAATTCTACATATCAGTGTGTGCATCTACACCACAAATACACGTATAATACGTCATGTTGGGGTGTGTGTGTGTGTGTGTGTGTGTGTGTGTGTGTGTGTGGTCTCTTCAGGTCTCTTGTCCACAATAAAAAAGTAATAAGATCACCAAACAGGGTCAACTCAGGTTTCCTAAACAAAGCTTCTCCGACATAAAAAAACAGCTAAACACAGAACAAACAGACGAACTTTGAGAGTCTTGGTGGCGTGGGATTTTCTAAGAGCAAGGTGGTTGTTGAGTTTTGAAGATATTTTTAGCCAGAGAGAATAAAAAGCAGTTTCTTGCAAATCTCTCCCTGTGACTCATCTCAGGGGGAAGAAGAGATTGAAATGCCTCCAAATCAACCTCCCTTTCCAGCGATAGAGCTCCATCTGATCCCCCTGAGCTCAGAGCAAAGTAGAACCCAGAGGAGAACCGAGCATCACGACTGACTGAACAAGACCAGGGCTAAACACCAGTGAGACGGAGGGCCCAGATAAAAGGCAGCACGGAGGAAATTGTCCAGCTCTTCCTTGAGGGAAAGAATAAGTAAATACATAAATGAAGCAGACATCTGCTGTGCTGCTCAGCTGCTTCTGGAGATGCTCACAGAGAAAGAAATGAAGGAATCTCTCTGTGCTCGAAACTGAAGGGAAAAATCCGGTCAGCAATCTGAGCTCAACCACAGACTGTAAATCTACAGAGTCTGTGCATGTGCCTGTGTGTGTGTGTGTGAGAGAGAGAGAGAGAGAGAGAGAAAGAGAGAGAGAGAAGAGAGAGAACAAATTCAGACATGTCACAGACAAGCAATCAAAAAAAGAAATGATAAAAGAAAAGAGAGAAACAAAAAAAGACAAAAGATAAAAGTAGAGCCTACGTGGGGTATTGGAGGGAAAAAAGGATTAAAAAAAAAAAAGTAAAAACAGACCAAAAGAATTAGAGAAATATAAGAAGAAAAGTATATCAGAAAAATATCAGAAAAAAATATTAAAAGTAGAGCCAAAGGAATAAAAACAGACTGAAAGAAAAAATGAGGAAAAACATATAAAGAGTAAAAGAAGTAAAAACAGGCCATAAAAAAGAGAGAAAGAAAGAAAGAAAGAAAGAAAGAAAGAAAGAAAGAAAGAAAGAAAGAAAGAAAGAAAGAAAGAAAGAAAGAAAGAAAGAAAAAGAAAAAAGTGAAATATGCATGCTAGACTGACATGGTGCAGAAATAGAGAACGAATGATAGTAAGAAAAAAAGTAATAGAGACAGAATCAAAACTCACCAGAAAGAGACGTTCACTGCTGCATCAATCTTCACGGTGGCTGAGAGGTTGAGTGGAAACCCCTGCCGCACGATGTCAGGAACGCCGTGGACGAAGAAGTCACTCATGGGCTTCATCTGGTCCACGGTGACGTCGAAGTGCTCGGTCAACATGCTGACCTGGTTCATGGCCGTCACCTGTGAGAGATGGTCAGTCGTCACCGCGCCCTCGAGGAAAGGATTGGTTCTCACCGTCAGCTTGTAGACCGCGGCGTTCTTGTAGATGATGTTCAGCACGCTGTTGTAATAGGTGAAGTACGGCTTATCATCTACCGTCCATCTGAAGGACGGGTCAGTCCCTCCCTCCACAGACGCAGTGTACCTCTGAAAACACACCAACAAATGCCTGGTCAAGTCAAGTTGATAGTTATACAGTACGTTTTTAAGTTTTTGATGAGATAATTGGTCTTGGTTGATAGACGTAATGGACTGTTTTGACTACTTTTGATGAATAAACAGATTTATAGCTTATATAACGGTTTTAATGAGTAGTTAGGGTGGTGATGTATGGGTAGGGTTCAATGGTTTAACTGTTCTGACTGGATTTGGTGGGTAGTTGACCTGTTTATTGGTGGCAGTAATCTGTTTTGGCTGTTTTTGATGGAGAAAATTGTTTGTTTGTTTGTTTGTTTGTTTTTGTTAATTGTGGTTTGTTTTAACATGTTTTGTTGAATTAGTTAAATAACTTGGTGAATAGATTATGCGCTTCACTAGTTTTCAGTGACACTGTTTTTTTCTTATTGAATTGTTTTTTCTATATTGACTGGGTTTAATGGGTAGTTGATCTAACCTTTTGTTTCAACCTAATTGTTTTAAAGTTACTAATTAGTTAATGGATAGTCCATGGAAATAATAATTGATATTTCAACTAGTTTATTGTTGTTGTTTTTTTCTCTTTTTGACGAGTTTGCCTGGATTTGATGGGTAGCTGATCTGCTTTTTGGTGGGCAGTGAATTTGTTTTGACTGAATTTTCGTCTGTATTGACTGGTTTTGTTGGGCAATTAATTCATTTTGAAGTCTTAAATTAATAATGTTGGTCATTGTTGACTGGTTTTATTAGATAGGTTTACGTTGATAGGTAAGAGAATTCCCTCACCACCACAGTCTCATTCAGGACTCTGTGAACAGGATGCGGTTGGACCACCAGCCCTCGCAGAGGCTCCTGGACCCTCGCCTGAATCTGCAGCTCTGAGTCGGTGACTCCGTTCTGCGCCAGAAGCACTACAGTGGTCTGTCCCACCACGTCCCCCAGCTGGAGGTTCACCCAGGCAAACATGGCGTTGTCTTTGGCTTCAGAGTGCCGGCATTCGCTCACATTTGCAACCAGGTTTGAAGGACACGAGTTGGAAAAGTGCACAGTGGTGTTGCTCCCTAATCGTACAATCAAAGCATTGTGCTGCGAGCAGATCTTGATAAGAACCCACGTCTGATTGGGCAGAAAGTAAACCGCCCCATTGTGAGTGGCGGGAAAGATGACCTTCGGACCCAAAGGAGGGATGACTCGAATGGGGCATGAAGCGATGACGGGAAAATCTTTGTCATTGGAAGTCACTTCTAAACTGTAGTTGCCTGGCAGGGCGAGACCCCTACTCAAGGACGGACCCTGCAGTCTGGTGCTGTTCTGCCCCACGTAAAGAGCCCGCACCTGGCACTCCAGTCCCTCCTCCCATCCGCCATCCCCAAACACCTTGACGGTCTCATTAACATCCCACCAATCAGAGCGGTTGTGGACCAGCACAAACTGTTTCCATGGCGATGAGGGGTTGGATGAGCACTGGAGGAGCCCTGACGGTCCCGCGTCGTGCTGCAGGGCAATAAAGTCGCCAGAGGCAACCAACAGATCCTCTAATTCCTCCTGGACCTGAGTGAGAACAGGACAGAAACGATAATGAGATGGTTTCATTGACTCAATTCCCAGAGCCGTCAATCAAGCAATATTTTGTCCAATTTGCATGTCCACACCCTCAGTGGGGCCGTCCAATGGGGAACTGTTGGATGGACGGATTGATTGGCGAAAAAGAATCCGACGGTTCTGAAAGAGAAATGTTCTAGATCCTAGAATGAGTGGAGAGTGACCCACCAGAACGTGAGATGGGGGTCCGGCCGGCAGAGTGACCAGCACCTCAGCGGTCAGGCTGTACTCAGGGACGCGTGACCCTGCGGGCAGTGTGCCCAGCCACGAGCAGTTCTCCCGCACGTCTGGCTGGCAGGAGCTGGACAGAGGCAGGCAGCGCTGGATGTGCGGGCAAAGCTGCTGGCCGACAGGGCACCAGACGGGTGCTGTGGGGCTACAGGTGGTGTTGAGGGGCTCGTCTGGGTCCGGACAGAAGGCGAAGGGGGCACAGAGATCTCCACAGCCTCAAACACACCAACACTCACGGTCACTACACTCAAACTACAGCTCCACAACAGACTTGACATATTTCAAACATTAGGTTTTTAAAGTATATTGTGTGTCTCTCACCGGGCAGTAGGGGCCGTGCGGACCCCTGGCACTGGGGCCGGTAGAGCTGCAGACGCAGTTGTGTTTCTACGGTGAGAGAACGAGTGACCAGCTCGACAGCAGACAGACGCCCAGCGTTCAGGAACATCAGCGCGGGAAATAGCATCAGCTGCATCGCGTGCGCGCGCACACACACACACACACACACACACACACACAAACGTGATAAACATCTATACTCATGGCTAGTGTTGGTGGCATTTTTGTGTGTGTGTGTGTGTGTGTGTGTGTGTGTGTGTGTGCGTGTGTGTGTGTGTGTGTGAATGATAAGGGTGTCAAAATCCTCCAAATCTTCGATTCCAAATGAAGACGGGTGAGTAGTTTGTGTTACATTTTTCGGTTTAATAGATAAATCTATGTTTTAGCGGTGTCTGTGTAAATGCGCTACCATGTTTGGCATGCGGCCGGTGGAATAATGAGGTGTACATACATAGCAGAGCTCGCAAAGAGTGTTTTTTTTACTATACAGCGCGAACAATGTCAACATAATTTCCTGGACTTCCGTGAAACAGGAGTTCTGTCGACGGGTCCTGCGTCTGCAGTTGTCATGCTACAGTTTGGCTGTTTGTTTTTTGTTGTACAGTAGCTGTTAGGTTCACTCACAGCACTTCGAAATGCATGTTTTTTTTTCGCTTGGCAAGCCAAGCTGACACATGTCATGTGGGCGTGGCAGCATCAGCGATTTTTTTTTATTTGATGATTGAGATTAAGCATGAATTTCAATCAATTTAAATTTTAAATCAACAAAATTGTGACACCCTTAGTGAATAAATTGTTTGTGTAAGGCTTGATTGGATGTGTGTGTGTACCTCTACACTTATACACTTATACACAACTATACACACAATAGTTGGTTTGTTGTGTATGTGCGTGTGTGTGTGTGTGTGTGTGTGTGTTTACCTCTACACTCTTAGCTGGTGTGTTGGGGACGGTGTACACTGTTGTCGGACTCATCAGATGTGTGTGTGTGTTAAACACGGCAGTGCCAACCCTGTACACACCCGCATCCGGCACACGCACTGCACACGGAAATTTTTACACCAAACTCTTAACAACGGATTTCAGATAAATAACAATCTTCTTTAAAAAATTATAATAAAAATAAATATTTTAATATCAATTAATAATCATTTTGAGTGTGTACCGTGGCTGGTAAACTGGCAGACAAATGCTCGCTTGGCGGTGCAGGAGTGTGTGCTGGGCTGAGCGCTGTGATCCAGGGACACACACATGTTTCCCGGCTCGGTGCGGCCCCGGTCCCTCAAGCCCTCTTCCCCTGGCCGGACCCCCGACCCGTCCACCCAAGACAGCACACGAGGGGAGTATTTATCCGTCAGACCCAGCCACACGCCGCGCTCCCTGTCACACACACACACACACATTCTCAGGCAACAATCTTTACTACACTAGAACCTTCGTGAAGTTAGCCACTGTAACACACACACACACACATCACTGGACCGAATCCAACTTCACACATCTGTGCAGATACAAACCAGGAAGAAAAATATTAGCCAGAACAAAACCAATAAGAGGCACTTGTTTATTCTTGCTTGTGTGTGTGTGTGTGTGTGTGTGTGTGTGTGTGTGTGTGTGTGTGTGTGTGTGTGTGTGTTACATTAGAAAGTGTGTGTACGGTATGTGCTTCATCTGGACCAGGTTACAGAAAATACATATTCATAACACTCAATCCAGTCAGTGATTGCTCGGTCCTCACACACACACACACACACACACACACACAAAGATAAACACCCAAACTAGCACTTCTTGCGCTCGATAACCACAAAAATAAAACTAATATAGTTCATTTTAACTACAAAATAACCACACACAAAAACCACACACTCATAGATGAACACAACCAAACACAGATACATAAGCAGATAAACACACACACACACACACACACACATAGATACACAAACAAACACCACTGGTATCACATCCCCCCTGGTGTGTGATGTATTTCAACAGCTGTTTCAGCGGACCATCAACACAAAAAACAAGTGTGTGTGTGTGTGTGTGTGTGTGTGTGTGTGTGTGTGTGAGAGAGCATCTGTATGCACAGCAACATCTGCACACACACCACTCGTGATTTACGATCACACACACTCGACCATCACATGGGTGGACAGGATGAGTTATTTTTCTGTACAGCGTACGACTGTTAATTTCCAAACTCACTGTGTGATGTGCGGGGCGAGCAGGTCACGGACAGACTGGGAATGAACCACAGCCAGTTCCCCGCTACGGGCCGAGCAGTTCCGCCGGGCGTCTGACCAGCTCACCTCCTCCGATACCAGTAGAAAACAGCGAGAAGAGTCGGCCTGATGCAGCGCGTCTGGAGGACACGGCGGCTCCGCTGTGAAACACAGCTTGAGATTAGAAGCACTTCACGGAATATACGTATCTGAAGATGCGGTGAGGCTTGAAACGTAGACTCTTCTACCAGTGGTGGTCCACACATTTCACAGCCGGGCTTGTCTGAATCAAGCAGCCGCTCAAAAACTCATTTACAGTTCTAAAAACTACCTGAACATGCAGAAATACAGTGGTGTAAAGTACTTGAGTGTATATAGACTTCACTACCTTGCTTGAGTGTTTTTGGTTACTTTGTAATTTGCACTGATTATTAAAAATAGAAGAAACTTTTACTCTCTACATGACTACATTTTGATTGAGCTTTTGTACTCTTTACTCCACTACATTTGAATTGGGGCTAACCGTTACTCATTACATTGTGATCGTGCGCAACAAGTTGGCATCTTTTTTTTAGCGCGGTTAATTTCTTGGGCGGATGAGACATTAGCGCCATCTGCAGGGTGCTGAAGATACTGGATGCTACTAATGAGCTAAATCACGAGAAAGTGAATTAGCAGGTACACTTTTTTGCACATTCCAGTACGAGCAAAATACTTAAGTTCCATTAAAATTGAATACTTTACAACTTTTATTCAAGTCTTCTTGGAGTTGGTGACTGAAATGACTGTAATTTTTACAGTAAGGTATTTGTACCTTGATTAAAAACCTTTACTGTATTTCTGCAGAAATACAGTAAAAGAGCACCACAGATGAATACTGTAACTTCTTAGTCACAGTAATTGAATTTTTTCAATAACTATTTTTTCACAAACGTATTTGTTCACATGCTAAAAATGCTAAATTCAGTTCTTTTTAGGCCCGTGAAGAAGGTCTTGCTGGCCCTGACGCACAGCTTTCTACTATCTCCGCACCTCATTTCACAGCCTTGACTAGAAGCACCAAAAATCTTCTGACCTCTTATGATTTCCATCCCATCTTTGCTAATTCTCCAGTCCACGCTGACATCAACTCCTCCCCAGTTCACCAGAGAAACGGCCTCCTCAAGGCTCCGGTCGGCCACTATCTGCTCAGGGCAGTGGAGCTCCAGTCGAGGGGGCAGCTCCACACTCACGTTCCCCTGTGCCGTGATCTCATGGTGCCCGGCTGAGAGAACCACCTGGGTCTGGTAGCGTCCTGGGAGGGCATACTTGTGCCTGGCGGTGGTGTTGGGCGTGGAGAAGTTGACTCGTGGTGAGAGGTCACCAAAGTCCCAGGATAGAGAGACGGGTAACACGGACGAGGAGACGGACAGAAGAGCCTCGGAAAACACAGACACGCGCTGGGAAGGAAGTGAGGCGGAGAAGTTGACCTGTGGGAGAAGACACATCATCATGGGTCAGTGGATTTCCAATTTCGACCCATCTGACCAACCTGAAACACGTCCTGAGCCACGGTCCAGTGACACTCCTTCATGACCCGCGGGTTGGAGCAGGCGGCCGAACACTGCGACTCGCTGATGTGGTTGGGTTCAGAGTTGGTGCTGCAGAGACACTCGCTCTGCTCGCCCAGGCCGCCGTACAGCTGGTTCTCGTGGAAGCATTTGGAGTTACACTCTTCCCGGGAATATGGACCCGGCGTGGACGAGGAGAAGATGACCAGCTCCACGCCCGCCGCATGCTCTTGGTCCTGCAGGCAGCCGGCGTAGGTCAGGCCTGAGGGGGGCGATGAGCAGGGGTTAGTCGGGACCCTGAGTGGGGTGATTCGGGATGGGTGGGCATCACTCACCACACGTGGGCACGCTGACGTTCAGCAGGGGCTGGTTCTTTACCTCTGGTGGACGGTCACAGAGCATAGAGTCCGGCCGCTTGACCGCCACCCCGCGCTCCTGCAGCCAGCTCACCAGCCGCACCAGCTTACAGTCACACACAAACGGGTTGGAGCTGAGGTCACTGTGGGAGACGCTCAACGTGAACCAATCACAAAGCAAATCCCCGCTCGTACCGCCCACCACGACAGGTACTAAAACTAAAATCAGTTTTGCAGATATTAAAAGGATTATGAAAGATTGTTTCTTTATGTTATTATGTTATTTATTACCTTAAATTATTTTTCATTACATTTATTTACATTTAATAATGTAAAGTAATACATGTTATTCTATTGCTGTTTGAGAACCTGATGTTCAGGGTTTAGATCTTAAAAATAAAATAAAAAATCCTGAATTGTGTTCTTTATTCTAAGCAAAAATAAACGTGATTCTAATTTGATCCAGAATTGTGCGGCTCTACTTCAGAGGAATTATGGGAAGCGCTGGCGGCGTCAGTCACTCACATCGTCGTCAGATTGAAGAGGTTTTCACAGATTCGCTCTTCAATGGTGGTGATCTGGTTGTTGCTCAGATCTCTGTAGCGGTGAAGAACCAGACACAAGATTTAAAAAGATCAAAATCTCCCTCTCTTGTTCATTCATTCATTCATTCATTATGTGCATAATAATTTGAGTGGTGTGCACGTACAGAACAGTCAGAGGACCACAGTGAAACACTCCGTGAGGAAGAGTGAGGAGACGATTGTTCTGAAGAAACCTAAGGAAAAAAATGAGACCAGTTAGTTTATTCATTCACTCACTCACTCACTCACTCACTCACTCACTCACTCACTCAAACACAAGCACACAAACAACAGGGGAAACAACAAAAAGGGACAAATCTCAGAGAAACAACAAGAGAGTCCAGGAAC
>CM051499.1:16312211-16341576 GCA_028031935.1 Paedocypris micromegethes
CACACACACCCACACTGTATGTGCTGTTCTGTGTTTCTGCAGGATCTACCGTTAGAGCCTCAGCCTGCAAGAAGCCTGATAATGTGCCAGTCAACGCTCTAAACTCTCTCTGTCATTTTTTCATCTGTCCATCATCTCTTCTGTCTCTCTCTCTCTGTCTTCTCTTTTGCTCTGCCCATCACTGACCTTTTGTGGAAGGTGTGGCCCCATCCTCAAACCACACCCCCCAACGTCCCGGCAACCCCACCCTCTCGTGCCGCAGAGCTCAGTCTCCACCCTATGCCTGCTGTGGCCACACCCAGTTCCAGCCGTGACCTGTGACCTTCAGACAATGGCAGGACGCCTGGCTCAGCGTGCAGGCTGGAAACAGCTGGACAACACCTTCAAATGTCTCATCACCATTATCTCAGATGGACTTTGATCACTTTGGCTGGTGACATGTTAAAGCCGTTGGTTGAGATATGTGGTCAGGCCAAAACAAACACAGGGCAAACGTCTGTTCCACTTGTGATCTCCTACACACAAAACACTGAAGTTCATAACGCTATGAAATGCATGTAGATCGACGGAGAATTTAAAACATCTGTTGACGCAAAAAAACATTGTTCATCCTCGGACATTATATTCGATTGAGAAACCAAGAGGCTTAAATTTCGTGTCAAACGCCAGACTTTAAGGCAACTTTTGAATAAGGAAAACGGCTGGCCTTAAATCAGGAGCGAAAAGGGATTTAGAAGACAAATGACGGGATCTTTCCCAACGCAGAATTTAAAAGGGAAACGTTGAAGGCATTTCCCAGCATTAAATATAAACTTGTTGTTGTCTTTGCTCCTGTCGAATGAGTGATTGATGTGATAGAGAAAAATGCAGAATGACCCGCCAAGACATGACATCATGGTGTCCACTGATTCTCGGAAGATCAGAATTCCCAAACTGTGGTCGTGAGCGTCATCGACTTGGCCAAGCCGTCTTGTCACAGTCCGCAGCGAATGATTGAGCAGCTAAACTTGTATATTTGACACAACAATATAAGACACAACAAGACCGCAGTGAGTGTTGTCCTCCTCATAAAACAAGCAGCCAAACATCTTGGAAACGTCAAACCGTAATATCCCAACTCAAATAAAATGCAGCTGGGACCCATGATGCACTGGGAGCTACATACAGATCTCTGGATATTTGACCAGAATTAGCATGACAAACCGCCTCTGGGCAACTTTACGATCCAGAAGGATTTGAGAAACCCGAAACTGTTTGATGTACAAAGGTCAAGTAAGCATTTTCTGATCTGAATTGAATTAAAATTGTCCTTGTTTCCTGCCAAACGTAGCGAAGTGCCTTTACGCGTCAGCATGGACGCTACAGTCTATACTTGCACATTTATATCTGGTATATATGGTTGGAAAACTGTCAGTCAATGAAATGATAGATACAGTAGCAGCGTAACTGTCTTAATACTGATATATTGATGCTGTGTGAGGATTTTTGAACCAATTATTGAACGTGAATTGAAAATTGTGTATATATGTATTGAATATAAGCCCTAGTCAGTTTTTCAGAGAAGGAAAAATTTAACAGAACCGGTGTTTCTTTTTCCAGAGAATCGTGACATGAACTATATTTACAGTATCTAGATATTGTGATTTCATCTATATGGAAGATTCCGTGCTTCACCGAGATAAAACCACAGAAGCGATCACTGCCTGCACAGCGTTTAAAGTTACACAGACCAGGAAGAAGTTTGCAAACTTCTAAGTACAGTACAAATCGCAGCCGTCAATGTTTGTCGTCTGTGTGTGTGTGTTTCGCCATTTATAAAGCTTGGGGAATGTGCATTGCTTTAATGATCCTATACTGTACGTGCCTCTGACATACAAAAGCCTGTCACCCGCGAGCTTCACGATCAATGCGCCGCACTTCTGTTATTGCGTTTAACTATAAACCCAAAGATTTATTTCATTGTGGATTTACAGTAACTGATGTGGACTTGTTTCTATGTGCAGACTCGTTCAGGATAATGCGTCCTCAGTGTTTAAAAGCCTCTCGTAAACGCTTTTATTCACATAAATTGCCGAGATGGAAAGACGGTGGTGATGTCGATATAAACATTAAACAGAAAGAAATCGGCAGGACTGGTGTTGTAAGAATCAAATATTTGACTTGTACATATAAAGTGTTTTGTCTAAATAAAACTGTACTCAATATCGGTTCTGTGACTGGCGTTTCCTTTAACTCTTTACACAAACATGGCTCAGAGGAACAGGAAATTCTGTTGAAGGATACGAGAAAACACAAATTTAAGTCTTTTGCTTTTTGTTAACAATTACAAATACTAAACTGATATAAAAGTTGAATGAGACGCATAAATACTAAATAAAAAAACATAATTAAATACAAAAAAAAACAGGCAACACAATTAACAACACACGCACACTAAATGACTATTATCACAGTACATATAAAATATAATTAATTTGATACAATATTGTTGTCATTGTTATAAATAAAAAATACGTGTACAATACAAAACACAAAACTATTTTATTATTTGCTATTTCAATATTTTTTAAATGATATTTTATAAAAATATAAGTTTGAAAAAAGCTCTATTAAAAATTCTAAATAACAAATGTATGGAACATGTTGCTTTGGTGCTTTGTGAATGTAAAGAATACAGACTATACTAAAGCGTGACCAAAATCTGTTCTGAATCATTACTGTCTAATCTATTCATCTGCATCACAATTCTGTGATCACAAAACTAAATACATTAGTGCAACCAGCCAAAACCTGACGATTCACCAACACAAACCAAAATGGACATTACGTTTTTCTATGTTAAAGTATGTGTCAAATAAAAAAATCTATATTTTTTTAGTTTTTTTTTTAAGTTATTATTCTGTTGTATTTGAAAATGGGTTGGAATTTTGCTATTTATTCCCCTCAGATGACTAAATAAATTACTTGCTACAGTGACGTGAAGGTGATACTGGTGTAAACAGGCGGTTCTGGTTCAGTGGTCAGTGGTTTGATGTGAAAGATATCTCGCGTCACTTGATCTTGTCCATTCATGTTAAAGTTCATGCCGGAGACAAAAGCCATCTCAGTCAAGTCAAACAAGCTCAAACAATGTCAAGCGGAATGGTCGGACCCTACGTGTTCACACCATTGGCCTCTCGTGCAAAAAGTTTGAACACCCCTGGTGTTTACTGGCCAGAGTCGGGATTAAATCATCTTGAGACTTTAGAAACCTGAGCTTCAAATGAAAGTTTTCAAGTTTGTTCTTCCTGACGTTCCGCTGCTGGCAGATTTATAAAGTCTCTGCCTCCCCCATGGTTCCACCAGTCTGGATCTCTGCACAATGACCTTTACAAAGGCCACAAGGTAGAAAAATACAAAAGTTCTAAAAGAAAGTGCTACTTCAAAGCCATCTGAGGTGACTCCACAGCGATAAAAAAGCTCCTCAAGCGCAGAAGAATCATCAAAAGCAGAAGAACATACGCGGCTATGGAGAACTATGGGAATCCTCCGCCTTTGTAGCTTCACTTGAGAATTGTTCGCAACACACTTGCGCAACTTTTGTGAGAATGTTCGGTCCAGCCTGTGGAAAACTAGGAGAAAGATCAGGCCTGGTCCACACAGGGATTCGCTGAATGACGTGCAATGTGGAAATGTCACTCCTTCGAGATCAGATTCCAAATTGTATTCGCCACAAGTCAGAGCTGAAAAAGAACATCGGAAACATGACAGAAGAACATCTGCGGAAACCATTTTTTACCTCTCTCTGGAGTGTCGTGGGAACGATCTCAAAACGGTTTTCAATTCTGATGGTAATCCACGTCAAATTTGAATATCACATCAAGTGCCATCTCAGTTTTGTAAAATAATACTGGATGCTGTCAAATGCAATGTGCGATTAGTCCAAGAATTTTGCTGAAGACCATTTTAAAATAAATAATTACATTATTTTTGTAGTAATGTAATATTAATATGAATATAAGTTAATTAAAAAGGATATTGTTCACAATTTATCATTTTATTTTCTATATTTGCCTATTTCTTTTTAAACTGGTTTATCAAAAACATTTCACCATCTGCTCAATCACCAGTCATCTGACTATTCTTCCAGTGTTTGAATAAACAATTAATTAAATCATCAGTTTCTATCTTTTAAGCAAGTTTTTTTTATCAAGTTTTCCATTCATTGATCCAATTAACCAATTAAACATTTTCACCAATCAATTCATCCATTAGTTTGTCTCAGTCACTCATTGGTCAGAACAGTTTAATCTTCTGTTTGACCATCTCAATAACAAAAACAAACTTCTCCTGAATTCTTTCACAAGATAGAGTTACTCCATGTCCTCCCATTCACACGCTCCCACCGGAGCCCTTGAGGGTCCATGTTTTGCATATAGAAGAGCTACATCCTTATACCACTTGTGAAAAGCTGAGACATGGATGAGTGCCTCTGGTCTTTTCCCATGAAGCAGTCAAACACCGTATATTATACACACTTGTATTTATGGACAGAAATACCTGGTGAACGACCCATGTGGAGGAGCTTGGGACCCCAACTGTGTTTCCTTTCCAGAGCAGCAGGTTTTACTCTTCATCTCAGAACATTCTTCATCACTCTGCTGAGCTGATGGACAAGGCTCTGAGCTCTGGTTCAGCGTTCAGTGTAGAAATGTTTTCCTCAGAGAGCCTTGCTGACAAGTCTCACGCTATCGGTCAGTTTTTGCCTGTGACTGTTCTGTATATTGTAATAATTCTCATAATTTTCACATGAAGAAGAATATAAAATAGAATATCAACCCCCCCCCCCGTCGCCCACCCACTGATGCTAATTTGAGAGAAATTACATCAGGCAAAAGCAATCATTGGGATGGAAGTTAGGTTTGTCACACACACGCACACACATTTACACACGATTGATCAAATTTACTAACCAATTAAACCCTCAAACAATTTGCACAAGCATTAGTAAATTTTACTACACTCACTTGGTTAAATAAGGTTTATTTTAGAATATAGCAGTAGATATAAAATAGTAAAAAAAGTCCGCTGCCAAACGTAACTCGTTACGTAAACAACAGTGTACGATATATAAGCACACACGTTAGTAAATGTATAGAGTAGTACATTGACTTACGAGTGACGTCTCTCTTGAGTTTTACAAGATAAATAAACTTGAGGAAGCGCTAGTAAAAAAAGTGAGCAGTGACGTCACAGCGCCACCCAGTGTCCCATATGTTCTCGCGCACTTTGTGAATTTACATGGTTACGTAATGTAGTTGTGCCGTTTATTCTTTGTGTGTAGTCTATAAAACTAAGAAACAAACACAAGCTTCAGAATAAAAAGCAATCTAATTACTGAAATTTCACAAGGTTGATATCGGAAATTTTTCTATAATGTTTTCTTTTTTCCCCGAAAGTTTGTGGCGATTCATCTAGCATTAGCCTGTTAAACGCGCGGCATGGGCGCAGGAAATCGAATTAAGAATCCTTCAGGCTCTCGACCTCTTTTCCTCTCATTTTTCTTTTATCCTGCTTCTTCTCGTAAGTAAAGACATTACAGGGTTCGGATTGGATTTACAGAGGTAGATTAGAAGCAGACACAGCAGGAACCCGTCCTGAGCGCTTACATGTCTGAGCAAAGGGAGGAAATTAGCGATGAAACGACATTTTCAGATCCATTCCCTTATACACCTGGAGATGTTGAACTTTAGCAATACCTGTAGTCTCACACCTTTTCCACAATAACGTTTTTTCACGCTGTCACCTATAGAAATGTAAAAATTACTGCTTTTATTGACAATCTTTTAAAATTCTGTGACAACTGAACTGAATAAGGTTAAAGCCATTTCAGTGTATCACCATTGCTGGACTTGATTATATGTTTTTACAAGCTGCTACGCAGATTTTTGAATACTGTTGTGTGTTTTATAGCCACAAATATGATCATTGCATAACACTGCATTGCGTAACCTTTTTAAAAAGATTGAATGTCTTCAGAATTGTGAACATCTAATGTTGAGCGTTGGTGCCTTATAGCAAGCAGGAGCCGTTCAGGATCGAAGTTCAAGGACGGTTGGGGTCTTTCTGTGTGAGAGTGCATGTCTGTGTCCTGCTCTGTGATTGACTAGCCACCAATTCAGTGTGTGTGTGTGTGTGTGTGTGTGTGTGTGTGTGTGTGTGTGTTTGTTTGTTTGTTTGTTTGTTTGTTTGTGTGTGTGTGTGTGTCCATTTCAGAGTTGCTGGGGTTGGCTTCAGCTCCCTGTGACCCAGAAATGGATAGCAGAAAGTTTAAGAATGCATTTCCAATGTGTGTCCAAAACAAGCAATATCAGACAAAAAGAGTTTGACAGGTTCAAAACTAATTAAAAGTAACTACTGAGTCTTTTTTTTATGAAAAGCGGCTGAAAAGATAATGTGTTTGCAGAGTGAATGATCATTTTATTCCATCTGACGAATGAAATACACTGTCTGACAGCCCACTGAGAAGTCGTGTGCAAGAAAACGCTAAAAATGATCTTAGCTATAAATCTGAATGTAAATTGACGCCTCTAGCAACAGCAATCGTCCTCAATTAGTTAATTTGACTAAAAGCTAGAAATTAGATTAGATGAATTCAAAGGAAGACCTTGCAGAATTCAAACACATTTCTGTCTGGTCGCAGCGTTGAAACAAGAGAGCGTCTCTTTTGCTAATTTATTGCTTTTTAAGTGTTAAGATAAGGATTGTGTTTAGCTGGCAGGGGTGTGATGATGACAACTGACCCCCACCGCTTCGCAAATGTCAAACCTTTTAAGCACGTCTCTCTTATAAACCCTGTGTTCTCTTTGTGCACATTAAATATTCCTACTTTTTGTTTGTTAAATGAGTTTTATCGGCAGAGCTGCATTTATTCTTCTGAACTGAGTTACGTTTTAAGTAGATTTTAATGGAAAAGGATTTAAAGCGATTGAGCTTTGCTTATTTGATAAATAATTTGTTCAGAATAATACAGCTGCTGGTTATACGTACAGAAGATCCTGTCTAAAATAATACATCTTAAGTCGTCGTTGAATTATTAGCATCCCGCTGCTTTGCAAAATTTAGACGGAGAAGGATAAATAGAGCTTAAACAATGAGTCTGAATTATTAAAATCCCATCTCGTATTTACTCCCAACTGATTCGTTCTAAGATTGTGAGCTTTTGGGCCTAATATTTTGACCTTTGCGGAGTGACCTTAAAACGAGAGATTAGCTTCAGGCTATTTGACAAAAAAATAAATAAAAAGATTTGCAGAGATGATTCAGCGAGATTGAAGTTTACCTCAATGATATCGGATCCTGTCGTGGATCCTGTTTACTGGAGCGATTTGTCTGTCATGACGGTAAAAAAATTACAACGGAAGTTCACAAAACAAAAAAAAGAAACCCTATCCATTCTCTTTTCTACAAGTGAAACATCAATCAGGTTCTGCAGGAAGTGAGTAAGAATAGAACCTGGAACAACCTGAGCCTTAGGGTTTATTTGGATGTTATTTTTAGTGACAGTAAATCAAAGTGTTTTATAAGACAAGTCCTGTTGATGGAGACAAGCTGTGATGGAGAGATTACATCAAGCACTGAAGTCTCCAAGCCTTCACAGAGGATCTGAAAGCATCCTTCATTCTGGAGTCCCTTCAAACATAAATCCCACCACCATCTTAAAGACCCCCGCTCCACCACTAAACATCGTCATGGGAATAATCAACAGACTCATAGTCATAAATCGAGATACTTTTGTCACATTCTGTTTTTGATGGCTACTACAAAGGGAAGATCAAGATGTGGGCTGGGTACAAAGATGCGACTTCAAAGAAGCCTCAACAACAGTTGATTTGATCACAGAGGCTTTTGGATGACAGCAGCGTGCAAACCTCACAGGAAATTACTAAAATCATTCCAGAATTAGGCTTAAAGACCCCGCCAGATCAGGTTTAGAGAAGACATACATGCCAACAGTAGCTTTTGGAGCTAACCATTCAGGAAGACTACAATATATCTAAATGTATTGTCAAGACAAAAGGCAAGCATGACGTTGTGAGTTTTTAATTGAGACTAACACATTTTGGTTCCGCTAACAGTCTTAAAGCAAGTAAAGCCTGTGCTCAGGGGGTCTTTAAGTTGTAGTAATGTCACTCTGTCTCCATGACTGAAGGCTGAAGGTAAGGATGGCGATGTGAATCTTTTATGGCGAGGTGGTTTAGGAGCAGCTGGCGAAGTATTCAGAGGGAACAATGGATCCGCACTGCTGCACTGACATCCTGAAACACGACAACACAATGTGAGGTGCGGTTTATTCTGTCGCAGCAGACTCGCTCAGAAACACTTCCATCATGAATGTGCAGGAGAGCCGCGGTTCTGAAGCAGAAATCTACAGTAGACAATCATTTTAATCCACATTAGATGTCGGTCTCTAGTTTTAGAAGCTACATCCAAAACGTGTCATGGGATGTCATACATTTTGTAAAGAGTAAACATCAGTGATCAGTATTGATTAATGTTGAATCAATCATCATCCAAGAAAATTGTTTTTTTTTAATGTTTATAGTTTTTATTCCCAGTTCCGGTAATTCACCTACTGTATAATCTCAGATCACCACTGACTTGTTTTTTCACTGAACTATTTTTGTATTTGTAATATTGTAGCTATTATTTATACAAGTAATATTTATTAATGTTGTTGTATTTTTTTATATTGTTGCTGTTTTATTATTTGACTGTACGATAATGTAAAGTTCTTTGAAAATGAGCTTGACGTTATTTGAAATCCATCAAATTGTACTGAACTTAATCAAATATTATGAATTATAATCTCATCTTTCTGGACATCTCTTCCACCAGGTTTGTGGGGTCAGCATCATCGGTTTTAGTATTTTTTTTTTTTAAGCTTTTCCACTAAACTCTCATTTAAACACTCATTTAAACTAAGATAATTGTGAAACTATGAAACTTTTAGACTTACAGCTTGGCACTGTTGCCAGACAAGGTCTTCAGACAAGCAATGTCATCAGTGATGTCATCATCAACAAGTGCTGGAAACAGATGAAGCAAGGCATGAATGTTGAACATCGTGGGTTCATCACTCATCTCCACTTACCACTGCACTCCAGACCACAGAGGTTCAGGGCTCCGCCCGCTCCAGAGTCACACACCACCTGATCGCTGAGCTGGAAGATTCCATACAGCGTGCTGACGACACTTTTGGTCTCCTCCGAGCTGCTTCCAGAGCTTTCCGACACTAACGGCTCTCCTGATCCTGATCCAGATCCTGATCCACTTCCAGACTGGAACAACTCTTGCCACACATTGAAGATTCCACTTCCTTCAGTTTGAGAGGCTGCGGTTGCCACGACGATGTTCTCCTGGGATGCAGAACCTTCTTCCTCTTTGAGGGAAACCGCCAGTAAGGGACTGACCACATCTTGGTTGGTGGTGGTGATGAGGCTGGTGTTGAAGCCAGAAGTGTTTTCCACATCACAAACAACTGAACAACAAAAGACATTCAAAAAACAGAAAAATCAATGTTTTGCAGCAGGTTCGTATTTGCAATTGAGACAGCGATCGATCAGTCAAAGCTGCTCGGATTTGCATTTGGGTCAGCTTGTGTTTTTCCACATTTTTGTAATAGTAATAGAGATTCTTTCAGTGGACAGGTGAAAGTAGGACATTTGAAAAATGTGACTACTGTTTAAAAAAAAAATCTGCTTTTAGCCTAAAGCTTTAAGTTTTAGCTAATCTAAAAACTAGTTCATGGCAAACATTAAATTAAATATTATATTTCAATAATATACATTTATATAAGTATTCAATATAAAATACATTTACATTAAAGTTAAACCAGAAGGCTTGCTGTGGAGTGAAAAATTAGGTCATTGGAATAAAAGTACCATAATTTTGGCTAAGGATCAGAGACTTACTCATGGCGATGATCTCATCCACACTCAGCTGATCGGTCTGCTGAAACTGAGCCACCTCCAGATCCGATTTCAGGGCACATTCAGCCACAATTGAACACTGACTCACGCCAGACATCAGCAGAACCAAAGCCAAAACACCCAGCATTGTGTCTGAAGGAATGCTGGACAAAACACACGAATAGAAAACAGTGTGATTTACTAAAAATAAACAATTTATTACTATAGAAACTGGGGTGTGAAAATAGCCAAAGAACAGGTTTAGAAAGCAGAACACATCCTGGAAGCTTTACTAGAAAACCAGTGTCTTTCTCAGATATTCCTAATCCAGCTTGGTCACATTCCTGAGGAGCGATCAGCACACGTCATTCTGATGATTCTAAGAAACCAGACCATTCCATCTTTATTTTCTCGTCTACTTCAAGAAGAACTACTGGTCCTTACTGACATTACAGAAAAGCCAGGATTAGCATAAGTAGTCGTTGTGCCGTGTTTATGCATCCCACAAAAAACACCAGGACTGTCAGAGAGCTCACGCTGAGCAGACCTTTCTCAGCTTCAAATTAACTCTTTTTTTTTTTAATTGGCTAAAATCTCAATTGCAGAGAAGAAAAACTAAAAAAGCACATAGAATACTTTTATCCCCGTATTAGACGCCGCATGAAGCCTAGAACTTCGAGTGTTTATAAAGCCCCGGGATGGAAATAGAAAATCAAACTGTTCTTTTGTGGTGAACACCACGTGTGATGACCACCGAATAGTCATGTGAAAACAAATGAGAATTCTTATAAGAATTGTGTCTTACCAGAGCTGGATTTGAGATGTTACTTCTGAGAAGATCCAGCGACTGAGATTGACTGACCGGGCTGTTAAAATGAAGACATATTTATATACCTGAAGACGTCAGTCACCTGTAATCAGACCTGCTGTGCAAGCTGCGTCACGCCAAGGCTAATATTTAGGAAGGGCAAGTCAACAAGTGACTGTTTTCTGCTGATTTAACTGTCAGCGTATATCTAAGGGGTGTTTGCATACCTGGCATTCCTCTATTCTTAATTAGTTCTGATAAATATGACATCGCCCTGATAGAAAAGCATTGAAGCAGGTTGCACAGTGTCTCTTTGATTTGGTGCCAGAAACACAGATTCACACGGCAAAAATCCCAATCTCGAGCTTTTAATGGTTCACTTTAGATTTTTTAAGACGTTACGTTTTGCTGCAGCGAGTGTTTACTAAAGCCCTCCCTATGACAACAGTAAAACATTAAGAACCTTCTTCCCAGAATTACGACTCGGAATTCTCTGAAACCTTTTCAGGAAATCAAGCCAGTCATTTACTCAGCAGTCGAGCGAACACAAAGTAAATCGTCGCTTTGTTTCTCAGTGATTCCGCACCGCTGTGGGCATTACAGTTTCAGCCGGTGAAAAAGCATCTACAACACAACGTCAAGAGTCTTTTATGTGTGTGGTGGAAATCTTCAATATAAAGGCTTTTTATTCCGTTTCTCGTCTGCTTCATTCCGGATCTTGTCTGCCTTTCCTCAGTAATGAGACACCTGAGTTGTTAGGAGTTAAAAGGCCCGACGTGTCGACTAAAAGCCACTTGAGATTCCTCCTGATGTGGTCTTCCTCTTCTAGCAGGTGTGCTGCTCGGGATGTGACTCTTGCTCATTTATGGTGCAAATGCAAGTTGAACGGAGAACTAACTCCGACATTGACTTTGTTTGGCTTGTTAAAACTTCTGGATGCTAGATGAAACAGGATTTTTTACTAGTTTAACGTTAAATAAGAATTGTACTAATTTTGGGGAAACAATTTTTTTTATTTGATTTGATTTGATAATTCTTGATGTGATTGATTTTTATCGGAAAGTAAAAAATAAATTCTTCCTGCTAAAAAATTCATCAAGCGGAAAAATTAATATAATTTTCTAGTAACGAGATAGATTATTAATACTGACAAGAATGTATTATATTGATGTAAATATATTGAATAATCAATCATATCGTTGATTGGCTGACTTGTTAAAAAATGTTTGTACATTGTAAAATTTGGTTATGACACAGTTTTGGTCACAAGGGAAACTGACATTTTCGTTTAAACAATCATTGACCCGCCGCTGGTTAGCATAGATTAGCATGACTAGCCTCGAGTGGTGTGGACATCCTGAAGAGGATCAGGACATCAGCTGAGATGAAAACCAGTTGTACAGAATGGTTCAGACGGAGACAGTTTACGCTGAGCTTTTCCTTGATCCTCCCGTCAACAAGCTTGGGAGATGTGCCACAGCCACTGAGATGTGGAGAGAATAGGCCTGGGAAATGAGAGAAAATAGAAAGACTAAAAAGAAATAAAGAGAAAAATGTAAACAGGGGGAATATCAAAAACATACAAAGAGAAACAAGGAAATATTTTTTAAAAATTAATAAAATTAGAACTTACAAGAAAGGGGAAATATATACATATAGACACACACTGTATATATATAATATATGATATATATATATATATATATATGTGTGTGTTGTGTGTTGTGTGTGTGTGTGTGTGTGTGTGTGTGTGTGTGTGTGCGCGTGCGTGCGTGGTGTGTGTGTGTGTGTAATATTATATGCAAAGAGAAAATATTGAAAGAATTAAAAGAGGTAAAGACGGAAATTAAGTTTAAGTGGGGAAAAAGCAGAGGGAAGGAGAGAGATAGAGCATAACATTAATTACACAGTACTAGCTGGAAAAAGTGAAGATTATGAGCTTTAGACAAGTACGTAACTGCTGGAGTGAAGGAGTAAGATTCAAGTTTGATTCAAAGTTTGCTGAAGATTAATCCAGCCGCAGTCAAACAGAAACATTAACTTAAACATAGCAAGTGAGAGAGAGAGAGCAGAGAGAGAGAGAGAGAGAGAGAGAGAGAGAGAGAGAGAGAGAGAGAGAGAGAGAGAGCTAGTAGGAAAGATGTGTATAACCTTGCAGCTTCTGGGTTTTTCTTCAGGATTACAGTAACATTGACAAAACATGATGACTTTTCCTATAACAGATTATAGCTCTCTCTCTCTCTCTCTCTCTCTCTCTCTCTCTCTCTCTCTCTCTCTCTCTCTCCCGTTCATCTCTCTCTCTCTCTCTCTCTCCTCTCCTCTCCTCTCCTCTTCTCTCCAGTAAATTACAGTAAATTTCAGCACGAGATTTTGGCATGAGATTCACATCGGCACAAGAACTCCAGTGAATTCAGTTTCAGGAAAGAACAGACATCAAGGGATAAGAAGAAAACTTCAAATTGTCATAAAAATCTCAAATGGAGGTAATCATTGATTATAATAAACAATGAGTCAATGAACAAAGCATCAGGAGACACTTTATTTTGAAGTGAGCAAACTGACCTTTAGGTGTGTGTGGTCAAGTTTCGACAAACTACATTGTGTGTTTGTGTGTGAGAGTATATTTGCAAATTGTGTGTATGTCTATTTTATGTGTGTGTGTGTGTGTGTGTGTGTGTGTGTGTGTGTGTGTGAGAGTGTGTGCATGTTAGATTGTGTTGGTGTATGGTTTGTGTGCTTGTGTATGTGAAGTTGTGTGTGGTGTATGTGAGATTGTGTTTATGTTGCTTGCATGTGTATATACAGTACTATAATTCACTGTATTTCACTACATGTCTGTCACTGGACTGTAAAGTCGTCTCCATGTGAGCAGTTTCATCTGCGTTTATTCAGTCTGATGAAGCTTTATATTGTCAAGGTCAAACAAAGTTTAATCACTGAGAAACGACAGAAACAACAAGACAAGGAACTTGTCAGAAGGTTAAGCCGATTAAATGATCTACCAGAAATCTACCTAAAATTGTATCATTTAAAACTCTCAAAAGGCAATGTCACAAACGTATTGTTCTTACCAGTAATGATGTTCAACAGTAATTGAAAGAAAACATTCTGGCAGAAAGATGAGACAGATATGGAAGGAGAGAAGGGGGAGGAAATAGATAGAGGTAGAGAAAGAGAGAGAGAGAGCGATAACACAAGGAAAGAGAAATTGTATTTGTTAATTACCGATTAACACAATTATTTCCTTCTGCTTATGTACTTATCAGAAGCAATTCAATGTATGTGAATGAAAAAGTGTTTTATAATTGCTTACTTGAAAAACTAATTACTTTGAAATTAAACAGCTTTATTAATTCCAAAATGTAAAGCCGTAAATCACCAACGCTGCCGATGATTTCCCTCCGTTATCATGCGTCTAGCAGCTCATGTTTCTGCATATCTCTTCACAGCACAGTCACACATGTAAATCATCCCCGGTGTTTATTACCTCTAACACACTCAAGATTGCCTCTCACAACTGTTTTATGAACTGTCTGCATTGATTTCTAGCCTGTGTCCCACACATTCCACCTCCTTCAGATCCTTCCTTCTTCTGTTCTTTCTCCCATTTTGTCTTATAAAATCACCGCATTTGTCCATCACGTCTCTGTCTTCAGTGAACGTTAAAGGGGATCAGCAGGTGTATGTTCTGGGTCCCCTATAAGTTTGTCACTCAACTGTGATTCGAATGCCCTGTGACTGCAGACTGAATAATGAGAGCTGTTCTGTGAGATTGTTCTGGATGTGTGGGATGAGAAGGTCATGACCGAGCAGCTGACGGACCTGTTTCAGACACCTCCACCCCCCGCTGAGACGCCACAATCGACCCGCCACTGTTTCCTGTTCCACTGTTGCCTCTCTGTCGTTACTGTGAAGGAAAGATTCAATCGTGATCACACTTTGATTTTGTAAAATAATTAATTTAAATGAAAACAAACAGCTGACTGTTAAAATTTTTGTTTACCTTAATGTTCATTTTGAGAACTATTAGCTTCAGTTACGAGCAAAAATGTTTCATTTTATCAATACTCACAAGATTTGAATAGCTAAAACCAGTGGTGTAAAGTACTTGAATAAACGAACTTTGTTACCTAAGTATTTTCTGGCTACTTAGTCTGTACTGCTTGTACTAGGTATCAAAAATATAAGCAACTTTTACTCTCTACTTTACATTTTTGATTGAGTATTTACTCCACAACATACAGAGTGATTCTAAACGGTTTCTACAGTTTATTTATTTGGCGGACAAGGGGATATCGTCATCTGCAGGATGCTGAAGGTACTGGATGCAATGAGCTTAATCAAGTGAACGAATCTTGCTTTTCACATCTTGGTGTTTTATGAGCCTAAATTCAATAGTAAACATCTTTTAATGGCTTACTTTATAAGTATTTTTGAAATTGGCAACTTAATTGAGTAATTTTTACAGTACATACTTCACGTATGGTTTTCAGGTACTCTTTACACCTGCTAAAAACTAAATCTGTCTGACCCGAAGATGAATGATGAAATTCAAACCACTTAACAATTGAGGACTCAGCTTACAGGAAAACGAACAAAGATGTTTTGCTCGCGTAATCATCTATAAACTTCTCATGTCAGTTCGTGATGTTTTTATTAATGTGAGTCATTCACTCGGAAACTCATCAAATGATAAAACATTTGTCAATGAATGCATCCCGCTTTTATTCGCTGGTCAGTGTGTAAAATAAAGACTGGAAATGCATTTGCATTACAAGAGAAGAGTAAAGAACAATGGCGTTTTACTTCAGATTTTGGTCCTAATTCCTGTGCGTCTGCTGTCGAACCTGGAGATAGAATTCAAACCAGTTCATGTTCGGCGCACTACAATCAAGCTCATTTCCATTTTAATTAGAAGGAGGGAAAAGGCTGCAAATTGGATGGAAAGTAAAAGCAACCGGCTTTTTAAGAGAGAAAACCACACACTATGCGGCGTCGGCGTGGAGCTGGAATGAAAAGAGATGATGCCGCATTGGCCAAACACGAGCAAAGAAATCAACAAGAAACGCGGAGTTTAACCTTGAGCTTGTTCACCATTCTTAAATCCACCAGCACATTAAACACTGCAAGTTGAGACAAAAGTTTCACTCCAAAAACCATTAAAATGACTCAAAACCCTGTGACGTATTGAAGCGCACAAGCCATTCAGAACTTAAACTGGAAGATTGAGCCTGATTTTCCTGAAAATGGCCATTTATGTTTCGAAACAACTTTGAGCGGAGACTGATAATGGAAGTGGTACAGAACCGCATGTCACTGAAACAGTAAATCACTGCATGTACAGTATATTTATTTCAGTGTTCGTAACACATTCAGTGACATTTAAGTGAAGATTCCTATTCCATTTTATCTGGATCTGATTTTCATCAAAAGGAGAAGTGTAAAAAATATTAATCTACAAAAAGGTGAAAGAAGATTTACACAAGCCTGAGACATTATGAAGATAAATGTAGGGGAAATCGGTAGTAAAAATGGGAGAAAACTCAAGGAATTTACGTGGAGACATTTCCATCTGTGTTTAATTCTGATGTCATGGCTAATGTCAAAGACGATTACCGCGCATTCTACATATGGAAACAAATCCATGAGAGCAGAAGAGTGAACATACATAATTCATATTGTGTCGTGTCATATAAAGACAAACATGACGGCCAGAGGCGAGAGCGCTGAGACCGTACGCTTCCCTTAGATTTCATCACTTTCTGTTCCCAGATTGAAAGGAAGAAAGTTGCTTTTAGCTGCGGCTTTTCTTTGACAAAACGCTTGCCCTTCTGAGCAATAATTCAAAGGCCAAGAGTCTCATCTCCACTGATCCTGACACGACAGAAGCCGCACGGCTTTATCTGATCACAGTTTGATTCCACGTGGGGATTTCAGTTTTTAAAAATGTCAATCCCTAGTCTGAGAACCATCTGTGTGGTATTTACACCTCAAACAGCCGCTGCTGACAGTTCTTCAGTTTGGCAAAATTGTACATTTTTCAAGTGTAATTGGTTTGCAAGGGAATGATGCATCAATCTTTTTTATTACATCTTTTTGTAAAACTTGTGAGTTTGTCGATATCAGTATGCTGTATCAAAATTGTGATCTGCATTTAGTGAAGTGAACACACACGGAGCAGTGGGCAGTCCTAAGCAGTGGTGTTTGGGGACATGTTGGGGTAAGTGTCTTGATCAAGGTCACTCTTTAGTTTTAGAACCCACTGGACCTGGATTCGAACCTGCAACACCTGAGTGACTGGTTCAACTCCCTAGCGCTGGACCACAGCCACATGTAAACATGAAGTTTAAAAGCAGGATTGTTGAAAAGCTCAGAGCAACAGTTGTTACGTGTACCCTAGCCTGAAATGTAGTCGTGCTTTTGTGGTTGTTATTGTGACAGAACTTTATTATCAGACGGTTTTCAAGGTTTTTTCCAGCTCAGCTCCTTGTGAAAAGAGGGAGAAATTGTGAGGTTGAGAACAATTGTGGCATTTCCTCTCGATATTGAAAGTGTTTATTCCAAAACTGAAAGGTGAAAAGACGTAAACAACCTTTTAAGCAAATGTTTCAACCTTTCAAACAGCTGAGTGTTTTTGAATATGTGTAAAATCATCGAGTACAAGCGGCAGGAAACACACACACACACGCACACACACACAAAATAGTAAGAGCTCTATGTACTTCAATGATAAATCAACATGGTAGTTAATCACAAAAAAAAAAACGACTTACATAAAAGGAAAATAGACTTTTTGCAGATCAGGCAAGTCGCTCAATTCGATGATACATCTCCTTTAGAGGCACCTGCTTTAGAAATAAATACGTACTAAACTAACTAAAGCATTTAAAGACAATATGACACAGTTTTTATGATGTTATTAACTTAAATTTTATGAAGTTATTAACAACAAGTAACATTTGGCTTTCAAATGTATTTACCTTTAAAAAAGGAAAATGCCTACTCCACAAATCAACCTCTACACTACATTGATAAAGTAAAGGCATGGATGTCTCTTAACTTCCTTAACTTCCTACAAAAAAAAACTGAGGTTCTGTTGTTGGGTCCTAATGACGCCTCTAAGGTTCAGGTTGACCTGGGAGTTTTAAACACCTTTGTTAAATCAACAGCAACAAACCTGGGGGTGAGGCTAGACTGTCTCAAGCTGGACGCTCAAATCATTTCAGTAGTCAAGCTAAGTTTTTATCACCTAAGACAGCTGGCCAAAGCTAAAAACAGATTTTTTGCTTTTATCACTACTCGATTAGATTACTGCAATGCTCTTTATTATGGTCTGAGCCAGAAACCACTAACCCGACTACAACTAGTCCAAAATGCTGCTGCCCGGCTTTTAACTGGCACTAAAAGACGAGAGCACATCACACCAACCCTAGCAGCACTTCACTGGTTACCGGTCCGTTTCCGAGTAGTTTTTAAAATAGTTTTATTTGTTTTTAAGTGTCTACATGGTTCTGCTCCTAAGTATCTGGCTGACCTTCTCCAGCCTTATACCCCTTCACGCTCCCTTAGGTCAGAAGACCACTCGCTCCTGGTGGTGCCTAAGACTAAGAGGAAACTGAGGGGTGACCGAGCGTTTTCTGTTGTCGGCCCAAAGCTGTGGAATGAGCTGCCGGCGAGCATTATAGGCAGGCAGGCAGACTCCCTTCCGGTTTTTAAATCTCTCTTAAAAACACATTATTTTTCCTTGGCTTTTTAAACCAGTATGAGTTGTTGGCTTTTATGGTTTTACTGATTTTAAATTGTTTTTAAATCTTTTATTGATTTCTGTGTTTTTATATCAACATACTGAATTTGATGGTTTTATTGTTCATGTACAGAATTTTGGCCAAAATGTGTTGTTTTTAAGGTGCTTTATAAATAAAGCTGAATTGAATTGAACAGTAATAGTGTAAAAAGAAATAGATGTGTATTATGAACAGGTTCCAGTGTCACTTTACGACAGCACGTTTACGGCACAGGAACTGACGTTATGGCAGATGGAAGGATGTATGATGTTGGTTCACTCCTCAGGTGTGACAGATGTTTTACCCGAGTTCACATGGAACCTTCTGGATTTAATATTTTCTGCTCGTGATTTGAATGACATGTGAATGAAGTCACTATGAATTCACTAAAAGGAAAAACAAACTCAGAGATTTTGCGTCTCGAAGCAAACCGAAGCTGCTCTTGGTTCTGGTTCCTGTTTGCATCTCTTGAACATTTGTGTAGAGCCAAAGAAGGGAAGGATTGATCATAATGCAGAAAGACACCGTGTACATTCCAGTCATGCAGAGCTAATAACTTCTGAGACTTCAAGTATGTCGACTGAAACTACGACGGGGAAATCGGGTTTGATTCACGAGTCTCTAATGAATTCAGTCTCACGCTAAACCAAGCGAAGAGGCCATGAAAAACAAAGCATTTGGTGAAACCTTGGCTGTTAGTTATTTTTCTTAACAAAAGTGCGGAGGAGTGGACTGAGTGGGTCAGCGCACAGGCCCGGCCTGCTTTAAATAAGCCTGGTGGATAATGGACATCTCAGCCACGCAGTGCTGTCATCCACTGTGATTCAGCAGCACGACCTTCATCACAGTCCCGCATGTTCTGTATGTTCTGATGAAAGACGCCAAGTAAAATGTGAACAGACGTCAGAATGCCGAGCCTCTTTGACCGACCTCTTATTCTGAATGAGGAAACAGCACGGCAGGAAATACACACGTCTTACATTTACAAACAGACAATTAGATGGATGGATAAATGGATGAGCAGAGACATAGAAATGTAGAAAGAGATGAAGATGATGATGAATAAACGGATGGATGGATGGACAGACAGATAGTTTACAAACAGACAATTAGATGAATGGAAGGATAAATGGATAAAAAGAGAAAGAGACAGACTGATGGGGTTGGATGAGGATGGATATATGAGGATGGATGAAATGAGGATGATATAGATGAATATAAGAAAAGATGGATGACACATAGAAAGGTAGAATAAGAGGTAGATAGATGAGAGGGAGAGAGAGAAATGATATTCAAAAAATATTGCAGAAAAATGGATGCTGAAAATGATGGGGAAACGGGGAATTTCAGCAAGAAGCCAAGATGACAGTGAAAAAGCTGAATCGCACTCTCCGGGATTCCTAAAATGCTCTGCAGAATCGTTTTGAGAAAGACTGAAGATATATTCAGTCAAGCAAAAAGGTGATAACAAGGGCCGGTCCCCGGAATGAGATCCAGCGTCCACTACTGAAGCACCTGCGGGGCCACAGCTCTCCTGAAATAAACCGAGCGACTAAGCTGCACAGACATATTATTCATCACCGAGATGCTCGGAGACACATCACAGCATCATACACAGCAGCACAGATCAAGGAAAGGTTTGTCAACGCTGAATTGATTATGCTAGAAATAATACTGTAAAAACACAGTAAGCCTCTGGGAATATTACTTCTGTGTCAACACGAAAGATAGGTAACTATTCGATATTCGGATTTATTCAGTGTTTTTTTTGGGGGGGGGGGTGCACCAAAAAACTAGTGCATCTCTGCCACCTATTGGACGTGAGCGGAACGTCTATGAAACTTTAGTAACGTATTTATGACCGTACACGTTGAACTTTTTTACCACAACCCAAAAACAGCTTGTTTATTTGTTTTTTATTTCCTTGTTTCAAGGGTTTTTAACGAGAGACCAAATTAAACTAGTTTCTACTTTTTCCACTGGAGCTTGTATCTAGATTTAGCTAAATGTGTGTTTTCAGACTGAAGTGTATAGCACAGGGGTGGCCAACGCGTGGCTCTTTAGTTTCATGCGGCTCTTCAGGAGCTTTCACATGACATGAGTCAAATATGCACGGGGCTAACTGTTGAAAAATAACTAATATTATCATGTTGGTGTGGTTATTTTCATTCAATCTGGCTGAGCGTAAATCTGAGAGGTCTGTGTGTGCGTACGTGCATACAAGATTATGGGATGATGTTTATGTGTGCCCATGAGTATGATGTGGCTCTATCCTTGCGGCTCTAACATAGAAAAAAGTGGCTCTTAGTTTCTGACTGGTTGGCCACCCCTGCTATAGCAGCTGTATATGGGCCCCAGATGGGACTGACATAGGTTGCCCATAAATGTCCAATGAGCAGCCCATTAAGTGTCCAACATCAACCCATGTGGGCTAATACGTTCAGCTGAGCCTCAGCTGCGCAGACCTTGTGAGGCCTTTTTATTGAGCCCAGTCACAACCCACCTGGACCCCACATTGGTGCATTTTAAAGTATTTTAAATGAACTTTGATACTTTTTTGGGGCTACTTTGTACTTGTACTGAGTAAAACACAAGTTTTACTCTCTACTTGACTACATTTGTGATTGAGTATCTGTACTCTTTACTCCACTACATTTGAATGGGCACTTACCGTTACTCGATTGTGAGCGGCAAGTCTGCATCTTTTTCTATCCCAGTTAATTTCTTGTGAGTATGTCGCCATCTGCAGGGTGCTGCAGGTACTGGATGCTATTCATGAGGAAAATCACGTGAATATGAATTAGCGATTGCACTTTTTTGCACATTTGAAACATTCAACAAGTGTTGAATTTGATTTCTACATTGGGAAATTAAACCGGTGTCAGGATGCAAACATAGCATCTGTATTGTGTTTTGTGCACCATTTAATGAAAATGCAAGCCACACTTTCTCAAATAAAGACAGAACTCAAATAAAGACAGAATGTGTATTTCCGTACGGCACAGGCTATATTTAGCAATGGGTCTATTGTTGGGAAGCAGCTTTCAACACTTCTGCAAACATTGAGGCCATGTTGTAATAAACATTCTTTTTAAATGTTCTCATGGATGTCACGTCAGCTCAAGGTCACGGCACCAAAGTAATCAAGCCATCACAAAAAAAACAGCAAAAACGTCTAAAAGATGTTTAGAGTTCTTGGGTTCTGCCACCGCGGGTCTGTTGTGATTCCCGTGCCATTATCAGAGCCGAAGACGGATTTATGATGTGGGAATTCGTTCATTTTTAAACACAGTTAAACATTTGTACTCTCTCGTGTTTAAGACAGCGCTGTTGGAATTCCATCGTGTCAATGCGAAAAAAAATGGTAAAAATATGTTATGCGTTACCATAAAAAAGTTTGACAGAGCATAGAGAAAAAAATCATTTTAAAATGAACACCACAATTTACCGAAAAGCTAAAAGTCAGTTTGGTGTTCTTCTCTTCTCTTGTAGATTAAACTAAAATAACTTGTTTCACAGTTAGGTAAATTGTACACGTATACATAAAATATACATATTTTATAATAAACTTAAATTACTTTGTATTTAATCATCAATTATGCTCTTCTAATTGTTGGAGCAAACATGTCTCTCTTTCTGACTTCAGTGGTGGTGTGCAGTCTCCATCTCCTGGTGATTAAAGGAATCATCAAGATCAAATCAAACCAAACCAAACGTATTCAAATAAACATGAAACACTGAGTTCTAGAATACAAATAGCATTAGTGCGCAAAAATAAAATTAGTAAAAAAATTTTCATTTCAATTTGCATCCATTCACCCATCCCAGGACTACTAGCCAGAGCAAAGCCTTAAGCTGAGAGTTCTGCTATGAATAAGTTAGGAACTTCTTTCAAGGAGTTTTGATCCACATCAACATCCAACAAAAGTCTGGATCCTTTATCATTCAATGATGTACGTATTCACCATGTTCCAGATTCTCTGACAAGGGATTGGTAGTAGCATGTGACAACCAATAGGGTGGGTGGCTGAAATAATTTATTTTTTGTCATTTGGGTTGTTGTGACCTGCTCTCAGTCTGAACCGGTTTGCCAATGGAGACACTACCAGATGTCCCGAAAACATAGATTCATGGATTAAGAGAAAGTGTGAGTGAGAAAGTGAGAGATGCACACAAACACAGTCTCAAACCATAAAGAGTCAGAATCCAGACAGAACCACGACTGGTGGGAACCGTGAGCGGTGCGTCATACACTTCTCTCGCTCAATTAGCAGCGAGTGTTTTTTACAGGCGATGTCTTTCTCCAGAAACATCCGGCTCTGCTCCAGGGCCAACAGGGATTCCCGAGCATCACACAGCTGCTGCTGCAAGGCAGATCGTGTGGAGCCGAGCTGCGACACCTCCTCCAGCAAACTACAGCAACACACATCACAGTGTGTGTGTGTGTGTGTGTGTGTGTGTGTGTGTGTGTGTGTGTACCTGAGCTGAGGCTGGTCCCGGCACAGCTCTACACTGGGTCTGAGGGTCCGGTGGTACAGCCGGGTCTGAGCCACTCTCAGTGGAGCTTCTTTCTCCTGCAGCGCTTCCTGCAGAAGGGAAATGTTCTTCTCCTGAACCCCGATTTTCTCCAGCACCTGTGGCACAGAAGCACACAATCCTCAGAAAGCTTGTCAGAAAGACACAATCATCACTCTAGAACAGGAGATCTTTTTTCAGAAAGAAGAAACTGCAAGAGCAAGTTATGGACATCGATTTTAAGCAAAGCAGAAGTCGACTGGATCAATGACTAAGACACACCAAGTCTGATTCTTCCAATCAGGGAACAGAGATTATGCAAGACATTGTGTTTGATCTCCTGTCCTGAGTGCAATAGAAATACATGACAAGAAAAGAAATATGGGGCACGTTTCTCAGATACAAAACAAATACATAATACAAACTGGACATTTTGCACTTACACTTACACAATAGCTCTGAATGATGACTGTGATCTATGTGATGGACGTGCATACCTAGCAACGGAAGAAGGTGTGTCTGTAGGCGGGGCTATTCACGTAAAATGGTTGCCTCTGCTTCCACAGAGAGGCGAGGTAGTGGCATGAACGTATTATGTTGGAAGAGATGCCTAAACTGTTGGGTAAGTTGGGTCTCACAGCCGTGAAATTATTAAAGTGTTGTTTTTCTGTTTTATTTGTGTATATTGGTGTACTTGTTTAAAGTATTCACTGGCTCGCAATTAAAGTAGGTTTTATTCAACAAGTATTTCCATTACTTGCCTATCACTGCACAGGCCATCCACAACATTCCTACACAGTGATTTTCATCAGAACAGTGTGTGTGTGTGTTACCTGCTTCAGCTGCAGCTCCAGCTGTGTTTTTGCCTGGTCCAGGTCTGAGCAGCGCCGGCTGAAGGCCTGATCCACAGCGGCGCACTGCTCTTGCAGGTCCATGGCGCTGTCCCGCAGCACTCGCTCACTCAGCTGACGCAGGCTCTGGCTCGCCGCCTCCTCTCGCTCGGCCAGCGTCAGGTTATCTCTGGTGAACTTCAGCCACAGCTCCGGATCACAAACCCTACAGAGACAAGCGCATCACTCTCATCAGGCAGGAAGCAGGTGCCACTTTCTATCAAACAATCATAAAAAAGAACAGTGTCACTTTTACTCGTCAGCCAATAAATGAAATAATGTAATTGTTCAATTTGAAGTTACATTTTAACATTGTTACATTTAATTGTGAAATGAAACATTCAATGTATCTTGGACAAAACCTTACTATAACACAATGTCACAATCTACATCTTTGTTTTTATCGAAACGAAAAGGAAACAGACTGAAAGATTAGGTGCTTTTGACTCAATGACACCAAGTATCTTCATATAAGACTTAAAAATAACATACAAGAATTTAAGTAAAATCAGATTTCACTGTAAATATACAGTAAATACTCCAAAACATATATTATTTACACTGTACAGTGTATTTTTATCACTACACACAAAATGTTATATAATAGTGTAATGTAATAATAATTGTATAATATTATTGGGATTCGTTTCAAACAGAAGATTATGGCTTTTGAAACTTTGTTAATTTGCAAAGTATTTTGTTTTGTTAAATGCCTCATGGTTTGGGATTACCGAGTTCACAAAGTGGACTCTTTAGTTAAAGAATTGTTTCCTTAAATTGATACTCTAAAAATTATTTTAAGGCATAATTACGGACTATCACTTTAAGTGCTTTTCAATTTTTTCTTGTTGGTTCAGACATACTGGTCATGCATCAGTGCTGATCCGGGATGCTGCTGTGTGTCCATGCTCCGGTTGTTGAGGCGTCCGCACTGGTCGTCCAGACTGTAGGCCTGGTGTTTATCTGACCAGTCTGACTCCAGCTTCTGCTTCACTTCACGGTTCAACCTGAAAACACACACGTCATGACGTCACATGCGTTATGTGGACAAAGGTTTAAAGAGATCCGAGCAGGTACCGGCCTGATCTGCTGGAGGGTTTGATCCAGAGTTTTCTGCAGCAGAGCCTGAATGTTTTTTATCAGCTCCACCTCCTGTTACAAATACAGCCAATCAACTGAAATAATGATGATCTAATAATAATAATCACCTGATAATAATAATAATAATAATAATAATAATAATTATTATTATTATTATTATACATGTAAATATTTCATATAATTATATTTAGCTTTTCAAAGACTATGTAAAGTTTACCAATTTTACAATTATAGCAACATATGCTGAATGTCATTAATTATGAAAGTATGCGTCATGTGGGCAATTTACGCTCAAATAAAAAAATATTAAACGTAGTATTTTTTATTTTTGCATTATTTTTCATATTTATTGGCTTTACGTATTAAAAATGTATTATTATTTATGTTTTACGATTAAAAATGCCTAATACTTAGCCAAAGTATAAAAATACCGCCCCCGGTGGCAATATGGAAATGAGCAGCAGCAAAGTTTTCTCGCTTAGAACTTTAGCGGCTCTTATTACGTATCATATAACCTGATGACAAATATTATGCACCTTATTGTACAGCGCTCCTAACACAACACATATTTTAAGAGGCACAACGCAGAACAGCCAGCAGATATAAGTACCTTCAGAAGTTGCTCCTCCACCGGGTCGGTCACCAGATCCGGCCCGAATCGTCTCTCTCGGCACGTCAGGTTGTCCGTCGCGATGGCGAAGGGAATCTCTGTGGCGTCCAGTGCCCTTTCCAGTCGCCTTCTGGTCCCCACTAGCAGGTCGGTTTCCGCCGTCAGACGCTGGATGAGGTGCTCCAGCTCGGATCTCCAGCGGTGGATGTCCTGCAGACGTTCGCCCAGAAGCTTGGTGCCCGCGGACTGAGCGCGTGAGGTCCGGGTGTCGGTCTCGGCCTTCAGGGCCCTGGACAGCTGAAAGATCCTGTCGGCTTTGCCCCCGTCCTCCGCCGCTTGCTTCAGGAGCGTCGAGTGGTTTGCGACCCATTCTCCGAGGGAATACTTGGCGCTGCGGAAGCCCGCGGTGGCGAGACCGGCGGATGTTCCGGCGACTGTGTTGTCCTTCACGGCGCTTTCATGATCTGGGACCGGTGGCCGGGAGACGCTCTGGGCAACTGCACCAGTGTCAATATAAGGCCGAGACACTAAAACGCTTGATGTCAACATCTCGAGAAGTTCCCATGAGGCGGTCACTCCGAACACGACCAACCGGACTGTTTGCCCGACTTCCGTTGCTTGGAAACGGGTTACTATGGACGCGTTCCACCCTGTCAAGCATCTGTGGCGATAAAAGTACTGATCGCATTTACAAAAAATTACAACAAATCACCAAGTCAAATTAAATCGTACTAAAATAACACACACGCACTGTCTAGTTTATGGTGCGGTACAGAAATGCAAAAACATAGTCCGTGGTAACGCAATTAGTCGTTTAATGACAATAAAAAAACGAATATACTACGTACAGGAACGAACCGGACCACACAAAGAAGGTAACGGTTCGGTTACAACAATCAATAAGACGCAGGTGAAATTGATAAAACACGTGACTGTAAAACATCGGAAAACTAGAGATAGAGGATTTTGGGTATTGTAGTTCATGGCGATGTAAAATGTAATAATAATAATAATAATTGAACCTTTATTAGTCCCTCAGTGGGTATGTATACCGTTTTTGGTATGGAAGCTGGAATTTTCTGGAATAATTATGAGATACTAAGTCACAATTATGAGTTACGTAAGTCATACGTGAATGCAATGATCTTCAATGATATACAGTGTAAAAATAAAAAAAAGAAATGTTAGAGGCTTTTAGAAATGTGACACAAGGACAAGAATTTTTTCTCGAGTGCGAACACTAAACTCGAACTGAACTCTGAATGGCAACAAACATTGCTGAATAAATATGGAAAATGGTACTGGATGATCATTTTGGAAAATTTTCTCATTGATTGCATTTCATGGCTTTAAGTAATTAAACCTCCACTCTAGGCCTGAGGTCTAAAGCGGCCATGTTCCTCTGAACAGCTGGTCTTCAAGCGTCCGTCCTTCTGCAGGTGGCCATAAAAGTGATAACAAGACTGCTGCCATAAAGTCAAGTAAGTCAATGTTGGACTTATTTCAACCTGATAATTTCATTAGTGATGGATGATCACAGGTCCGAGGCCTGACCGTTGACTCCATACTTGACTACCCATCAGTCGCGCTTCCGTCGCTCGACAGCGTTTTTAATTAATACCAGGATGATGACCGACACACACACACACACACACACGCACACACTGCTTTTACACTCATGATTCAAACGTACCAGACACAGCACACTGCTGAATGCGCATCTCAGATCATATTACACTCTATACACACTAGACTAGATAACATAAACATATTTCACTTTCTCTGGTCAACATTTGCATGAACACTACAGACAAATTAGGTTGCTAAAAATAACACTACCAGTGCACACGTTATCTTTCCTGTCGTTTATCTTCTTTATATTTATGACTTCAGTTGGTCTCCCTCGTTACCTTCTTGCTTGACCAACACTAATTGTGACACGCTTTTTCAACCCCTCCCTCTCACTCTCTTCCTCTTTCTCTCTATTCTCTCTCCCTCTTTTTCTCTATTTCTCTCTATCCCTCTCTCTTTCTCTCTACGTCCTTCTCATTCTTTCTTTTTTTCTCTTCTCTCTCTCTCTCTACCACCCTCTTTTTCTCATTCTGTCTTTCTCTCTTTCCCTCTCTCTCTTGCTTCCTCTCTCCCGTCACTTCCTCTCCCTCTACCTTTCCCTTCCTCCCTCCCTCTCTCTCCCTGCCTCTCTCTCTTTCTCATATCCCACTGTACACTTCTGATCGCTCTCAAAGAAAAGCATATCTCCTATACAGACAGGTAAGCTTTGTCCATTTATGTTAGTCAAGCCTGTGTGTGTTGCTGATGTAACCGGTGTTAAATGGAAGAGTAAATGTGTTTGCTTTGGTTTGGAGGTGTGGCTCAAATACAAAGGAAATGAAAAGCAGAACTTTTTGCGAAAGGGAGAAAGCTTACAAACCCAAAGGAACACGTTGAAAATTCTCAATTTTATATATTTTCATTTACAGGAATTTAAAAATGGAAAAACAGTTGAATCCTCCTCCATATCCAGGCCCTCAGATGGATCCGGGCGCCATCATTTACCCCGGACATCCACCGGCCTTCTCACCTTCAGCAGGTCAGATCTCCGTTTCTACAGCACATCTCACCTTCAACACTAGTTTGATATGGATTTAAAAGGCACTTGACAAAACCCTTAATAATCCAGGGATTTTTCACGATTTTTTTTTCCATCCAATTGTTTTAAGGAAGTTTGATGTTCTCAGTAACTGGCGTCAAATGCATCTTAAAGATTTTTACAAGCTATAAACAGGACAAAGGATTGGTTGATGCGACCTCAGATAGTGTTTTATGACTTTATAGGATCTTGAGAAATGAAACCTTGACGCAAACCTTGGTGACCAAGCTAAATCATTTATTTTTTTCTGAGAATGAAAGAAACCGAATGAGTAATAATGATAAAACATCTAAACATTTGAGGCACTTAACAACAAGTTATAGTGACTAAACAAATCTATAAAACAATGTAGTTATTACGAGTTTTGCTATCGAGTTTGTACCAAAAATGCCAGTTTGTTACGGGTGTATTGTATATCTTTTATGTCACCGCTAGACGGTGCTGTTCTCTACACAAGGAGTTACAGTACAAATCTCTGTTGCTAACTTTTTAAGGCAAGCAAGCAAAAGTAACATGTACTGTCTTATTTTTCCACAACGAATACTTTAATAACAGCTTTTAGACAAAATTAGCTATGCAGGCCTCTAAATTCAATATGTAACCTAACTAACATACAGATAAAACGATTGGTTAAAATAGCATTTGGTTGGTAGTACACTACTCTATTTCTACTCTCAGTCCTAGTGGAGAAGTTCCCCATGTTCTTAAACCAAGCGGTTTAGGACAGAGAAACTTAGAGTTTAGTGTATGATGTCTGATATGATGTTTACTAAACTTTTTCAGGCCAATTAGGTTTTTTGTTTCCTTTTTTTTAATTAGCATCTTATCTTATGCTTGTTTCCGCACATACAGTTGAATTTACACATTTAAACTACTAAATTGTGAGTTTTTGATAGTTTTCAATTTCAATTTCAATTACAATGAATTTAAATGTAATAAATTAAATATTTAAAAGAATGATTGGAGTAATGATAATCTAAACTAAAAACCTATTGAATAATCTATCAAAATCTATCTATGTATATAAATCTATCATCTCTCTGTGTGTGTGTGTGTG
>CM051499.1:16341598-16352328 GCA_028031935.1 Paedocypris micromegethes
GTGTGTGTGTGTGTGTGTGAGTGAGCGTTTTAATGGTTTCACTAGAATAAACTCAATAGGCAAACATGGCGGTCCAAGAGAGAAACTTTAAAAACAAGAACATCATGACAGAAGTATCCAACATGCCATCACTCGGCTCACAGCAAACATGTGTTCACTACTTCACAGATCAATCGGCTTTAATTCACCCCCAACCACCCACCTACGGCTTCAGCCCGGCTCACATCGCCGTCCAGCCAACAGTCGTGCCAGTGGGTGAGTGTCCCGTCAGTCAGACTGCCTCCAGAATCATGGCGTTCTACATCACATGTCCCTCAGTTCGACAGGTGGTGCTGGTGACGACACTCACCGATGTCCCGGGCCACATCACCTGTCCTCACTGCATGACGGACATTGTGACCGAAACCGAGCACTTCAGTGGTCTGCTCACCTGGTTAATCTGTGGAATTCTCGCGTTCTTTGTGTGAGTGCTGGGACTGGGTCAAGCTGGAAACGCCTCGCCCCACCACACTAACGATGCTCCTCGTGTGGCTTTCAGATGCTGGCTGTGCTGCTGCATCCCCTTCTGTGTGGACTCGTGCAAGGATGTGAAGCACAGCTGTCCCAACTGCAAGAACGTCATCCGCATTTATAAACGCATGTAGCCGAAGCTCCACTGAAGAACCTGCAGAAGCGCCGACTCCTTTTAAGAGATTTTGTATATGTTTTAAAAATGTATTGAGTAAAAAAAAGTGCAAAAGTCACAAAGAATACTTTCAAGATGCAAATGTACAGTAGGTCATTCCGGCTCTCTCTGCCTGTGGGAAAACATCAGAATCAGATGATGATGGGAATTTCCAGCCCTAGGGTGTTATAGAATATTCACTGCTGTGTTAAAGATCTTTAGACTCCTCCTGCTAAAGACATTTATGCCTGAGGTTTGATTTGCAAGCATTTTAATTACAATATTATGGACTTTACCATCATTCAATTGACTCACCAAATATTAAATTGGTGTTGACCACCATAGTTGTTTCAACACCAAATGCTGGTTCTCATCGTCTCTCTTGAGGCAAGATTAAAATTTGAGCACATCTGCTCCGTCTGTTGTCGTGTAGTTTTTTTCCACACTTCTGTCAGAGATTACAATCAATGTAAAGATTAAAATAATTTATTACGGTCGAAAATCTTAATTCATTAAGCATTAATCTTTCAGTATTGATCGATTATTGAAAATAACTTCCTTTTGCTCTTGTGTCAAAAAATTTCAAATAAAATGTATCAAAAAATATTATATAAAATATAAAATATTTCTAGTTCCCTACAGATCCACAAAAGACCAGATGTAAAACATGTGTAAAAAGCAACGTTAAGTTTAAAAGGACATAGAAGTCTTGTAGGACATGAGTTTCATCCTAAATACCACAACTTAGTAAAAAAAAAAAAAGCCCTGAAAGGATGAGGACTTTAATAGTAGTATTTTTAGGCAAGTGGGGAAAAAAACAATGTTTAATATAGAATTAATAAAAAAGTTGCTGACTCATGTTTAGAGTTTCTTTCCATACCTGAAGTTTCTCCTCCTCCTCCCCTCATCTTCCTCACGTCAGTCAGACTCTTTTACTTTGCTCAGATTCAGCTGATAGCAGAGCGACGTCCTCCACCGCAGGTAAAGACCAAATCTATTCTAAGTTAATTCATAGTCAACCTTAACTAATATAGCACACGACTGCTGAAACTGTACTTAGAAGTGATGATTGATGCAAGATGATATTTAGATGTTAAGTTGAACCACATAAAAAAAGTTGGAATTGTTTGTGCACATTTAACACTGAAGATATAAACACTGTCATTTAACTAATACCTTCACTTTAATCTCAATCTTGTGGTAGGTAATTCTGTATTGATTTTTGAATCATAAGCAAATGTGTTGCAATACAGTATTTTTTGGCTGTTTTGTGTCTCATTTCTGACACAGTTTTAGACATCGCATTGCTCTTCTTTCAGCATTCACAGGTGGAATGTTGTCGGACGGGCCGATCTGAATGTTGAATGAGCCAGAGAGCTTTCGCTTTGACCGATTATCACAGTGTTTCGGTTGAAAGAATCACTCAAATCTGATTTTTCTATACAGTAAACCTGATCTGCAGCAAAATTCTTCTGATTTTGGCTACTGTTGTGATGATGCTGCGAGATCTAACACTAAAATAAATGTTTACATTTCAGATTAGTGACAATGCAGAAGGATCCAATTCCCCCTCCGTATCCCGGACCACCCATTACCCAGGTCAACGTGAACTACCCTGCACAGCAACCAGGTCTGAGTCTGACCGCCAAAACCCACTTGATTTCATTCATTCGTGCATTTTGTGATTTGCCATGTGACATGTTGGTCAGCATTCCTGACTGTAAATACAGTAAATTTGATGCTGCAGGTCAAATGCTACGTTTTTTCCCGTTGTTCCTGTTGAACTGCATTTCTTCATCTCATGAGCTTACTTTGGTTCATTTAGCAGAAGCACAATAAGTGACGTACGCAGCAGTGGAATCGGAAAGTCTCAACTGAAACACGTGTTAAAGCATATTTATGTTTTGGGCAACGCTGTTTCCTGGCATTTATTCTCAACAATGTTGCCAAACAAGAGTTTGCCAAAACACTAAAAGAACAGCACAACATTTTTACAGAAACTATACACATATGTGACTTGCTGGAGCCATGTTATATTTTACAACACTTTATCCTGTCTAAAATTCTCTAATTATGCCTGATATTTTAGTGCTGTGAACGTCCAGTGAGTCCAAAGGTTGATCACTTTATTAGCTTTAGGTTCGATTCAATTACATTTTTGATTATATTTGATTAAAACAAAAACAACACAAGAACACAAAATACAAAAGAACGCAAAATACAGTTTTAAGCGGAAGCGCAGTAATATGTAAGATCTTGATTATAATACAGGATTTACAAACAGAGTGAGTGAATAGGATTTAAAATTGACAATAACCAGAAATATATACAGATATTCATTACTGTACAGAATGTAATATTAATTATTATTATTATTATTATTATTATTATTATTATTATTATTACAATTTCACCAAACCAGAGGCTTTAAATAAATTAAATAACGCAACATAAATGCATAAATATTTGATTAAATGCAAGATAAAATTGAAACATAAAAAGTCCAATAAACAAAGACAAAATAAAGACAAAAAGGTGGGATTTACAGATACACATAGCATAGTTGCAGAAGAGAATAAATATGACAATGCTAAGTAACTAGGACGGGTGGTCAGATTAGCCAGTGGTGGGCAAAGTTCAGGAAGTAGATGGCTTTGGGGAAGTAGTTGTTCCTCATTCTGCTGGATCTGGTTCTAAGGAATCTGAAGCGTTTACACCACCCGCTGTACCTATTTCCGTAAAAGACTGTAACACAGTTCCCAAGACTCTATTACAGCATTTTGCCAGGATCGTTGATGGCGTTTGGTTCTTCATTGTCCACTAGAAGAAGAGGCTGGTGAGCCATCTTGACCTGACAGAATTAACCTGACAGGAGACATGTTCCACAACCTGAATGATATAGATTGGATTGTGCATCACTGATTTTCCTTGTTCCACAAGGAACTTGTTGGTCTTGCTGAGGAATTTATACTAAATTAAATAAAATGTATATGAACTTAAATAAACAGGGTTACAATTATATCAGTGACAAAGCACGATGAAAACCTACGCCATTTACCGGCAACTACTAGTATTACTTAAAACATCGCAACCGTCGCACTATAATGTCGAAAGCGTCCCACTACAATGACAAAAGCATGCTGCGGCACCAACGCAAAATGCAGTGTGAGTACCCGGCCAGCGGGGGAGTCGGTAGGGGGGACAATCGTACTGAAGCACGGACCGCCCAGTGTGAGTACACCCTAAGGCAAAGGTCTTTGTTGTACTGTAGTCCAATCAAGTGCCATCTTCAACGTTAATAATAATGCCTGAACATTTTACTGACCTGGCCTGCAGTCGAGAGTGAAAGAGAACAAGAAGGGGCTTAACCCACATCCCTGTGGTGCACCCGTGTCAAGTGGGCAGATGTCGCCTGACCTGACATGCTGAGGTCTGTTCAGTTTGTCACCAGTCAAACTGAAGTGGACCCAGAGTGTCGAGTGTTGAAGTGTTTCCTTCAGAACCAAAACTTTGATAAGAATTCAGAAGCACTCTACAAAAACCCTGAATTATTAAACGTGCGTGGTCCTAAAAAATGATATGTGAAAACTGTGCAATCCCACAGGTCTTTGGAATTGCACAAAAGAAAAAATAATAAAATGTTTGCAACATATTGTTTACAGGTACGTATGTAAAAAAGTACGTACTTGAGTAAATGGTCTTTGTTACTTTGCTTTTTCATTCTTTAAACTTCGTTTTTGCTATTTGTATTTGTTCTGATTATCAAAAATATAAGCAACATTTACTGTCTACTTGACAACACTTGACAACAGTGATTGAGTATCTGTACTCTTTACTCCACTACATTTGAATGGACACTCGTTACTCGTTATCTTGTGAGTGTGCGCTTCAATGTCTATTTGTACCGCTATGGATTTCTATGGAGGGAAAATCTAATTTCTATGGAGCAAACGCCATCTACAGGGTGCTGAAGGTACTGGATGCTATTTATGAGCTAAATCATGCAAACTTGAATTAGTGGCTTGATAAAAGCCGGGTGTTTGTTTAGCTGTAGCCAGCGATGATGCCAGTGAGTGTTCTTTTTTTTATCTTTTTTGATCTACTGTTTTAAAACATTGATATGTTTTTAATCTAATTTAGGAAACAAAACCTCATTAATAAAGAGCTGTTTCTCACATTTCGTGGTGTTTTATTTGAGCATTAATTCAGTACATGTATTAATTCAAGCTTTTAAAATTGGATCATTTGTCAGTTATTCAAGTCTTCTTGAAATTGGTGACTGACAACTTGTAATGGAGTAATTTTTACAGTAAGGCATCTGTACTTTTACTCAAGTATGGTTTTCAGATGCTGTTTACACCACCGATGGTTTGTAATGTATCATGAAGTAAAAATACATGTTCAGTTAAATTCTATTTTGAGTGTTAATGGGAGATTCACTAGAATATTTGTAAAAGAGATTTTACTGTAGTTTTTCTGTCCTCGTTCTCTGATCTTTATTTCTGATCTGAGAGTAGGAAATTGTATATTTTCCTAATTGTATAATTATTGTAAATAATTTCCATGCTCCAAACCAAGCAATGTAGAAGTGGTGTTGTTTGTTCCTCTGATTTCAGCTCAAATGCTGCACGTCCCTCAGCAGCCGATGGCAGGGATGATGGCGTCCACCACCATGACGCAGACTGTTCAGCAGAGCACCACGCCCGGCTTAGGTGAGGTGACACTGTCATTTATTTGGAAGACGCTTTAGTTCTTGTTCATTGTTTTGCTCAAAAACACTTGAATTGTGGAACCTACCTCAAGGATTCGAACCTGCAACATTTCTGTCACAACTCTCTACCACTAGGCTACACCTGCCTATAGTTCAGGACATGACCCTCATATATCACTTATGTAACATTTGTCGTACTGTATGTGTGGTAACGATCTATAAGTGACTGTTGTATCTACAGTTCAGCCTGGCATGGTGGCTTCATCCACTGTCATGCAGACTGTTCAGTCTCCCGCCATCGGTGAGCTCTTTTCTTTTCCACATCCACTTCTCTTCTACTAACGGTTTGGGTTGTGTGTCCTTCAGCTCCAGTGGTGGCTTATCCCCAACAGCAACAACAGAACGTCATGGTTGCGCCCACCATGATGCCTACAGTCCAGGCCCCGCCGCCCCAAGGTGAGCCAGACACAATACAACGATAAAAACAATGTAACCGATACAACAGTGAAAAGAAAAGGTTGCATTCTCATCCGCTGCCACATCACAAATCGGGCATTACTACTAATCCTTTATGTGCTTCTTTCTGTCAATAGCGTGTGTTGTTGATGTGTCTCTTTTAAGGTTCAGTAGTGATCGTTGCACCACAACTGAGAGACGTCGGGGGACAGACGAGATGCCCTCACTGTCAGCAGCAGGTGGTGACCACGACGACGCACGTGAACGGACTGCTGGTGTGGGCCATATGTGCAAGTCTGGGAATCCTCCTGTAAGAGTCTCAGCGTTCTTTATGACTAGAGAGCCCAACTGAACTGGCAAAACATTTATCAAGCCAGATCGAAGAATATGGAATTAGATTTCGTGCCAAAATTTGCGTTCAATATTTTTGGCACTAATCTAATTCCATAATGAAAAACTTAAATACAAAATCATAAACAGTGACCTCTAGCGGTCTTATAATATTCTTCAACGTGAATTTTCTGGTCTGTCTGACTTCGTTGAACTCTTTCCTTCTGTGTGTAGAATCTGGCCTTGCTGTCTGATTCCCTTCTGCGTCAACGCCTGCAAAGATGTTGAGCATCGCTGCCCCAACTGCCACACCCTCGTCCACATCCACAAGCGTTTATAGTTTCACAACACACACCCACACACACACACACACACACACACACACACACACACGCACACATAATACTTTATTATCTTGTATTTTCTCCTCTTGCTCCAGACGTCGTCATTTTGCCAAAACTGTTATGAATAAAACAACTGTAATCTGTATAACAGTCTGATGTATCAATCATAAAAATATTAAAATTTGTTTTATTATTATGTCGCATTGCTAATACTGTATTTTGTTACGAGCGCCCTCTTGCGATCATAAAATGAAACGATCTGGCCCAGAAAAATTGCGACGTAATCCTAGTTTGTAATCTTTTTCGTTACTTTGTTGTTAACCGGAAGTTGCTCTGATGGTGGAAACATCTCACGAAAAGTCTTAAAACGAATGCAATGTCAGCATGAGATGAAGATCTCACAATGAGAAACAAAAGCCTCTTGTGGTTCAATGTCTCAAAAGAAGATTACCTGGATTGACCGCCAGATTACCTGGACACACACACACACACACACACACACACACACACCAACACGCTACTCAACCTCTAACACACGATGCCTCTCCACACACACACACACACACACACACACACACACACACACACACACACACACACACACACACACACACACACAAATGCACTCACGCTGGGTTAATCTGCACGACTGACCTACAGCGCAGAGAACTTTATTACATAAGACTTTCTTAAAACAGTTCAAGTACCTGTGTGTGTGTGTGTGTGTGTGTGCGCGTGTTGCGTGCGTGTGTGTGTGTTCGCGTGCGCGCGCAAGTGTCATGAGCGCTAGGATGATGTTGTCAGTGTGAGTTAGTGATGTATTTTTGTTCTCCGCCTCAGCAGCATTCGTGCTGAGACAGAGAGAGAAAGGGAGGAAGGAAGAGAGAGAGACATACAGAGATAAGGGAGAGAGCTAAAAAAAAAGAGCAGAGGAAAGGAACGAGACGCACAAACGTGAAGACGAAACACTGACGGAAAAACATCCCTCAAATATTAAGAAAAACGTAGACAGTAGGGTGCGCGCGCACTAGAGTTGTCAGAGGAGACGCTCGTGCTCGTCAGAAAGAAGAGAACAGTCGCCGCGCGCGCCTGCACAACGATTCCGGAGCGCGAGATGTGCGCGGGATTAACGGTCCAGCACTGATTCACCCTGATCTGAGCTTCACCCCAAACACGTGCGGTGAGTTACATCTGCTTCACCTCTCCTTCTCTCACTCTCTTACTGTCTTTCTGTTGCTTGAGTGTTTACATAATACTTTATTATCTTGTATATTGCGGCACGAACATGCACCAAATAACTCAAAGTTGTTTGTCTGAACACAAGTGTGTGTTAGTGTGAGGGTTGTGTAGTTGTGAAATATTGTGTGCAGCTCCATCTAGGCCAGCCCACGCACCCCCGGTTGTCAAGGCAACTGCTTTGCTTTAACAAGAGGTGGAGGATGTGAGACAAAGACAGAGTCATCTTAACACACACGCACACACACACACACACACACACACACACACACACACACACACACACACAGGCTTAGAATTGTGTAGGTAACTGATTCTTGTCAGCCAAGTAAGCTCAGTTTAAAAGATGGTACAGTTGAGTGTTTTGAGTTTTGAATTTCTGAAAACTCATTTCTAAAAACCGTGAACAAAGGTTATTGTACATAACAGCTTTTTAGAATTAAAAGTTAAACTGTTATGAACATTATTATTATTATTTTGTTGTTGTTGTTATTATTGTATTATTAATATCATTACATAACAATCATTCAGTTGAGACTGAATTGTTTCAAAAAAGCAATAAGAGAGGGGCAAGAGAAAATATCTAATATCAAATACTGTAATAAATATAAAAATAATGTATATAAATGTAAAAATGCTGTGACGTGATTTCTTAACAGATGTCTCTCAGGCCCACTCTCATCTTTCTCTTCTCCCTGATTGGCTGCTGTGCGCTTGAGAACCCTCCAAAAACCACCGCCCAGCCTCCTCCCCATGGGTGTGGCACCACAGTGGGCGTTCCTTACAGAGTTCTGTGTGACCTGGAGACGGTGTGGGGTGTGGTGCTGGAGGCCATAGCGTGTGGAGGCAGCCTGACGTCTCTGATCCTAGCCGTGATCCTCCTCGCCAAGCTGAAAACCGTCACAGAACCTGAGAAGCGATGTGGAGTCGGACCCCTTCTCCTCCTGTTGGCCGGAACCATGGGACTGTTCGGCCTGTCGCTGATCTTCATGGTGGGACGCAGCGAGGTGCTCTGCGTGGTGCGGCGAGGACTCTGGGGGACCCTGTTTGCCATGTGCTTCTCCTGTCTGCTGGTCCAGGGGGTCCGGCTGAAGAAACTGGCCGCTGGGAGGCGGAGTCCAGCAGGGAGCTCTCTGGCCGGATTGGCGTTCGGACTCACCATGGTCCAGGGCATCATCGGCGGGGAGTGGCTTCTGCTCACAGTGGTCCGCGAGGGACACACGGCTTGCAAATACCCCCCGCTGGACTTTGTGTTGGTGTGTGGCTACGCTCTGGCCCTGCTGCTGGTGGCCAGTGTGTTGTCACTGGGAGTAGCGCTGTGTGGTGGGACCAGTGAGGATTCAAACAGGAAGAGGATGTGGAGATGTAACTCCGTCTGGCTCTTCCTCTCATGCCTTTGTTCTCTTCTTCTGTGGGTCGCCTGGCTCTGTCTTTACCTTTACGGCAACATCGGCGTCACAGCGGTGGCCAAGGATTGGGACGAACCTGCGCTGGCCATTGCGCTGGTCAGCGAAGGCTGGGTGCTTCTGCTGTTTCATGCCATCCCAGAAACCCACCTGTGCCTGTGTCCGGCCAGTCAGAGGAACCCAGATGCCGCCACAAACTACTACGACACTCCTCAGCCCCCAAAGGCTCAGGGTTACCACGAGGACAAGCGGCCCACCAATCCCAGACCTCCGTTCACTGAGAGCCAAGCTTACTCTGTAGAGGAGCACAGTGCAGGTACCAAACCACGTTCCTCTTGGTTCCCATCTGGTTCTTCACAAGCTTGTGGTGTTTTTTGCAGCTCTGCAGGCTGGTGGTTATCATAACGGGGTGGTCCGGCACGCACTGCCGTTCCGAAGCCATGTTTACCAACCGACTGAGATGGCCTTGCTCATGAACGCTGGACCAGTGAGTGGTGGCATCAACTAATCATCATTTTCACATCATGATGGCTGTAAGACAGGGACGCGTGTGTTTGAATGGGTAGAGAGGTGATGCCTAACCTGCGGCCCGTGGGCCATGTCCGGCCCCTGAAAGTGTTACACGTGGCTCTTTTATTTCTTTATTTACATAATAATTTGTGAATTTCAGTCTGTTGGAAAGGATTTTGAGAAACCAGGGTTACCTAAAATCTAAACATTCCCAATCTGGTTTTGAGAAAACAACTGCAGCTTTGGATAGTGAGTCACCGATTATTGATTTTTATTTAATTTCTCGTGTTTTGGCGGCTCATTTAAATATTGCATGCTTGTTTATCTTTGCATGTAACTTCCTTAATTCTCCTTATCACAAGAGAAGATTTATCCTGATGTTTAGATGGTGTGGACATTTTGGTGCTAAAGAAGACTTATAAAACATGGCCTTTCTTAAACCACCTTTTGGTCTTTCAGATCCCGACTGCTGCTCCTAACTTCACAGGGAGGCATCTGTGGTGAAGGTGTTTGCCACAGCAATAATCCCCAGACCCCGGCCCACCTTCACCACATTCAGGCTCAAACATGCACTTTACTATGGTTCCATGGAAGTGCTCCAATAAAGGAAGCCCACTGCCTAGGGACCATCTCTACATGGAATCCAGCTGATTTTGCACAGATCCGATACAAAGTGCTCATTATTAAACGTACACAAGCGTCACTATTGTCACTAAGTGGCTCTACTGATGTCACCGGATGATAAATTAAAATGACAAGCGGGGATCAGTATTACTCAAACACTGAGATTTGAATGATTTTGTGACTTCAAATAAATTATAAGAATTTATCGACAATCCAAGGTTTATGAGTGGAAGAGTTTCTTTAACCCGTGGTTGCAAGACTGAACTTTATTTATTTATTTGTAATCATTTATTCATATTTTAATAATCAACGGAAAGCTGATAATTGCACAAAGTAAAAGTACAGTATTTTAGTATTTTGTAAAAATACGTGTTTTTCGGCCAGTAATGATTTTAATTTAAAGGAATGTTTGTGTACACACACACACACACACACACACACACACACAC
>CM051499.1:16358292-16410382 GCA_028031935.1 Paedocypris micromegethes
TGTGTGTGTGTGTGTGTGTGTGTTTTCAGGGCATGTGAATGATGAGAACAGCTCGTGTACAGGCAGATATGCATGTGCGCGTGCCCGAGAAGGTATGCGCGTGACCGCGGCCCACGAGCCCAAGGCGGTGGGCAGGGCTCGTCAAACAAGTCTTTAAACCCCACAAACACCTGCACAGATACACGCGCTGACACATGTGACAAGTATCCAATTCAAACTTAAACACATATATGGATAAAACCACACGAGATGCAGCCAGCTGTCCGAAAACCGCTGTAAATATGTGTTTATTGCCACACGTGTTGCTTGTAGTCCGCGCTGACTTGCACGTGAACCCGATATTGAAGATAGATTAGAGCATTAGATTTATAAATGCCCAATATGTTCATGATGAAGTAACATCTCTTTTACGCTAGCCTTTTCCCAACGGTAAAATCGCGAAGAAACTGAAATAAAGTGATAAAATGCAGCGACTCACCAGGAACACACAGCTTCATGGGCGACATGTTTTCAAGAAGCGATTGCAGCGCTGCGATTGGCTATAAGTGAAAAAGCGACTCGGTCTCTGATTGGCCGCTTGTGTGGCGTCTGTGAAGCGCCATATTAGTTGTGGCAACCAACAACAAAATACATCATTGAGCTTATACAGTATTTGAGATGATGAAACTGATTATGCATAGTTATTTATAATAGAAATGTCAAATGTCTGAAACGGTGGGGTATTTTTTCAACATACTGTCTACATACAAACTTTAAAAATTGAAATCAAGACTCATTATGGTTTGTGTTTGTTTGTTTGTTTATTATGATGTGTGCAGTGCGTTATGGTTGTTTATTTGTTTGTATTTGTTGTTGCTGTTGTGACGTAAAATTTCCACACTGTGGGACTAATAAAGGCTTTTTCAATTCAATTAAATTTATCGTAAAATGAAAGTGATTTACTTTGTACATTGTCTGGAATAATAATGAAAGCTAACAGTATCAGATATCTACAAATTCTGTCCATACTGTGATAAACATGTATATAAAACTTAATTTATCACTTGACTTATTATTAAAATTTCTGTGATCTCAATTTTTATAAAAATGCAACATTGTTAATAAATCTGACAAACATCCAGTAAGCTTCCGTTAAAACTATTTGCATTAGATTTCTGTTTCCATAGTATTATGATAGATAAAATAGTAACATATCAGGTCTAAACTTTGCATAAAAAAACAATAGAAAATAAAGAATGAGACAATATTTAATCTTAAATCTTGTATTTTTTATTGGGAATTGCAAATAGCTCATGGATAGTTGCACACAGTTGTCTTTCAGTCACAAATTTAATCCAAAACCAAAGCAGAAAGCTTCACATGACACGACATATGTGAATGATCTTCTCCTGACACAAGAGCATTAAATTAATTACCAAGGAGACAGCAGCATCACAACATTTAGTTACAGGGACCACTCACATGTAACTATCAAAACTTACTCAGTGCCGTTGGAATCAAAGATAGTCTGGAAACATTTTTGTGGGCGTAACGTGATGTGGGACAGTGCTGTTACATGTTCTGAATGCGCAAAAAAAGTGGAAAACAAAAGAAGGTTGTCGCTTTTCAATACCAGGAATATGCTCAGCCTAAACACCACTTCAACTTCAAGTGACTCAAGCTGTGACATATTCTCTCACGTGGTTCTGTGGTTTAGACAGAAAGTGAAACACTGACTACATTTTTCAGGAGAACGAGACATGGAATGATCGTCTACTTCTTGGCTTTGCCCTGAGCGGCTACAGCTTCCATGGCTTTGCGAACAGTTTCCTCATCTCCTAGGAACTGCATGGGCTTCACCGGCTTCAGGTTCTTGTCCAGCTCGTAAAGGATAGGAATTCCAGTGGGTAAGTTTAACTCCATAATAGCCTCCTCTGACATGCCTGCAAATTATATGGGGACATTACTTTGATACTCACAAGATTTACCAACGTGAGTGCGTGCGTGAGTAGGTTCCTCACCCTCCAAGTGCTTCACAATGCCTCGCAGGCTGTTGCCATGGGCAGCAATGAGAACCTTCTTGCCTTCCTTGATTTGAGGAACAATTTCTTCATTCCAGAAAGGCAGTGCCCGAGCAATGGTGTCTTTCAGGCTCTCGCATGAGGGAAGCTGACCCGCTGTGAGGTTAGCGTAACGTCGGTCCTGGAAAAGAAACACAGAGGACCTCACAATAATCCACCAAAATAATCCAGATGTTTCCTCTGGCTTACCTTGCTGATGTTGGTGTAGAAGTCATGGTCCGGGTCCATGGGTGGAGGTGGGATGTCATAAGAGCGTCTCCAGATTTTCACCTGATCCTCTCCGTGCTTGGCTGCCGTCTCGGCTTTGTTGAGGCCCGTCAGGCCGCCATAGTGACGTTCATTTAGACGCCAGGTACGATGCACAGGCAGCCACATCTGGTCAATGCCATCCAGCACTAGCCAAAGGGTCCTGATGGCACGTTTCAGGACAGATGTGTAACATACATCAAACTCAAACCCAGCCTCTAAAGGACAGGAAAAATTACAGCTTTAAGTGAATAAGCAAGTGAAGCAAAACAATCACATTAGTGGAGAAGCTTGAAGTTTAAATTAACCAAGTAAACAATGTAGCGTCACATGCAGAGCTGTTGCTATAGAAACATATGCACACGCAACACAATTTTCCTTCACGTTGATCTAATGCAGAACTACAAACAGTATTTTATACTCTCCAAAATTACGGAATTTCACAACTCTACAATTGTGCAAAGTATATAGAGACAATTGTGTCCTCGCAAATGTAGTATTGTTGAAGATATCAATACATAAAACCACGACGGTCCCACAACACTGGACATTAGATGATCTACAGAGATCCGAGATTATGTAACCAAACGAAAAGTGCAAAAATGGGAAACGACAGAAATGTGAAAGCGTCTGGCTCTTCCATCACCTTTCAAGGCTTGTCCGCCCCTCCGGGCCTCTGCCTCTCCGGTTGCGCTCAGATCTGCATCGAACCATCCGCAAAATCGGTTCTCCTGGTTCCAGCAGCTCTCGCCGTGGCGGATCAGCACCAGTTTATACGCGGCCATATTTGAGGGTCTGGAGGCAAACGCTTTGAACACTGGACCGCGGAAACAGCGACGTGACAGACGGAGGAGACACGCTGAAGACACTGCGACCAGGACTTGATGCACCTGCGGGTTCTGGAGGTCGACTCACTCGGCGAGAGTCCACTGTGCAAATGGGAAACACTTCCGCGCCAGTGACCAATCACGACGAAGAGCACGCGCGTCCCAGCACGTCACCACGCGACCTTGAACGTCATTGTCGTTATTAATCCATTTACTGGTTCATTTATACTCATAGTATAGTTAACTTTCATCAAAACAGTTTAATCCGTGAGTTTTTTTTTGTGTCCAGTTCAGAATATTTGAGTATTTATGTAAGATATGTACAAGCATTTTGTCATAAACACGCCTGACATGTTTTGACGGTATCCTTTGATCTTCATCAGAGACGCCACTACGTGAAGTGTGACTTGTATCAAACAGCTTATTGTCTTTGAAGCGGAGTCAACCTGTCAAACATTGATTAAATGGATACAGTCCATTTACTTAGGTATATAATTAAGCAATCAAAAAGGTTGATCTTATTAAGTGAAAACTGAATATTTTTAAACATTTCACACAGAAATTGTATAAAAATACAGAACGTCTTTTAGAAATGTCTAGAAAACAAATCTGACAGTCTTTATATTTCTTTCATTTTTGGAGCTTTCTGATTGGCCGCTGCCTCCACTGACAATTGGTTCTTGAGCGACGAAATTCAAGAAGTTGTTTCTGGTACTTCCTATGACGCATGGACACATAACCAAATGGGTCGCACAAGTCCTGCAAAAAAAAAAATGAGTACGATGCACAGGTGTGTGTGTGTGTTTGTGTGTTCAAAACTGACAAGTGTGTTTGCAAGGGTGTGTATTCGGCCTTTGGGCCTTAAGTTACTGGGATTGGCTCCAGTTCCTCATGATCCAGAGTGGTTCATAAGGGATGAATTGTCAAAAAAAACAGTAATTTCAGTAAAAACAGTAAAAATACAGTATATTCCCATTTTTGTAGGTAGCACCATTTTTATCACATTACTTGAACCACTCTGATGTAACAGACTTGGCATATACCAGTCTAGAGTCTAATGTTGTGGCAGCTGTACCGGGTAACAGGCGTGGAAGAGTCTGTAACCGCCCTGCATCAGGTAGAGCTCTGGATAGTAGAGGTGAGGATACACAGAAGCGTTCAGTCGTCTGTCCAGCCTCCTCAGATACTGACATCTGCACATAGGACACACCAGTGAGGAACAGCTCGGCTTGTCTCGTGTGTGTGTGTGTGTGTCTTACAGACGAGGTCCTCGTTCAGACGAAAACTCGCAGTGGAAGACCAGCAGCTTGCGTGGTGCATGCCCACTTCCAGTGAATGTCGTGGATGGCAGAGGAAGGTCGGATTGGCCTGAGGCCTGTTGAAGGGCCTGACTGATCTGAGATTCAGTGTACAGGTTCACTGCCCCCTGTAGAATATTGTGTTACATTTTATATTTTTTTTTTCTTCAACTTCAGTAGCTTTTCATTTTAAGAAACACAATACCTTAATGTGTCCGCCCTGGTATTCATACGGGTACCGACAGTCAATGATGAGGAAGTTTTCCACTGCAGCTCCAAAATGGCCTCGGATTAGAGATGCCACCTTAAGTTTTATTTTAAATATTACTCATAATTATTCACTTTATTTGTTTTTATTAAAGTGGATTAACATCTGATGGTTGTCCGAGTTTGCATGCGCTAACGTAACAATGGACCACTAGATGGCGCATTTGTGTTTTGAGATTGCATGTTCTGAACAGCTACAATTTATGAATACAGAACCTAAGTCTTAGATAATCATCTATTGTTAAATAATGGTGAGCAAGTTCAGATTGAAGATGTGAGGGATTTGTGCAGAAATTACTGGTGAATGATGACAGAACGTGCAGTATTTACTTACAGTGTGGACACTGACACAATGAAGAGACCAATTTTCAACACTCTCGACCGGTAGCAGATGTTGCTATAAAAACATATGACATTCTTAAAAAATAAAACACAAATGAAAGAAAAATTAATGCTTAAAATATAAAGAACAAGTCCCTGAGGGTTGAAATGTTATTATCTGACACAAAAATGTTAAATGTTGATATCAGACACAATTAAATAATACATTCAAAATGCAATCACTCAATTTCTCTAGTATAATTTTTAATAACTTGAAAAAAAAAATTGACATTGAAAATGTTTTAAATCCCCAATAATAAATAACTAATAAGTAATTAGAACTGTCAGTACGTCTCAATTTTCTGTACCTTTTTCGTACTGAATTTTACTGTCAAAAAACAGACAAAATAACAAGCAAGAGGACATACAGTTACAATAATTACTGAATAGACAAATGGTCACTCTGAAGTATCTCAAAGTGACTCAAAACTGACATTAAAACTAAGACTTATTCTGGAACATACCTTACTGAAGTCGCCGAGGAGCGTAAGGTCACTGAGGTCATCCTCTGTCATGGTGGGAGCGGGAGATTTGTGACGGGACATCAGTCGTCTGAATCTACCAACAATCTGAACAAGCACAAGTCGTGTGAGTTAATCCCCCTTTTCTCCTGACTTGAACTCCTTATTTTCCAGACCGCAGAATCCACGTCCCCCTGACCCCTCTCTGTCAGGTCACTCTGGTACTGTAGCGCAGCTTCAGGTTCGACGGGTCCTGGTGGGAACCGGCTACATCGCACTTGCAGTTGTATCTGCTGTGCAAAGGACTACATTACCCATAATGGCACCTTAGATCTTTCTCATGTATCAAGTTGTGGTTTAAAGCACCAGACTTATTACCCATGTATGAAGGTAAACATCAGAACAATGAGCCTTCACTGACAAAAGCATTTCTATTTTTCCTCCACTGACACCTGAATAGATCTCTCTAACAGTAAACATTCATTTTAAGATTCATAATACTTTGCTAGAGTTTTATTAGTATAAGACTTCAAATTTGATATGAGTTTGGCAAAACAGTTTTACTGTACTATAAAATTTCACAATGTAATAAAGTATGATTAATTAAATACTAGTCAATTCTGAAATAATTGAAAACTGAAAAAAGTACAATTAAACAATAGTGTGTGTGTGTGTGTGTGTGCGTGCGTGTGTGTGTGTGTGTGTGTGTGTGGTACCTGTGGCGATAAAGACTCAGAGTCGCTGTCGAGACACAAACACGTCACATCACAACCAGTCACTCATTAACTCTCCACTTTATTGTCTGTGTGTTTCTTACCTCCCTAAAAAAACATGCATGATTGTATCAATAAAAAAACAGATTGAGATAGTAATAGTGAGTGAGATGTAGTAGTGAATGAGATGTAGTAGTTAGTGAGTGAGTGAGTGAGTGAGTGAGTGAGTGAGTGAGTGAGTGAGGGAGGGAGGGTCTTTGTCCAGACCTGTCGGCGTCTGATTCTCCTTGGAGAGAAATTGGAGCATGGGACTGTCAAGTGTAAGAACAGGTTTACTATTCACACTGAAAAACACACAAATAAATTATTACAAATAAAAAGTCAAATCATAGTCAATCGTATTTAAAAAGAAAACCTTACTTTTATTATAAGCGGTTATATTACAGACACTGTCAGTGATGTTAGTAAAATAGATAAATCAATTCAGCCAAAGACGCAGAGACACACAGTGAGATAAACACGCATAAGATGGATATATTATATAATACTTTATTGATACAAAAAAGTATAATAGACAGTGGAATTGGAATTAAACTCACTTGTAGTCGAGGCTTTGCAATCTGAATGAGAGCTCGGACACTGGTGAAGATTCATCCTTGTTTAACTCACCGCAATCTGCCACAGCATCAGACATTTCCTTCTGTCTCAGGGTATAACAAAGCCAGGTAGACATCAGGTGACCGGTGAATCTGTCTCAGATTTCTTTTCATTTCCTCGCGACCCCGCACGCCTTTCATGTTGCTACAACAGTACCACGCGACCGCTGATGCGCGTCCCCGCCAGATGCGCCAATTCTGATGGGGCATGTTGAACACAAGCTTTGTTGTCTTTATATCATTCCGATAAATTTACTTAGCAATTCTGTTAACTTTAACGCTTTAGCTAACTGCTTTTTTTTATTAACCTTTTGTAAATGTCCCAAAACGCTTTCATTAATCAGCGTTCAGATCACATGCTCAATGTGGGCGAACCAAATCCAGCCAATCATAGAGCACGCTTAAAAAGGTCTATGCAATCTCGATCAATGATTGGATTTCATGTCACGCTCTCTCTTATGTCCCTCCTTTTCCGGAAGTAACTTGTCATGTGACTTGTTTGTTGGTTTTCTGTTGAAAGTTAGCCGAATTTCTTGATAACGTCCACAAACGGTCGCTTTTTCTGGACGAGCCCCGGTTTCCCTCCGCTGCCCCGCCATGGACGAGACGAGTCCGCTTGTCTCTCCGCTCCGTGAGTCGAACGACTTCTACGGTCCCGCCGAAGCTGCCAGTCCGCACGGCGGATTTGGAGGTACGCCGGGCTCCGTGGTGCGTCTCCCTGCGGGGAGTCCGGGGCGCAGCCGTGAACGGCAGCCGCTGCTAGAGCGGGACCGAGGTGCAACCCCCCGTGATCCGCACAGGAACGAGTTCCCCGAGGACCCGGAGTTCCGAGAGATCATCCGGAAAGCGGAGCGGGCCATCGAGGAGGGCATTTATCCGGAGCGGATCTACCAGGGCTCCAGCGGCAGCTACTTCGTTAAAGATTCCGCTGGGGTGAGAGTTCCGTCCGTTAATTCCTCACGTGATATTTGGTAGTAAAAGTGTAGTGTAAACCGAAAGGCTGTGTGATCTGATCTTCTCGGGCCTGCTTCTCAGAAATCAGTGTTGAGATAAACAAGTTCAGCTTCTCAAGAGTTTGTTTTTACCCGAAATTTGAATGAATGGACGTGTGGGTAGAAATATTTTCATTACATCGTTTATTAACATTTTCGTCACATCTTATTCTACAGCATTATATTGAGACACGTCATATATCATCAAGTTTTGTGTAAATTCTTTTAACAGAAACTTCTGCCAGTTGAATACATGTGTTACTTAATATGTAGTTGTAGTTGTTTACATTTGTTTGAATATAGTTGACCTTTCACTATTGAAAATATATTTAGAGGTTTTAGGGCATTTATTTTTAGTTTGATTGATGGTTTTAGTATGTAATATACCTCATCATTATATCAGTATAGTTATTGTTATTAGTATAGTTATCATCAATGGGCTCATAATCTTTTTAGTGTAGGTAAATGTCTGCCTAATCCAGCTGGAAGTGTATTTTCTGATTTTACCAGGTTCTTGTGTGTTTCATGAAGTTCATTCTGCGTTCCAGAACGTTTATGTTGATCCAGAAAAATTATCAGGTCACTAAAAATGCAGATAAATGGTCATTTAAATCTAATAACTGTGAGGAGAATCAATGCACAGATTCACCTTTTGCCTCTATATAAAAAAAATAATTTCTATTTCTACTGTTATTAATTGTCAATCTTCAGACATCTTTTTTAGTAATTGTCGGTATTGTGGTGCAGGTGACGGACACTGGTATCAGATGAATCAGTGCCAAGTGTCTGCGTATTTTCCATAAATCAATTGTGAGTTGCACATGCAAGAAAATTGTAGATAAAGCAAGAATTCATGAATCCGGAAGTGTTCATTTCACAAGTTCTCACTGTAATGAAAGAATATTTAGGACAAATGCATTTGGGTGTTTTTGTTGACTGCTGCTAGTTATTAAAGCTTATTAAGTTGTTAAAACTAATTTAATTAAATGTTTTTAAATTCGTTTCCTCAAATATTCTCTCAGGCTTTTAGTCACCAGACAAACGGGATTTGTGTTTATTTAACACTTGAATGCAAACTGTATTTTCACATGCTGATTAAAAAATAAAGCACACATTTACCTCAGGTTATACACTTTGATATATGATTTTAAAATAACGAAATGTTGGAGTTGGCATCTTCATCCAAGGATTAAGATGTTGTATTTATCGCGTCAGGAATTTTACTTACAACCAGTAGAGAAATTACTCGAGTGAGAGCTTGATCCATCACAATCTTCAGAATGATTCCTGGAGCTTGTGTGAATGTTTTTTAAGTTGTTCTTCATTTTCCAGCAGGATTCTGTTGATGGATTTTGTTCTTGGATTTCTCACTTGTGGAAAAGGAAGTTGCATTTTATCTGAATTTGTTTTTCTGAATTTAATAATTCTGCTCTGCAACTCTGGGCCAGGGTTTTCTGGATTTCTTGTGTCTCATAATATTTGTACAGATTTATGTATGACCTTTGCGTTGGCTGGAGTTGAGGCTGGACTGGACTTTTTTAACCTAATCACGTCACCATCATTCTTCTTGACCATGTTTGGAGTTTAATGGAGTTGGAGGATGTGATGTAGATGGACGTCACCTCACTGTGATGTAGATGGACGGAGACTGAGAAACTTTTACTTTGATTAAATTAACCAAATGAATGATTAAGTAAATGACTTCATCAATCTCAAGATCTGCATTGTAAAGGTTAAGGATTAGATTGAACATGCTGGACTTTTCATGTTTTATTCTTCCAAACATGGTGTCAACTTTATTAAATCGACTAGTCATTTTGTTTTCCAACATGTTCTTTTTGAGCCCAACTCAAGCTTGGCAGATCTAATGCGTGGTAATGCACCAAATAGTTTTATTTATTTCTGACCGCAAAGTCACATTTTGTAAAAAAAAAAATACCTCAAACGTTTTTGGGATTTTCACTTTGATCACCTGGTTGTTGTACATAATTCATTTAAGATCACAAAAGTGGGGCACTGCTCTGATAGTTTCTCATATTATAGGAATGTTAATTAATTGTAAATTATCTTGTATTTCATTTTCTGTTCATTATTCATGTTTTTATGGCACTTATTTTTTTTTTGTTTTTTACGGTTTTAGTTTTAATTTGCATGTAGATTATTTTTAATAATCTCCAAGTTCCAGTTTCTGAACCGGAGTGAATCATCAATGACTGACTTGTCTGCTTGATCGGTGACAAACCTGATCTTGCCCTCATGACTCCTCGCTTGGCTTTAATGTGATTAAGAAGCGCGGCAGCACATCACATGACTGCAGACGGATCATGTGCTTCATACCTCATGCTAGTCGCCGGCTGCTAGTTTCCTCCTTGTGAGCCAGTCAAACTTTGTGCAAGATCTAAACTAATCTTCTCTCTTAGTTCTATGGCTTGAATGTGAGGCTGATTAATTAATTAATTTTCCAGACTCAAGGCAATATTTATTTATTTATATATATATTTTTAAACATCTAACCCTGCTAAGTTTACAATAATCTGTGTGACCAAAAGATTTCACTTTCTGCCACACTAAAAGAAATTGCAAGAGTGTGACGAATAATCTGACACTAAATGACTTCACAGAAAATCATCGGAGTCTTCAAACCAAAAAACGAAGAGCCGTACGGCCAGCTGAACCCAAAGTGGACCAAGTGGCTGCAGAAGCTCTGCTGCCCGTGTTGTTTCGGCCGAGACTGCCTGGTGCTCAACCAGGGTTACCTGTCGGAGGCCGGCGCCAGTTTAGTGGATCAGAAGCTGGAACTGAACATCGTGCCACGCACCAAGGTACGTGAAGGACACAATCAAGTTGCTCTTCATTCTAAACACAGTACTTTTTTATAAATATTTATAAACTTTTTTTTTGGACTCCTAGGTGGTGTTTTTAGCAAGTGAGACGTTTAACTACAGCGCTATAGATCGAGTGAAGTCGCGAGGAAAGAGGTTGGCGCTTGAGAAGGTGCCAAAAGTGGGCCAGCGTTTCCATCGTATTGGTTTGCCACCCAAGGTAAAGTTATGCCGTAAAGCGGCTGCTATTATTTATCTTCTCTACCCTTTAACTGAGTGAAATCAACAAATTCCAACCACCAGTTCCACCACTAGAAGGAATCACTCAGCTGTCCATCTCTTTTTCTCCTTTTGTTGTGCAGATCGGCTCATTCCAGATCTTTGTAGAAGGATATAAAGACGCAGACTTCTGGTTGCGGCGCTTTGAAGCGGAGCCTCTACCAGAAAACACCAATCGCCAGCTGCAGCTGCAGTTTGAGAGGCTGGTGGTGCTGGATTACATCATTAGAAACACAGGTGATGGAGCAATGTTCCACACTCAATTTGAAAGATTTTGAAAATTGTCGAACTTGCAACCTAATTTTCAAGGTAATTTCAAAAGCTGACAGAACCTGTCAATCAGCGTCAGTGGGCGGGGTTTTCTGTGACTCGGAAGATGTGGAAGAGAATGACCAGTGGATGTAATGGGTGAAACTGAGGAGGAACTTCACTGCTTACCCAACAAGTGGATGATGATTTATTCCCTGTGTATGTTTTTTAGGGATTTAGTGAAAGTAACTTCACTGCCAACTGAGTCCCAGGACACTTTTGACCCGCCCACTGAGGCTGATTGGCAGGTTCTGTCACCTTTCGAAATGACCTTGCGAATTAGTTTGCATGTTCGACAACTCTTTTATATTTAATAAAGTTACCTCTAAATTGACCTTGCGAATTAATTTGAAAATGGAATTCAAGTTTGGTCACCTCCAAATAAAAGAAACTGGGCAATTTTTAAAATGTGTCCACAATGTCGTTCTATAAAGACCACTTTTAAAGTGAAATGTCTTGTTTGTTTTCTCCTATAGATCGCGGAAATGACAACTGGCTGATAAAATATGACTGTCCAATGGATACCACCAGCAACAGGGTGAGATATAAACACTGTTGTTTATGGTACTTGAGTAAATGAACTTCATAGCTTTAAGTATTTTTGGCTACTTTGTACTTGTACTGAGAAACGTTTACATTTCAAAGTACTCTTTAATTCACTACATTTCAATGGACACTCACCACTACTTGTTACATTCTTATTGTGTCTGCATCTTTTTCTACCGCGGTTAATTTCTTGGGAGGACAAGGCGATATCGCCATCTGCAGGGTGCTGAAGGTACTGGATGTTTTTATGAGCTATATATATTTGTGTGATTTAGGACAGTGACTGGGTTGTTGTGAAGGACCCCATTATTAAACTGGCGGCCATCGATAATGGTCTGGCCTTTCCTCTCAAGCATCCGGACTCATGGAGAGCCTGTAAGCAAATTAACTTCTGCTTTTAAAAGCACCTGACCAGCTCCCACCCAATCACACGATGGCATTCTTTGCGTAGTCAGTGGTCACTTATCAGGTGGTGTGTTTCCTCTAGACCCATTCTACTGGGCCTGGCTGCCCCAGGCTAAAGTTTGCTTCTCCCAGGAAATACGTGACTTGGTTCTGCCCAAGTTATCAGACCCAAATTTCATCAAAGACCTCGAGGAAGATCTGTACGAGCTTTTTAAGGTGTGTTCGTGACTTCTGCTGACTGTTTAAACAGCGGGAATATTTATCATGTTTTTTTTATGCTGTTAATAGAAAGATCCGGGCTTTGACCGAGGGCAGTTCAAGAAACAGGTTTCAGTAATGAGGGGTCAGGTGAGAGTTGTTTCAGCAAGCAGAATTATTATTATTATTATCAGTAGGTTGTGACCTAATTTCCTGTCTGGCCTTCGATTAGATCCTTAATCTCAGCCAAGCTCTGAAAGAAGGAAAGACTCCACTGCAGCTGGTCCAGATGCCCCCGGTCATCGTGGAGACGGCACGGGCCCCACAGAGGGCCAACAGCGAGTCCTATACGCAGAGCTTCCAGAGCAGAAGACCATTCTTCACCTGGTGGTGATACGGGCTGGACTCTTCAGAAGACGTTATGACTGTGGTTCTTGGATCAAGCAGCAAGAGTCTGGAAATGAACTAATGAAGGAAATGTCTGAGGAAACTAGTGCTTTAAGGAATCATTACATTATAATGGTTTTACGGACTCGTTTTTTTGGCACGATTCTCCATGGGTTTGTTTGGATAAGCACGCAAGATGCTTTCAGTTCCATTCGCATGTGAAAGATGTTTTGCAGAAGCTGCTTCATCACCAATGCACTGGACGGGGAACTCCATTTTAGTCACTGTGTAACTCACAATGGTCATTCTCTCTGACTTGCATCTTTCGTAACCTAGAGACCCAAATGAGCACGTGCAGAAACACAAGAACGTTTCCTTCACCTTGTTTGTCTTTATTTTTATTACTTGATTTACATTGAATTCAGAAGATATTGTAATTTTATAACAATTTACAGGCTGGGCAGTGGACTGTATCATTTGTAAGTAATGTATTTAATGAAAGATGCTGAGACTATAACAGAGCGGTACTGATAATAAAAACTACACACAACTTGAGTTTGGTTCCCAAAAACGTCTTTAATTGCGAAACGTGCATTTGTTTTATAGTGTTTAAGGACGTTGGATTGGAAATTCGGCTACATGTTTGAAATCATATTGCTGTAAATGTCCGTCTGGGTGACGGAAGAAGACTTACGTGGTAAAGTATCCGGCAGACTAATAAATAACATCACTAATGCATCATTTACAGGTACAACAGACTTCCTACAGTAAGACAACACTAATGATTCGAAGAGTGAACGTCACTGTAGTGCAAAACGCAAATATCCTTATAGATCGGCTAATAAACACCTACGCAAGTGTTTTTATAAAACAAGCACATATTCGATAGCAGGAAACCCTAGATATACGTCCGATACAGTACAGTCAAACCAGCAAAACAAGCTTCTGTAGAAATAAAAGTAGTGTGCGACTTCTCTGGGAGATTTTCACAATATAGTTCTAGAGTGATTCCATATTGGATTGTCAATTCTGCCAGATCTTCAATCGTCATGAACATCAAAACAAGATCTGCGGTCAGACAGTAGTTCTGGTGAGCAGATGGCGTCTTCTGCTAGTGTTCCAGTGTCGTAGTGAGAATGACATGTATCTAATGACGAGTTCCCAGCACTGGCTGTCTCGTAGTGTTGCGTTACTGTGTCGCTAATCTGACTCAGCGTTAATCCCACTCTGCTCCACTTCCACTGGTGTTGAATCAGTGCCGGATCCGGTGAAGGTAGCGTTCTGGATCCTTCTCTTGAACGGTGTTCCAGCTCCACTTTGAACCACTGACAGACTCATGAGGCTCTTCCTCTGGAGACAGGAAGTCTGTCTGGTCACATGTTCCGGACTCATATGAACTCTGTCCTCCACAGGCTCCCAGAGCAGCATCATCATCACCACCATCATCATCATCATCATCGTGTCTAGGTAAGGCGTCAGACGTCTGTCCTTGTGAGGCCTCGTTGATTCTGAAGGAAGATGTGAATGTCATTAGTCATTACAAGGCAAAACGCTTCTTTTCTCAAGACTGCATCACAATATAAAAATAACAGTAAAGTAAATAACGGTTTAAAGAACTGCTGATTATTAAAAAAGTTTGCATTATAAATACCATCTGTTTTTGTAAATAATACAAATTGTTACATCTTTTTTCTATTGCAATACATATTCTAATACATCAAATAAAAAAATACATATTAATATAACATATAAAGTATATTGGAAACAAAGCAGAGAATCTACGGTGTTTGATTTCCCTTTTTCTGTACCAATTAATCTTTAAAATTGTGTTCCTACAAATGCGCAGCGTTGATTAGAAATACAAAGAAACCCTTAGAACACTGGGAAAAACATCACACGTCTTTACTCGCCTCTGCCACTTTCTCCAAATGTTTTTTTTTTTTTTTTTTTATCATTTGCTTTCCATTTATCCATTCATTCACCTCTCTTTTCAGTCCTTCTTCCCTCTCTCACCTGAGATGCCCGAAAGCTCTGACCCATCTAGTTCCAGCAGCTTCCCTGTGGGACTCCATCCTGAGGCCGTTTCTGTTCCGACTCCGAACTCTCAATCCCACCAAGGCCTGTGCCAGACCCGTCTCCACCTCCGCCATCGCTCCATCCTCGTCATCCTCATCCTCTCCATCCGCTGCGTCCTCGCCTGCCCCTCCAGGTCTCCGTGTCCCCCACACTGTCCGTGCCCGCTGGTCGGCATCAGGCTCCCCGGCCGCTTGGAACAGCCGCCTCAGCTGCCTCAGGTTCACTCCCTGGAAGATGTTGGCTGTACCAGACTTCCGGTTCCGCCGATCAGATGCTGAAGGGCGGGAAAACGTCGGCTGTGACGGGCCGGCGAGAACAGAGGCTGAGGCGACGTCCTCCATCTGTACAGCTAAAAGTGCATTGAGTTTAGAATTAGGAATTTACAATTATTTATCCAACACACAGTAGTTCATTTTTCCGAACTTAACTCAGAAGATCAGAAATAAGCGGGAAATCACAACTCTTATAGCGGGTAAGATAACACGTTTGTTGACTGAATATTGTGAAATGTACTGAAATGAAAGCTTTTCTTTTGTTAAAACATTGAAAAACAGGCAAAAAGTCAGGATGTACATAAAAAAATGTTTTCTTTTTCTCTATGTTGCAGTCATCAACACAGAATAGTAAATTACAAAATATTACTCAGTATTGTATTGTGTTTTCTTCACACATTTCTGCTGTCAAATGTCTCCCATAATCTACATTTCTACATTGTATAAAATATTTGTTGCCCAATAGTCTTGTTGCTTTTTGAAAATGGTGAAAATTAAAGTAAATTAAAAAGCGGTGAGCCGTTAGAAAGAAAATCAGTATGTTGTAAAAATAGACGTGATGTAATGTGTTGTTGTTTTTCATCCATTCATCTTTACTGATTGTGCCATTTTGATATTTGCTGCAGTCAACAGTAAAAATAAGATGTTTAAAATAAAACGTTTGCTTGTCACGTCGGCAATGAAAGTTTACATTACACGAGTCACGTGACGACACGACACGGCGGTGACGCACGAGGGGACGAACATCCGCAGTGACAACTGCTTCGGTCGACGCTGCAAAATCGTCATTTGTTTTCGCCATTATTTTAAAATTACACAAACGACCAAAAGGGATGCAATAGTTTAGAACGCCACAGACAAATCAAAAGCCATAACCTTGCTCGTTAATGGACATTTTCGATTCGGCCTTGAGAAAACATGAGATAAACAACAGACACACCTGAGACAAAATGCTACCGTTAAGCTAGCAGCCACTTACCTTTTATTCAATTATTATCGCTCAAATAGTACCCATCTTTCGTCTTTCGGGTTGCAGTAGAATTGTGCATTAAATAGTGTCGAGTCCAGCACACCCGAACCAGCTCAGAAGTTTCAACGATTAGACTGGACACGCGCAGAACTGCTGTGACCAATGAGAAGACCGGAGTTATTACATGAACCCGCCTTCGAACATATTCTAGCCAATAGTAACGTGTTTGTCTTGCTATGAATGACGCCAGCAATGGGAGGGAATTGGAAGCGTAATCTCTTCACTGACGTCACTCTGGTCGTGCGCAAGTCCTGGCTTTTATGGCAAGCCAGTATAACATTTGACCAGAAATGTGATATTTTTGAATTGTCAAAATCAAATTGGAAAGTAGCTCTAAAAAAATATGACAAGTCAAAGGTCGTATAAGAGATTCTCTAATTATATTGTAATTATTGTTGGCTTACCAGAGGTGTAAGGTACTTGAGTAAATGTACTTCATTACTTTACTTAAGTATGTTTTTGGCTAATTCATTCTTGTACTATCAAAAATATAAGCAACTTTTACTCTCTCCTCCACTGCATTTCTGATTGAGTAACTGTACTTTTCACTCCACTACATTTGAATTGACACGTATCATTAATTGTTACATCTTGATTGTGTGTGACAAACCATAATCGATTTTTATCGCAGTTAGTTTCTTGGGCGAACAAGGCGATTTGAAACCACATGAACGTGAATTAGAGGCGCGAAGGATTACCAGGATTTCATGTCAGATTTTATCCAAATGTTCTTTGTTATTATTTTTTTTTTACCATTTTTAATCATGAAGGTGTTAAATTTAGTTTTAGTAAAACTTCTTGAATAGAGTTTTTTTTAGCCTAAATTCAGTATGAGTAAAATACTTAAGTTCGAATACTTTGCTACTTTGTTAAACTACTTTGTTAAAACAAGTTAAAAACTACTTGTTGTTTACTACTTTGTTAAAATTCGATACTTTGCTACTTTGGCTACTTTGACTCGAGTTTTTTTTATAGTGGTGATTTTTTTACTTGTATTGAAGTAACTTATACAGTACATATTCGTGCTTTTTCTTAAGTATGGTTGTCTGTACTCGTTACCTCTAAAAGTGGCTTACCATTCTAACATAAACTAGGCTTGCCATACTGAAATTTTCTTGACTCATCCAGATGTCCAACTCGCTGGTCTTCTGGTCACGTGATGAACATAAATTGAAAGTGAAAGAAAATTCACAAAGTTGAATCACTTTTTAGCTGTGGTCCAAACCACTGAGATTTTGACATACTTTGTACACAGGTATGTTACGTTTACTAACTGTTAAACCGTTAGTAAACGTGTGTGTGTGTGTGTGTGTGTGTGTGTGTGTGTGTGTGTGTGTCTCAATATCCGTCTTCGTTTATGTTTTTTAAGTGACAATGAAAAGATACAATCCAACTGATCTCAGCTGTGCATCAGATGTGAAAAAAGCGCGAAATAAAGGGTAAGCAGCACGTTTTACATTTTTTATTAACACTACATCAATTCCAACTTTTCAAAAATTCAATGTAGTTTCTGTGATTACCGTAGTTTCAGTTGTAATAGGGATTGAATGTGGCAAAATCATGTTCAATCAAAGAATACAGTATCGAAATGTAATATATTCTATTCAAAAGCCCTTTTGTGTATGTTTGTATAAATAGTTTATAATGCAGCAATAGTAATTTTATTCAAAATGAATAGTGTCCAGTCTCCAGAACCCAGTTTTGTGTCGTTGAAGAGTAAAGCATCTATTGGAGTTCCACCTGATTTATGTCCTGAATCTAGGTAAATACTGTAGAAATCTCACGGTCAGTGGAATCACGGGCCATGTCTGTCTGAATTAAGAAATTAGTTATTCAATATTTTAAAGTTGTTAGCTTTCTGCTTGATGCTTGTTTTATCTTGAAAATGTAGATCCGGAATCTGTTGTATATCCATGAAGAGCGAAGCATCGATTGGAGTTCGGCCTGATTTAAGTGCTGAATCTATAAATAGGTAATTCTACATATTAATCATTTATAAAAAAAAAAATAATAATAATTATTATTTTTAAATCTTGAATTTGCCAGCGTAGCTTTGTTTCTTGTTGGCTATTATGATAGATGACATGAAAGGCTAAACTAACCACCGCAAGCAGAAAGCATTTATATGTCTAACTATGACATGTGATTACGGGTTCTTCCTGTTTGCAAATTCAACAGAGCAAAGCAGATCACAGGTGAAGATGTATAAGGGCCACCTTTCAGACAAACATTCATTTAACCATTATTTTTAATGCGTTTGTCTTTGAGTTTGCTTTTTATGATTTGTTTTACATGCATTTACAGTTAAAAACCAATTGAACAGTTATGAACAGTGAAGCATTTACTGTTCGCCTTCTTTACACGATGACCCTGCATTTAAATAAATTAGGTAAATGAAAGGATTTTACATTCTCTACTGTATGATAATGAGATATTTAAAGATACGTTAATTGGGCTAGTTTAAAATGAGACCTAAAAGATAACCCCCCCCCTTAAATCGATTTAATGAAGTTGAATAAGTGCAGCAATGTCTTGGAGAGACTGTGTGTATGTATTCTTATTGTAATAACAGGATTTAAGAAAGTGAGAAGTTGACAGAAGAATGTAGTAAAAGACAGTATTTGATGAAGCAAACAATAAATATTTAGGAACATTTCGGGCGTTACACACTTCGAATATTTATATTACATACAATCCCTTACATGCTTACAATGAAAACATGCAAGCAGCATATAATTAGGGCATTTTTAAGCAGACTGTGTATTGTTGTGACTTAAATGAAGACCAGAGACATTTTTATTCATGCAAAACTCCACAAAGCACAGAAGGGCTCACCTACATAGATTGTCTTGCCAAAAGTACGCAAGTACAAACTGTGCATAAAAAACATAAAAAAACATAAATATCCAGTCTTTGTTTTTGAGCTGTGGAAAGAAGCACAAAACCACACAAGCTGCACCCAGTAAGACCCTGACCAAATCATGAATTATGGTTCTTCTTGTTGTGAGGAGATTGTGCTACCAACTGCAACAATCGTCCTGTACAAAGACTTTCTGGGGTTTTTCAGGGTTTGTACTCTTGGTCTGTTTTGCCTGTGAAGAGGTCTGAGAAACGTTTGACACATTTAGTCATTTACCAAATGTATTTCTGCAAAGTATCTTTATGGACTGAAACTATTATGTGTTACTAATACTATTACTAGTATTTTGTGAAATTGTATTTTTAATCAAAATTAACGTGTTGGCAGTAAGTATGTCAAAATTCAATTGTGTGTTTGCTTAAACTCAGAAGAACGAGCAAAACTTGAGTGCTGGTGCTGGTTCAATTTGCAAAGTCAAAAACCAGCCAATCACAGCAAATGGGGGGAGGGGGGGTCTACCACACAGTGGGCAGAGACTAAATGGAGAAGAACGTAAAACAATACTTGTAACTTTATTATTTTATGCACAATTTTCTTGTAGGTCAATTTACAAAATGTTATTTTATTTGTTTCTTTCTTTCTGTAGTTGTTGTCATATAATCACATGATTCTGTAGCTGATTTACAGTTGATTTCAATTAATTGTATCACATAGTTTTGTTTGCTGTCATTTTGTCCCTAAAAAAAGGCAAACATGCCTTGTGATAGCCGCAGTACACACACACACACACACACACACACACACACACACACACACAACAAACACACATCCAAGTACTACTGTTACTTACAAACTTTGGTTACTGAGAAATACATTTAGAAGCAATGTTGTTTAATCAAAATCAACAAAATATTTGCATTGCTCAAATCTAGTTGTCACATTAGAGCAGTGGTTCCCAACCTTTTCTTGTTTGAGGCACCCTTGGAAAGCCTTTCAAAAGTTCCCGGCACCCTTGTAGATATTTAGATATTGAAAAATCTCTGTAGCTTTATTATTATTATTTATTTATTTGTTTCATTTCGAGAGTTTGCATGCAACAACACCTTATACCTAGTCCTAGATGATATGAGAATACCGTTTACACTGATTCTGCCTTAATAAAAAAAAAATTTTTTCCCCGAAATTTTGGCGGCACCCTCAAAAGATCTCACGGCACCCCTTAGTGCCGCGGCACACTGGTTGGGAACCACTGGATTAGAGGGCTGCAAAATACAGAAGCGAGCCAGTGACAGAGATGCCAGAATTAGATATTTCACCCTTTACATTTTGATCACAATTTTCAATATTAAAATCTTTTTACAGTATGTATTTCACCATCTTGTTTGGGGAGTGGAGTAAATATAAATATTTGTCACATAAAGAGCATGGTCCATGTCGGTTATTCAAGATTGCTATGTGAATAAGGGTGTTTAAAAATAAACATTTTAAGCTCCACAGATGAGGAACAGTTTAAAACTAAACTAGCAGATTTTTGTCACCATTTTATAAAAGCTCTAGTTGTATTATTGTGTTTGTATGTTTCTAGGGATTTTTACAGTAAATAACTTTTTTTAGTAATTAAAAATTAAAAGTTTTTAGCCAAAATTATTACAGTAAATAAAATTACTATCATATATATATATATATATATATATAAAAATATTTATATATTTATATATATATATTTTTTATTTTATTTTATTTATTTATTTTTTATTACATTTGTACGTCAAAGACAGTAACTGTAAACATACTCCTAATACATATTAAGAAATATTCAGACTACAGTTTTGAGTTTTGGGTCACATTTAATCAGAGAGGGAAATTTTACGGCTCTTGATTCTCATGCAGCCTTTCTACGGATTCGACAGATTTGTTTCTCATTCATATACAGTATTTATTTTCTAATGCTATATTAGTTATGGTATATTGGAATGCTATAAATGTTACTTGCCTTTCCATACTGACATTTTATGGCAAGTCAATGTCCAAACTGGTTCCTTCGCTTCCTGCTTCTAAACATGTAACAACTGACTGTTGAAAGTCCAAAAAGCTTCGCCAGAAAAAAAATCTACATTTTTGAAACTCTCAAATTCTAAACCACTGGGATTACGCTATAGATTTTTTTGATGTAGTGCTGATACTATACTATTTTATTAATTTTACGCATGTGAGTATTGCAACACAGTTACTATACTTTTTCACTCATTTGTAATTTTCCTGGTTCCTCACTTGGTCAGGGGAGACAAAATGGAAACAATAAATTCATCAAATCTTCTACTTGGGTCTGTGAAGAAATGCAGCCAGAATTCAGAATCAGAAAGCACCAAACTCACTGATTATGGGTAAGCAGAACACTAAACTATGATTCATGATTGAATATGTCAAATTCAATATTTGTAGCCTAGAAAGTATGATGATGTTCTTGAAGTAGTTAGCAAGATGCCAGACAGAGCCCTGAAGACAAAGAAGTTTACAAAATTACATTTGAATGTTCATGTTTGGCTGTTTAGAAACAAAAAGCACCTCAATGTTATTCGTATTGACTTTTTTTTGTTGTTGCTGGCATTGATAAATACAACAAATAGTCCTTAACAAGGTCAGAATAAAATAATTCAGCAAACATGAATAGAAAGACAACAAAAAAAAAAAACCACAATTATGGAATGGTTTCACATTTTTAACTCTTTGATTGTTTTCCCGTGGTATAGTTCAATAAACAGACCAGATTCTCCAGAACCCAGCTGTGTGTCCATGAAGAGTGAAGCATCGATGGATCTCCCACCTAAATTAAGTGATGATTCGGAATTTAGGTAAATGCTGTATGCCATACAATTGTATTCAGCATGACAAATGACAATTTCTATATGAAAATACCTGCACTGAATTACATTTTTTTACATTAAAATACAGAGGAAAATCTCCAGAACCCAGTCTTGTGTCCATAAAAACGAAGGCATTAATGCAGCTTCGCCTTGATATAGGGCACCATGCCGGATTAGGGTAAATGCTCTATACAACTTGTGTTAAACTTGAAAGGGAAATTGCTGATGGAATGAATTTTCTCTTACAGAGCAAAACCTCTGGTCTTTACCGCTGGTCTACAGGATAATCCTAGCTTTATGTAAATCAACACTACCATGCATCATATGTCGTTTATTTCATCAACAGCAAAACATGTTTTACTTATTAAACTGATTTATTTTTGCATAATAACCAATCTTTAATACTGATCAGAACGTTAATACTGTAAATTGTCTTACAGTGATGATCTCACTGCAATCTCAGTGTTTCGCTCAGACCTGAAAAAGAAGTTTGAGTGTGTAAGCGAGGGAACATCACAGCAGAGGAAGCTGCTGAAGGAGATCTACACGGATCTCTACATCACGGAGAATGAGAGAGGAGACATCACTCAGGAACATGAAGTCAGGCGGATTGAGACTCAGTCCAGACCATCAACAGACACAGCCATCAGATGCTGTGAGATCTTCAAACCGTTACCTGCACAAGACAAACCCATCAGAACCGTCTTAACCAAGGGAGTCGCAGGCATCGGCAAAACCGTTTCTGTGCAGAAGTTCATTGTGGACTGGACAGAATGCAAAGAGAATCAAGACATTCACCTGGTGTTTCCACTTCCCTTCAGAGAGCTCAACCTGATGAAGGACAAAGAAATCAGTCTGTCAGATCTTCTGCTCCTCTTCTTCCCCCAAACAACAGGAATCACAGTGTGGAGCAACCAGTATAAAGTGTTGTTCATCTTTGATGGTTTGGATGAGTGTCGTCTGTCTCTGGATTTCCCGTGTGATCAGAAGTTGTGTGATGTGACTAAATCGGCTCCAGTAAATGTTCTTCTGTCAAACCTGCTGAAGGGGAACCTGCTTCCATCTGCTCTCATCTGGATCACCAGCAGACCAGCAGCAGCAGATCTTCTTCCCCGGGACTGTGTCCATCGAGTCACTGAGGTTCGAGGCTTCAGTGATCCACAGAAGGAGGAATATTTCAGAAACAGGGTTAAAGATGGACGTCTGTGTGACAGGATCATCTCACATCTGAAGTCTAGGAGCCTCTTCATCATGTGCCACATCCCAGTGTTCTGCTGGATCTCAGCCACTGTTCTAGAGACCATGCTGAGCGAATCAGGGAGCAGCGAGATTCCCAAGACTCTCACACAGATGTACACACACTTCCTGATCATTCAGACCAACATCACACAAACGAAACACTATGAGAAGAAGCAGAAGGGTGATGAGATGATCCTAAAACTGGGGAGACTGGCTTTTCATCAGCTCCAGAAGGGGAATTTGATCTTCTATGAGGAAGATCTGAGAGAGTGTGGCATTGGTGTGACGCAAGCGTCAGTTTACTCTGGCTTGTGCACTCAGATCTTCAGAGAGGAGCTCGGCTTGTATCAGGGAAAGGTCTTCTGCTTCGTTCATCTGAGTCTTCAGGAACATCTTGCCGCTCTGTATGTTCACTTCTCTTTCGCCAACAACAGCATCAATGAGTTTGATGGAACCGATCAAAGCCTGAACGCTGGTATTGTCCAGACTGACTTATCAGATCTCCATCAGCGAGCTGTGGACGAGACTCTACAGAGTCCCAATGGACATCTGGACCTTTTCCTCCGGTTTCTCTTGGGTTTGTCACTGGAGTCCAATCAGATGCTTCTGGAAGACCTGCTGACATGTGCTGGACATGAATCCTACAGCAAAGAGAAAACTGTCGAGTACATAAAAAAGAAAATAGCAGAAGAACTTTTACCAGGGAAATACCTCAATCTGTTTCACTCTTTAGTTGAACTGGGTGATGATTCTCTCATCAGAGAAGCTCAGGAGAACAACAAGCCTGGCCCCAAAATCAGATTGTCTTCATCTCAATGGTCGGCACTGGTCTTTGTGTTGCTGAGCTCAGAACATCTGGAGGAGTTTGACTTTGGTAATATCATAAGAAGATTTTGTGACTTTAGCTGCACAACTTCAGATGAAGTTCTTGTGAAGATGTTGCCTGTAGTTAAAGCCTCCAAATCAGTTTTGTAAGTGACACAGAAAACAATACATGTATTCTCTGTTCTTCCTCTTCGCTCTTGTTTATTGAATTTGGTTCTTTTACCTTTCTTGCACTTTCATACAGATTGTGGGATTGTGGATTGACGGATGAAGGTTGTTCTGCTCTGACTTCAGTTCTGACATCAAAATGTTCACGATTAAAACTTCTGAATCTGTCTCGTAATAATCTGAGGGATTCAGGAGTGAAGATTCTCTGTGATGGACTGAAGGATTCTCACTGTAAACTAGAGGAACTAAAGTATGTGAATCTATTTTGACACTAGAATCCGATTTTACTCCTAGTTTACAAGTCACATTATCGAATCAAATGTTATAGTTTATTGTTGAATTTGAAAATGGAATAAAACTGTTTAGACTGAGGGACTGTCTGTTTGTACAGGTTGATTTCTTGTGGAGTGACGGATGAAGGTTGTTCTGCTCTGACTTTAGCTCTGACCTCAAGCTCTTCACAGCTGAAGCTTCTGGATCTGTCTCGTAATAATCTGAGTGACTCAGCAGTGAAGATTCTCTGTGATTTTCAGAAAAACCCCGGATATAAGCTAGAATACATGCAGTGAGTATTATAATGTAAACTACTGTATACTGTTTTAATCTGTAATGTGTATTTTACCGTCTCTTTGATTCATTTTTTCTGCAGCTATTAAGCCATGAACCGAAACCATCTTGACTACTGGCAGCTCTAAGATGAACAAAGCTGATAGGGGTATCCAACACCAAGCTTGAGCAAAATATAAAACATTTATTTTTATACATTAAACATTATTATTATTATTATTATTATACAAAATCACAAACTACTTCTTCACAAACATACTTGTTCTTAAAAATATATATAATATTTTATGTGTATAAAAACCACACACATTTCATCACCCAGTCCGTCTGTCAATCGCATGTCTCTGTATTTTACCTCACCTGTAAACAAATACACAAAAATGTATTTTAAAACCAGTTAGGTTTTAAAATCAGTTAGTCTGTTGGGACTGCGAATAGGTTTTGATTTAGAAAATATGATGCGTCTGATTCAACAAACTCATTTTTGTAAAGGTTTGAAAGTTACAATCCTATTACATTTGTGCACAAAAGTCAAACAGTGTTTTAAATATGTTTAAATTATTGTTGTTAATCAGTTTTACTAATAAGTTTGTATCAATCCCGTCAAACGGAATTTACCTATAAGTTGTTCTCAAATTCACAACATTTACATTAGCACACAAAGTGAGGAGATAGTACGTATTACAATTGAGTTCACGTTTCAGCGCACTTTGTGAATCCTGATAACTTGACTGTCAAATATCTAAAGGCTTTGATAGTGATGGAATCTGGTCTATTATTCAGATTAATCTGTTAGCAATCTTACAATAATACACAGATCAAAACTATCAGGGAAATATCAGAAGAGAAATTCGATGGCGCTTAAGTTTTGAATGAGGAAGTAAGATATAGCACACTTTACGAATTTGCAGTGCGAATCTTGCACAACGATTACATAAAGACGTCTCTCTCGACCTCATCCAAAACTGTAGCGCCGCCTGCTGATGAAAAAATGTAGCTACACAAGGTTATAAGTTCGTATAGTACAGTACATGTAAAATCTGATCTTACTACATCTAATACAACCTTTTTAAGCAGTAATGGTAACCGTAGTAACTGAGTCCCCGATGTACTTGCTTGTGTCACGTGATTGTGCGCTTCTTTTTTTCCCATGACGTCACTAGAAAAGTAGATAAAGGTGAGCATGACTGGTATGCTATATGAAACCATTTAAAACATGAACGTTGCGGCAATAATCACACAAATGGGTTTCAAGCCAATTAGGGCTCTTAGTGTGTGGGGAAATGTATTTTTAGCCTCCTCGCCTGGACATGAGCACAACGTCGCTATAAAAGTGATTAAAAAGAATGAAAATTCAAAGCATTGTGTGGACAAAGAACTAAGAATCGCCTTTCTTCTCTGCCACGATAACATAGTTAAAACACTGAGCGTTCACCAGGACTGTAACGCGGCCTGTATCGTGATGGAGCACGTGCAGAACGACCTGTTCAGTTACGTCATCGACCACGGTCCCCTGAGCGAAACCAACGCCAAGCGGCTGTTCCTACAGCTGACGCTCGCCGTCAACTACATGCACGACACCATCAACATCGCTCACAGAGACATCGACTGTAGTAATATTCTGCTGGACAAAAAATGCAATCTCAAGCTCGCAGACTTCAGTCAAAGCAAGAAGTTCCAGGCCAACTTTAGGTGGGCGTCAACCGTGGGGTCTCGGGGAATCACCAAGTTCTCCGCCCCTGAGGTGCTGACAGAAGTAAGCTACGACCTGGTAAAGGCTGACGTGTTCAGCATGGGCATCGCCCTGTACTTCATGCTCAGCGGAGAGTTTCCTTCCAGGACCTCGAATGAGGAGATCGATCTTTTCCGCATGAGCGAATCGTCGTGTTCTCGCTACTGCGTCGACCTGCTGACGCATCTCCTGTCCTCGCACCCGCTCTGGCGCTATAGCACCAAGAAGATTCTGATGCATGGCTGGTTTAACCAAACACCTGCTTTAACTAGTCGCAAGACTCAAATGAAGAGCTTGTTTGACACGCTCTTATTAGAACTACCCGATTAACGCTGATGCTGTGATTTGAAAAGCAGGAGACGCCTGACTTGTAAAGGTCTGTTGCGTGTGTGTGTGTGTGTGTGTGTGTGTGTGTGTGTGTGTGTGTGCGTGCGAGAGAGAATGGACAACTAAATTGTAAATTCTACATAAATCATATACATAAAAATTCTGCTTATTTTTTAAAAAATAAATATTACAGTGCAATTTACCACATAGAACTTTATCTTAATTTTTATTTTTATAGATCTACTACGCTGAAAGTTGCTGAATTTAAATCGCTGATAGAGCGATTTCCATCGATGTAATCGTCACTCGTTTACTCGCCCGGGCTCTAGATCGTCGCGCTCCGGTTTCGACTACAACTACTGTTAAACTCCGGAAACGTCCCGGCCGTGTGTCAGCTGCATCCGTGTATTACTTTTATATGATGATCTTTATACAACTTAAAGAAACGGTTTAATGACTCATTTCGGCCGTTTTGCAGGTTTGTGATCATTTGTTGCGTTTCATTGTTGATGTTTATTCTTTGGTATTTCCGTGACAATGGGTTTTTTGTTTACCACATATGCCACGACAGTGTGTTTATTATTCTCATGTTTTGTGATTGTTTAAATACAATGACTGCCCTATAATTCATGTTTGTGCAAATACTCTATATTTTAATCATAAAAGGCATGGTTTGAAAAGTATGGACCCGTGTAAAGCTTAATCCTCACAGCTGTGATTTCTGGTTACCCAGAATGCAGTGCGCAGGCTCTTCCCCTCGAGATGCTCAGTCATTGATCGGAGACCGGTCCGAACTCACCATGTCCATTGACACCAGTGGTTCTTCTGAGGTGACCAGCCCCAAAGCGCTGACATTTGACCTGCTTAACATGGTGGTCTCCTACAAGAGGATGATAATCTTCCTGGAACCCATCATGGACACGGTGGAAGTGCTGAGGTACCTGCTCAGGTGGGAATTGGACCATAGACCTTTTATAATAACAAAACCAGGGTGTTCTTCTAGTGCTGAGATGGTTATGAGTGTGTGTTTGTAGGTGGAAGATGCCGCTGATCTCTGTGACGAGCTTCGTCCTGCTCAACATCATCTTCCTCACTCTGAGTGAAGGTCAGGCATTTTTACTGCTTCATTTTGAGCTGTAATGACGCCTTAGAAACCATCCATACATTACTTTGATCAAGACATTTCAGAACTCGTTTTATATTCCAGGACAGTAGCACATCTTCTATTCGATTAGATGACTGGAAATAACGATTTAGTGATGTCATCCTTAGGTGCCTGGATCTCTTTGCTGCTGCTCTGCATTTCCACTCCAGCTCTCCTGGGATTCGCTGGCGAGCGCTGCCAGGGCGCGACCACGGAAGCGGCTGTCCAGAAGAAGAATCACTGTGCGGTTCAGCGGCGTGACCTGCAGACGGTCCACATGAGCAAACAGGAGGCCATGCTAGAGGTCAAGGGCATGTGAGTCCGCAGGTCATAGCGTGTGAGGAAGTGATGACATCATCGCAGGGACTGATGCGCGTGTGTTCCAGGCTCAAGCAGATAGACGATCTCCTGACACAGACCTGTTCTTGTGCGGAGTCAGTGTATAAGGTTCTGTACTGGGAGAGTCACTCGGTCTCAATCATGTGAGTGTCACTTCATTTGAGAAAAGATAGACATTTAATAATCTCTTATAGTGAGAGAAATATGGTATTAATGTTCAACTTGAATGTTTTTGTGAAGGTTCTACGGTTTCCTCCTGACGGCGGTGTGTTTGCTCTGCACGTCACCTGTGGGTTTGAGTCTGTCTGTGCTCAACAGCATCCTGTTCCTGTTTAACAAAGACTTCTGCAGAGGTCGGAGATGTTTCCTTGATCTAGATCCGTTTATGTCCTCGTCGCACTTGCAGATAATATAAACAACTAAACACTGTTTGTGTGATGTTCTGTTTTTGTAGTTCTTTTGGAGCTAAGGGATTTTGTTTTTCCACCTCGTGTCTTGGCTTCAGAAGAAGTGGAAGCATGTGACTCTTGTCAGGAAACACTACTGGAGCAAACGCCAACTCCTACTAGTGTAGAGGTGAGACTTCAACAGTTCCACCAGCCATTGCTTTGGCCTTTTTACCCTAAACCCAATTTGACAAGTTTGCCTCTTTGATGCAGGATCTGTCTCCCAGCAACATTGAGGAAGCAGAAGAGGCGGAGCCTGATGATGAGTTTAAAGACGCCATAGAGGTCAGAATAAAAGCATGATGAAAGTGTTTGTCCTTCAAGCACCAAATAGCGATTTTTAAAATATTATCTGAAATGTGCTTCATGTCGGTTAAAGTGTTCCAGCAAGAACAATTCTTCTCATCAAATCTTTCAGGGATTATTGCAGTTCAGAGATTATTTGATCAGACCTTTTCTATTTGTAAAAATATAATTCCATCAACTTCCAGAGAGTGTAAAAAGACTGTAAAAAAACACTGTAAAATCAGAAGCGTTTGTTTAATCAACCACTTTATGCTTTGAATTTTGATGCTACCTAAGGTAGGTTTGTTCACATTATGTTTAAGGATAACTGGACAAGTGGTTGTTCTCATGCCTCACTCCCTATTCTTGTTCCTCCACCTTTATTTCTGCTTTTTGCTCGCTGAAGGAATCTCAGCTTGTGCTGCCGGTGAGTACGGTTCCCTCTAGTGGACCGGAGACTTTCTTTTCTTACACTAGAAATGTACAGATTTAGACAGCATCTCTTCAGATCAGTACATTCACGTGAATATTTTCTTGTCAATGGGGTTTGACCTGCAAACACTAGGAATGTCACCTGGCTTTGTTGGTGAGTGAGAGAGTAAACACGGTGTTTTTCAGTGTCGAATGGTTGTGCTTGTCAATGCATGTAGACAGATTTAAAGTTCAGTGGTTCCTCAGTTCAAGAGCTTCATCATTCACACTAATCTTCAGTGTTCAGTTTTAATGCAGATCAGTCACGCTCATTTATAAAGCGCCTTTGTGTCAAACTGTATAGAAAACTAAGTAAACTAAAACTCAGTCTATTAAACAACTGTTCAGAATATGTGACTGAATGTAACTGATAGGGATGAAATGAAGGTCGTTGTCCTCTGTTTATCAGGGTAACGTGGGTAACAAGGGCCCAGTCTCCTCCCAAGAGGTGTTTTATTTTTTTTTAAGAACTTTTGTAGACGATTGTAATTTTGAGAAGCGCCCTACAATTGCACTAAACTTGAACTTGTTGTAAGTACTCTGTACCCTGTAACTGTAACACTGACCTTACACTGTAACTGACATTTCATTGTAACATTGAAATTAAACTATAACACTCAGCCATCAAACTTTATCACACTAACACATATAACACCAACACTTGGACATATTATGGTGTCTAAAAATATTTTAAGCAGACAACTTACACCGTTTGAAGTCTACAAGTCTAAGATTAAATGTGCAATTTTTGTCAATATCTTAGTTTCACAAGTCATTTCCATTTCTGTAGTTCCTGAACCGAGTGGCCACTGTAATGCAAATGTGCACGAGTTTGTGATTTGCTGATGGATGTCATATATTCCGTGTACATGTTAGTGAAATGAATGATTTCATACACTAAGTACGTGACACCACCGCCATAGATGTGTCAATGTGTAATAATGACAACCAGCGGTTACGAAGTTTAGATGACGAAACAGTTGAGACTAATGGAGGAAAGTCTTTCTTGTGTTATTTTTTTTAGTAGTAGTAGTAGTAGTTTATTGTCATTACAGCGTTGGGGTACAACATTGTAACAAAATTACTTTTTTTTTTTCGTTTCTGGATGATGAAACTGACAGTGACTGAATTAATAGAGAAGAATATAATGCTGAATATAATAGTAATGACCTGGATGTGTGTTTGGTCCTTGTCTTGACCGATTGAGATGTTTCATTTTGTTCGACCGTTTGGAGGAGCTGTACTGTAGTAATATTTCCCGACCGCTGTTGTAGGTTTGGCGTGTTTCGTATTTACTGCAAAAGATCCAGTGGAAGTGGAGCGGCCGTAAGGTGCCACACGCCGCCGCTCTTCATCTCCTTTAACTTCTCTGGTGGTTTTTTTAGATGGTGATGTCACAGGAAGTGGTGAATCTTCCTTGAGGTCAGGGATGATTCTGACGTTCACACTCGCTTGAACAGCGCTTGAACCGTTGCGAGTGTAATGGAGAATTGGCCTGCTTTTCTGTCACCTGTCATACAAGACACATGAGATGGAAGGAGCCCAGTCTTCACTACACGATGTGTTTGGAGGTTTATGGAGTGACGTCTGGTCTGGGTCACAACATTTCTTCTAACATCTCCAGTGGATCTGATCTGAACTCTTGATGTAGTGACTAACAGACAGAAGACCTACACACACCGGCTGGTGATGGAGAACTGCTTGGTGGGATTTCACCAAATATCTATAATTTAGTCAAATGTTTTACTACTTTCTATGTACTGTGTTTGTATAATCAAGTATCACACCGAGCTGGATGCAGAGCTTTTTAAATCTTAAAAAGTATTTATATGTTTGGGTGTACAGTGTATATAAATATATTGTTTTATTAGGTCAAAATAAAACATATTATCAATGATGAAAATGATATATACTGTATACGCATATATAATTGATAGTTTTCGCACTTTTTTTTTTTATTCGCCCATATTTGTTGTGTATTATTTACACACAATAATTATAACTCTTCATCGGGTTGGAAACGATTGTGTGCAGGTTTTCTGTTTTCATTAGACCTGGTGTTTGTTCATGGGTTCAGATCCGCTTCCAGTCGTCTCCTGATGTTCCGGTCATCTCGACTTTAGTCGCTGATTCCTCTGTTTGTGTGTGACAGGACGACGAGGACGTTTCTCAAGCTGGATTGGATTTTGACGCAGTGTCTGACAACGGCCTGCTGAGTAGAAACGAGCCCATCCGCAGCAAAGTCTCTAAACTCACGGAGAAACTCCGCAAGAGAGTCCCATCAAACACCGCCGGTCTCTTCATGCTCCAACACTCCAGCATCTCATGGTGAAATGTCCTCTCAAAATGACCGTGTTCTTTCTCCACAGGAAACTGTTTCCAGTGCAACTCGGCGTTTTCTGTTTTGAAGAAGAGGGTAAGTCTGATCTCGCGTCAGCTGGACATCAGATTGTTGATCTGTGTTGTTCTGTCATCCAGAGAAACTGCAGTAACTGTGGCGTCAGCTTTTGCTCCCGCTGTTGCTCCTACAAGGTCTTCAGATCCACCATGGGGGCCACAGGTGACCAGACCACACGGTGAAGCCTGTACTGTAGTGATGATTTACACCCGCCTCTCCATCTCTGTTTAGCTCCTGAAGCTCAACGCGAGACGGTGTTTGTGTGTGTGACGTGTAACGCGCTTCTCTGCAGCAAGTAGGATTCAACCGGACCACCTTCACCCATCTGTATGTGTCTTCCTTCTCCGAGCTGGAGCTCAGTGTGTTATAGCAACGGTTTAGGAACTGCCGTTCGCTGGATTCGAAGCCCAAATCATTGCACTTTTGAGTCTGATTGATTCAGATTTCAGTGGTCTAGATTACACATTAATAATTCGACCTGAACTCATGAGTAGTAAACATTCCGTTCATTTCACTCACTTCATTTTATTGGTTGTTGGTTCATATTATTTGTGTGTGTGAAATTTTCATGTAAAATGTTTTGGGTTTTTCCACATGAGCGTGAATTGATTTTTTCATTCGTCCTATAGTCGACTAAAAATAACCTTTTACTTAAAAAATCCAAAGGCGTCTCCATGGTTAATGCACAACATTATTTTTGTTCCCAATTCATCTCACATTGTGTCCGTCTCTGTTCTCTGTCAGATAAAGTGTGGCCTCTGTTCAGTTTTTGTGTACTTCTGAGATAAGAGGAAGAATGTTTTAAAAACCCATGTTTTTAATGATTGTATATATGTGGTGTAGTAGAATATTCAAGTTTATTCATATTTATTTTTATTTTAGGATGCTTTTGTTATTCAATGTTACTGTTACTGTAATAAACCTGGATGTACTGTTTCAAATTGTTTTATTCAAAATAATTGGGAATTGAAAACTAACTTAAATTATGTATGAAACAGTATCAATATGTTATGAAATGCACATTTGCTCATATTTTCATGTTTTAATCAAGATTTAATATACTGTTATTTGTTTTGTTCTTATTAAATCCTTTCCATTCTGTAATCTTTGAGTTATTCTTGGAAGCCGTGGGGGCGTGTTCGCTTGTTCTTACGTCATTAGATTGTGATTGTTTCCGGCTCCTCCCCCTCTGGTTTGTATTTTCGAGAGCTCGAGCGCTTATCTCCGTGGTCGTGTTTCTCTCTCGGGTGGCAACATGGCCACAGAGGTAAGAACCCGCCTTTATTCATCATTAATGTTTGATTCCGTATCGGGGGTCGTTATATTTCCTAGTGGAAATACCAAAATCACGACAACGAATGACGTGGTGACTCGCTGCGTGACGGGAAAGGGGTTCTAGCAAGATGCTATAGTTGAAATCCAGACCGATGTGTCGTTAATGTTTGATGTGGATAAAGAGAGGATGTAGGGAAGACATGATAGGTGATTAATACCATATTAATGGTATCATACGTGGTTTGATTGGCGGGTGGGTGAATGAGCTTTATTATATAAAATGTCTGAGATCTTCGATTTGATTCCAAAAGTGACATTTAAATTGGTATCGAACATAACTTCGTAAATTGTGTTTTAATTGGATTTTAAGCATTCGACTCCGTGCTCTTTACATACAATTGATGATTAAAACGTCGTTTTTATACACTTGCTAATGTTGTTCGGGTTTATTCTATTCTGGATGTTTTAACGTCAACGTGACGGTTGTATTCAAACCAGCGCGAGTGCGCTCGCGAGCTGTGACGTAGTCGAGTGCGCGTTTGGACATCACGGCGACTAATCACGTTTGCGTTACGCTCTGTTCGACATAAACACACGCCGTGCTCGTGAAGTTCCGGAATGATTTCAGAACCACGGACAGCGGTGGAGCGAACCAAACTCCCGTACTGCCACGAGTCTGTAAGCGACTTCTGCTGCCGTTTAAATTCAGTTTGATTGATTGATGTTATGTTGACGTGACTGAGAACAGAGTGATAGAAGCTGCTTTGGGTATATTTGAATTATTAAACCCGTGTGTTCGGGAGTCTGATGCAGAACCAGAACCAGACGACCACCGGTCGATGTAACCTTGAGCGCGCGCGCGGCATCTGAGCGGAGCTCGTGATTTCTTTGTTTGATCCGGGTTGATAAAACACGCGTTTGATCGATCAACGCGCTGCTTGTGTTGCAGTGGATGGTCGGGTTGTGTTTGGATGGCTTCGGTGTCGCCGGCAAGTGTGTGTCTGTGTTAAACGATCGATCGGCTTTGCCGGGGAGAGTTCTCGTGCATAATTAATGGATCTTTTAGGAAGTACACCGCCACGATTAGTCCCGAGAAACCTCGTCTAACCGTTGCTAAAGCAACAGATAAACGCGCGTGCCATCACACGGGGACACTTTTCTCTGACATTGGACATTTATGACAGAAATATACCATGTTTTTTGCCGGTATAGGTTATTGATGTACCATGTGGTTCTGCGTTTCTGATTGGAGGATTTATCATCATGTTACTTCTGTTAACGACCTTATCAGTTAACACACACACAAGCTCGATTGTTGCATGGGAGAAACATGGGCTCTGTTAAATAAGTGTGTCTGGTTACGAATATATTATTAGAATTATATAGAGGATTCAAATAGAATTTAGAAATACTTCATCTGTTGATTGAGTCATAATTGGCCTTTATGTTGCCTCAACGTTATTGTGGTGGTGAGATGAGAGCTGTGTATGTTTTGTCATGAATGAAAGTCTGGAATGAGTCTGTCAGTGTTGGAAAAGCTGCAGTGAAAGAGGCGGAGATGGAGGGGGGGGGGTGACAGATGTCCTGTCGCTGTGTGTGTGTGTGTGTGTGTGGATGTGTGTGCGTGTGTGTGTGTGTGTGTGTGTGTCCTGCTCTATGATTGGATGGCCACCAATCCTTAGTGTCACGGCCACCGTGATTGGCTGGAACTGACTCCAGCTTCCCATGACTTAGAGAAATGGGAATCTGTAAATAAATTGAGTTGTTTGTGCATTTCTTGGTTGTGTCTTCTGTCTTTTTGCAGTTCCACAACCTTCAAGAGCTGAGACACGGGGCGTCTCTGGCCAACAAGGTCTTCATCCAGAGAGACTACACTGACGGAACACTCTGCAAGTTCCAGAACAAGTTCCCGTCTGAGCTAGACAGCAGGGTGAGTGTGTGTAGATATTGGAAGAAATGACCAAAACAAAGGCAAGGATAAGGGAGAAAACGAGTAGAGAGATTGTAACAATCAATTCGAGTAAGAATGAGACAAAAAAGTGACAAATGCAGATGACAGAAAAGTTTCTGTGAAACAGGATCAGACGTGCGCGTGCACACACACACACACGCAGATCACATTACAGAAAATGACGAGCCGCTTCCGTCTCCAGCTCATCTCTGACCTCACGTGAACCCTGTTGTTTCCTCCGTCTCGCTGACGTTCGTCCATCTGAATAAACCTGAGACCTTCCCAGCCTAAAGGCCATTAAACACCATGTTTATCGCTCGTATGGTTCCTGTATTTATGAGTCTCCTCTATGCAGAGTTTCATTTGAGGGCCCTTTTGTGTCACTGATATGGAAAGGGTTTTATTTTTCCAATGAAATGTACTATTGTCTCTGTAACCCCAAAACCTTTTGGGGTACAGTGAAATTCTTCATATTATTGAATTACGAGGGACACAGCAAATCTAACAGTTATCTCAGTTGCCATGAACTCTTGGGTATTTTGTGCCAACCAGTCTGTGGTTTTACGTCCTATCAAAACAAAAAATAGGGTCATATGAATCTGCAAAGTCTCCTTAACAATATTTAATAACTTAAAAATTCGAATTACGGAGAATATTTGCTTTCAGTCTGTCCAGTTAATAGAGTGCATAGTCTTCTATGCCCCTTTTATGACGCTAAAAATCTATTTTTTTTCATGAAACGTTTCAATGGTCGTATCCATCTACTGTCTGTGTTTCCTGATAGGATGTGATAAGATGATGCTGAGTGATTCGGCATCCAATCAGACGTGGGTTATATTATGTCCATGAAGTCCCGGTTTTAAACTGCTTTAAATATCTATTGCACAACACGAAAGATGATGTTCAGGAATTACCATTGTGCTTGTAATACTCTGCATTTTGAATCTCATAATTGCTGAGTCGTTTTTTCTGATTGGTCAGATTGAAAAGACGCTGTTTGAGGAGACGGTGAAGACACTGAATAATTACTATGCAGAAGCAGAGAAGATCGGTGGCCAGTCGTACCTGGAGGGTTGTCTGGCCTGTCTCACAGTTTACCTCATATTCATGTGCATCGAGACGCGCTACGAGAAGGTCTGAAGCCTTTATTGCTTTTTGAAATAATCACTCACTGTCTGTGAGGCAGTTAATGTTCTCAAACGTAGTGTTGCTTACAGCTATAAATGCGTTTTGTTTGGTCGAGCAGGTGTTGAAGAAGATCTCCCGATACATTCAGGAGCAGAACGAGAAGATCTACGCTCCTCGTGGTTTACTCATCACGGACCCCATCGAGAGGGGCATGAGGGTCGTATCCTTTACAGTGAAACAGAGCTGGGCAATATGGCAAAATTAATGTTCATTGTTTTATTTTGAATAAATGTTAAATTGGTAAATTTGAAGAGACACACTCTTGACTGAAAATCAATTTCTATATGGTCATGTTTAGTGACTTTCCAAACTAAAGTGATAAACTGAGGGTAAATTCAGATTACAATACTGTATTACTAGCAAAATCTTCAAAAGAAAACATTTTTTTCCAATACATTCCAGTTTATTATACTTTTTTTCTACACTACTACACTTTGAGCAGCTATGATTTCACTGTCACAGTGTAGTTGACACTGTAAACCAATACCGCTATATATTGGTTTTTATAAATTTTACAATCTTGGATATATAGTTTTTACTTGTAATTTTTTAGAATTTTTACATGTAATTTTACAGAATGACAATTATTAGGATGATACAGTAACAGTCACTCGTTGTTATAGTATGCTTATGAGGTTTTTGATACCACAGCATTGAATATAATCATGTAGTTTAAGCAATTCTCTGCCGATCTTTTGAAAATCTGTATGGTTTTAATGAAATGTCAATTCTGAAAGGTGGTGATGAAGCAGCGTAAACGGGTCTGATCGTGCCTTAACGCGAGCGTCTCAGATCGAGATCAGCGTGTACGAGGACCGCGGCTCCAGCTCGGGCAGCAGCACCACCAGCAGCAGCGGGCGATGATTCCCTGGGTCACCCGTCTCACTCGCTCACGGCCGATGCCTTCACGCCGATGCCCGCCTGACCGCCACAACTTCACATTGCACGCCGCTGCGGATCCGCCGTCGTTTTGCACACCCAGAGTCTCTCGATGTAGCATTCTGGGTAAAGCTCTCATAAGCTTGTGTGATATGCAACCCGTAGCTGCCGATGGGCACAGCACCGTCTTCCATTGTCCTGAACGTGAGGTGGCCTCCAAACACGTGTTGTGAGTCCAGAGCTTCCTGACATTCTCCTCCATCATGAGCTTCCATCTCTAACCGAGACTGTTTGTCCCCCATTTATGCAACGGAAGCATTTTCTGTTGTACAGGTAACTAAATTAATGACGGTTATGTCAAGTGAGTAAGGTTTTTTCTTTTATGGTTTGGAGACTATATTAGGCGCATCAAATCTGATTATAAAATAAAATCCTGTTTGTATTACAAGATTTGATTTTTTTTTTTTTGTGGGTGAGGAAATGTTGCATGGAATTTTTTCTAAGTTATGCGCTTCTGTTTATATGGAATCCATGCTTTGGGTGTTGCAAACATCTAGCACTAAGTTTTGCTCAAGCCGTTCTACTTTAGAACGATTTTGACAGTCGTTAAAGAACTTCATACTCTGCTTTAGATTCAAACCCTGGAATGCAGTGTTGCTAGCATCAGCACCACAGAAAAACCTCAGATTCCTCAATAGTTACATTTCAAGCAGCCATGGCTTCTTACTGAGAATAAACTCATGCACTCAACAATCGACCTCGTTCTGGAGTCCAGGAGAGAGAGAGAGAGCTTCATCTGAACAGACTGATTCAGAAAGATTCACAGAGAAACACTCAACAGCAGACAAGTGAAGATCTCGAGAGACAGAAGCTGAGGACCAGAAGCAGGTGAAAACGACATGGACATCAAAGCTGGAGGAACACACGGGAAAAGATGGAAGAAAAGGTGTGAAGGGAGTCTACGGTGGTTCAGGTAGCTTGACAAATTACTGTTTTGGTTTAAATCTCATGCTCATAAAACAGAGAAGCAAATTATCTGCTTTAATTTGAAGAAAAACACTTCAGCGAAACACAAATCTACAAAACTTTCCAGCGGAGGCTTTTTTCCACAATAACTTGACTACCGTATCTTGTAAAAACTACGTGTCTTATTTACAGATGAAATCCTTTGAAAAAAAATCATTTTTTTTTTACTTGAACCAGGTTAAGACTGTGACATCATTCAGTGGCAAAAGACTCAGACGGCAACTGCTTTATAAAAAAAAAGGAAAATAAATGAGCAGATAACGTCACAGACTATAATAGATTGTGAATAGTGATTTATTTACTGACGAGAAGAATCTGAAGCTCTTACCTGCACAGCGTCCATCAGCGTTGATTGCGAATCCATCTCCACACTGTCACACATCACAGCATCACATTAGAGGCACTGACTCCTCCCACTCATTTACATGCAAACATTACTGAGTCAGAGGTGAGCTTTGACTCCCCTCATTTACATTAAAAACATAACTGAGTGTCAGAGAAGACTGACTCCTCCTATCCATTAACATGCAAACATACCTGATCATCAGAGGTGAGCTCTGACTCCTCCCCCTCTCCAGGATATGAAATCTCCACGACTGTATTCATGTCAGCTGATTCTAGCGGCCGCACCACGACTCGACCGTCCGGCCATGACACTTCAATGCTGGTTGCCTCGTCCTCGCCTAACAGCCAATGAAATGAGAGAATGGATGTCACATATCTCTAATAATATTGAATGTTTTTTATAATAATAAATTATTGTTATTATATATATATATATTACTTATACATATATTTGTTTTGTCTTTGTTTTTTTTTATCTTTTTTCAGGTGTTGGTGTCTATCCAATATGGTGCCTAATCCTAATCAGTGAGTAGTAGATAACTAAGGAGTGTACTCAGTCTCACCAAAGCCAAAGTGAGCAACAGGCTCCATTTGACAGAGATACCCAGAGCCGCCATCAATGATGCGGGACTGAACACCACTGCGTCTGCTGAAGACACGCACAGTCGCCCCACGTGCAAACGACCCAAAGCGACTGCGAGGAACCACACGCAGCCATTTACTTCCAGAACCCTGAGCAAACACACACACATTATCACATAACTAAAACACAGACAGGCAGATGCTCTTGTGATGAGAGACTCTGGTACCTGGTTGACTCTGAACACAGAAATAGGTTGTGACGCACTTTCACCGTGAGAGAGTATCAAATCCAGCAGGCCATCACCATCAAAGTCCATCACTATGCCTCCTGCTCACCACACACACACATAAGGCGGAGGCTTCCAGTCATGTGATGCTGATCATGTGACCTCACCTGTACCACGTCCTTGAGGCTCGGCGGCGTCGCCAACATCCAGTTCGGAGATCTGAGGGTCTGACAGGGACTTCCTCAAAACCCTGAAAAGCACAAATCACAGTTCACTCTGTCTGTGAGCTGAGATACACAAGGCCAATCAGAACCTGAAGAGTCGGTTGGGGGCGTGGCCTCTATATGCAATGTTGTTGAAGAAGACTTCTAGCTGAAGATCGTTGTCAAAGTCGGCTGTGATGACGGTGCGAATGGGTGACGGGGAGGAGAAGGCTGGAGTGGCAATGTTCTAGAAGCAATACAAGAAATGTTTCTGTGTTTAGCCTCACTGCTCCGTCTCTCACCTTGAACCTCTGCTGCTCATCCTGCAGGTAGAGGCGGTGAGGGCCATTCCAGTTCCCGTACACGATGTCTGTCTTCCCGTCACCGTTAAAGTCCGCTAGGGCCACGCCTCTGCCATGCTGATGCTTGTCCTCCACTCCTGTGGGCCAATCAGAGGGCAGATGAATAATGAGCGTGATGTTCACAGTGACCCACTACAGGATTTCGCTCACCAGCATTGGCTGCAACGTCACGGAATGTTCCATCGCCGTTACTCTGAAACAGGAAGTTGGGCCCATTTTCGTTGACACAGAAAATGTCTGACTGTGATTGGCTAAGAATTGGTCCGACCACAACACCACGCCCACCTGGTGATGCGGCACATGACACTTATAATCATTAATTTTGAAAGTAATTTTGAATTATTCGTTTAAAAAAGGATTTTTTTGATGTTTATAATTGGAGTCTGCAGGACAATAAGCGATGGGATTATTATTCTGCTGTAGTTAGGAGCCATTAACAGCAATGCTTATTTCTGTAACTCCTCAACTGTTTGTCATACTGTTATCGCTTTTCGCATTATATATAAATTGCATTTATTAATTTTTTTATATTGCCTTGATTGTTTTCACACAAATTTGCAAAACTTCATAATTAAATTATGTCAGATGCTTGTACTGTACATCCCTATATGTCCTCTGGATCAGATCAATGTACAGAAAGTTACATATTGTCATAAAATAGAGGCTTGCACAAACAAGACGAAGAGAAGTTTTTTTACTAGATGAAAGTATTGTACATTAGATGAAGGCTTGAACCCTGCATTTGCTGATTTCAGCTATTATTTTACATGTGTTTGCTGTAGAAATGTTACAAAATCAATAATTTAATGACTAAATTTATATAAAAGATAACATTTATAATTATTGTTAATATATAATTAATAATACATTTTGATTACAAACATAATACAGTCTACAGTATTTTTATATTTTAGTAATAAAGGTAAAAAATATAATAAAATATTAATAAAATATAATAAAAAAATAAAATATATTAATTTTTACATTTAAAAGAATGTACACTTTTTGAAAGGAATTTTAAAAAGGAATTAAAAAGCATTAATTTACCAATTGATTTTACTATTTAGTAATATATCTTTGAATAAAATTGATATCTATGAATAGGATTATAGAATACATTTACATTTCTCAGACAAACAGATTTTTTGTAGTTTTGCACATACAAATATTAAAAAATTCTCTGACCTGTGTATTTATTGACATTGGCTTGTGCTGCGACATCAGAAAGAGCAATGATGCCTTCTTCAAAGTCACTGGCAGCTTCATCCATCTCAATCAGCGCGTGCGGCCCAACATTTCCTTGCGCATAGTTTGCCACATACACAGAGTACCTGCCCGTCCCCTGCGGAGAGCAAGAGGAGCGGTTCATTAGTGCCGGGGGGGTGGGGAGGTCTGTGATAGCCGTTTAAATCACCTTCCTGTCGATGCAAGCTACAGAGCGTCCCGCCATCCGGTTGGCCACGCCTCTTCGCACGTTGATGTCATCGCCCATCAAATCCTCAAATCGGCCGTTGCGATACTTAAAGAGCTTGTCTGAGTATGTGGCCCGACCTGAGAAGTTCAGCATTTATATCAGAATCCATGAGCGTGAGGAATGAGGATGACCAGCACCTGAAAAAGCGTTGTTGGTGTTGAGGAAGTAGATCTCCTCTCGTCCGTCTCCATCCACATCACAGGCCGCCACACCGATGGCGTTCCCCTCGGGGTCTCTCAGGGCGTAGAAAAGAGATCCAGGGTCATCCTCTGCAATGTTCAGAAACCTGTTCTGGCTCTTGTCATACTTCAATATCAAGTTTGGGCCGTTATATCTGAAAGAAAAAGAAAATTGGTTAGCAAGCCTGGTGTTTGAATATGCTTGAAATGTGTGATCTTCAGTTGACCACTGTTGCCTCAGTGATTGATGGGGCACAATTAGATTTCATTGAGACAAAGAAACTCAATGTTTTCACATTCTCAATTATTCTCATCTCCACAGTCTTGGTCCCTTAAGTTGAATAATTTACCCAGCCACCACCACCTCAAGATCACCGTCTCCGTCCACATCAGTTACCGCCATCCCATAATTCAGCTGGGTAGGGTTGTGTACAGGATGCGGAGACAGAACTGTATCCGTGATGACAGAGAACATGGGCTGCGCTTCAGTGAGACCAAAGAGTCCCAGACAGACACACATCATCATCATCTTCATCTTCACCAGAGAGGGTTTCCACACTCTAGGTCTAGGGTGTAAACACACACGCAAACACAGACACACACCACACACATTTTTTTAAATTGAAAAACATATTTACTTTTTAATTGTAAACAAACATCAAATAGCATATTCGTTAAGATCTTCTGAAAAAGTCATAACACAAATCAGTGTTTGCCAATCTAAATTGATAGAATATCCATAAAAAATAATGAGTAAAAGATTTACCTTTTGGGCATAATTACTATAATACAAATGCAAACTGTAACATGGAAATGTATCAAAATAGAGAAAATGCAAATGTCTGTCGACTTTACAAGTTCAGTCAGTCAGTCATCTTCTACCGCTTCATCCTTTACAGGGTCGCGGGGAGCTGGCGCCTATCTCAGCGTCTTAGGGCCGGAGGCGGGGATACACACTCTGGATTGGTGGCCAACCATTCGCAGAGCGGGACACACAGACAAACACATTCACACACTCACTCATACCTATGTGGTCAATTTTCCAATTCCAATTAGCCTGAAGCGCATGTTTTTGGACTGTGGGAGGAAACCGGAGAACCAACATAATTGTTACATTTAAAACCACGTCTATTTCGTATAGAATAAATTATACTTACTTACGCTTGGATACAAATGTAATCCAGATCCTCCAACTGTAAGCCAAACAGTTTTTAACGCTGAATTCTGACTTACACAACGTCAACACTGCCGCCTTATACAAGCGCTTGTGTAAGCGATTGTCCAATCACAGACGAGAATTCTGGAACTGGTGGAGCTTGACCAATAGAAAATATGCCAATTTAATTTACCTGCGAAATAAACCAGTTTGAAATAACGGAAATTAAAGGACAAGTGAAACAAGGCGGTATGAATACAAATAATATTCATTCATATATTTTAGTTAATTACAAACTAACTCTTCTTTCTGTGTTATTATTGCAGATTTTATCAGCGATGAATAAACAACATTTTTTCACATCGCCTTACAAAGTAAAGCAAAAACACTGAAAAATGTTCGACCGGTTACCACAACAAAGTGCCAAATAAGAAATGCATTTGGTTAAAAATGTGGTTTTAAATAGGTAAGTTAAATTCATTTTGATACATCTAACCCCGCTTGACTTCCGATAAACGCAGCGGTTGTGACGTCACGACGCAGTTTCTTCCCTAAACATCCGGTCATGGTTTCAACGTTTCTGCGAACTGAACATTAGCGTGCGAATGTAAGTACAGAATTCCGTCATAATTCGTTTATTTACATCGCTTTATGCAGTTTTACGTTTCACATCGAGAATGTTTCGCGTTTTGGACGTTCACTCATACACGTTCCGATATGGCTAAGTTACAATAAACATTATCTGTATGAATGCGTTGTTTACGTGGTTAAATGATTGGAAGAAGATGCAGAACAGTTGAATTGTCGCTGTTAGTGGTCGAGAAGTATTTTGTCCTCTAAGATGAGGATTAGAGGGTCAGATTGTGACGTCTGGTGGTCTGAGCGTCTCCAAACCCGGTCCGTTATTAGTATTTACTGTTTACCAAAGCACATTTACAACAGTTGGGTTTCCAGTATTTTTCGCTTTGGTCAGTTTTCTAACGAATTGACGTGCAGTGGAAATCTCGTGTTTTCTGTGCAGTGAATAATACTCGGGTTTTAAAGCCTGTTAATAATTGTGGTCCTACATTTCTGCTCACATTAGAATATTTTAAACTACAAATGATCTGTGTGCTTTCTGGCTGCAGATGGAGAGAGAACCGGGTCAGTCAGATGGCAGATCCAAAGCTCGGACAAAGAAACCCAGCATGGAGCTGTACCTGCCGAAGAGACCGCAGGCCGAGACCCTGCAGCCCAAAGAAAAGCTCCAGACAGCGTCCGACGGCAGAAACCGGCCCCGCTACACAGACAAGGCCCGGAAGAACCGCAGCAAGAAAGCTAAACCTGCGGAAGACGCGCGGAACGGTGATGCCAAGGTGCCAACAACAGAAGAATGCGGGCAGACGGACGGACCATGTGACCCGACAGAGAGACCATGTGATCAGACGGCCGGACCATGTGACCCGACAGAGAGACCATGTGATCAGACGGCCGGACCATGTGACCCGACAGAGAGACCATGTGATCAGACAGATGGACCAGGTGAGCCGCGGACCCCTGAAGAGACAGAGGGAGAGAACTGGGACTCGCTGTTTAACGATGATGGAGACTGCGTTGACCCACATCAAATGAAGGAGGTGACTAACATGGCACTGCAATATGCAATATGTAACATATTATTATTATTTTTTTTATTCTGTTTTTGAATTGAGTCGCTTTGGATAAAATTGTCTGCCAAATGACTGTAAAGCTTTCACACTGAACGCATGCATTATGTGTCAGATGTCCCTGCAGGAGGAGGGAGGGGGGCGGAGCTTTGACTATTATAACTGGAGACCTGAGGAAGACGACAGGGAGGAGTTAGAGCTGCGGGAGGAGGAGCTTTCACACATTTTGGAGATCTACGACTTTCCAACGGACTTCAAGACTGAAGATCTGATCCGAGCCTTCAGCAGCTTCCAGTGTGTCTCTCTCTCTCTCTCTCTCTCTCACTCTCACACTCACTCACTCACTCACTCACTCATGAAAGGTTTGTCTGTATTTGTGTTTCAGAGGAAAGGGCTTTGACATTAGGTGGATTGATGACACACATGCTCTGGGTTTGTTCTCCAGTCCAATTGCTGGTCAGTGTGTCAAAAATTACAAACATATTATAATATTATATAAAGAGAGGCGGCTGTGCCCCTTTACGCCGAATGAATTCCTTTTGTGTTGTTGTGTTTTAGCTCATGATGCTCTGATGATGAAGAATCCCCTGATGAAGGTCCGGTCTCTGTCCAAATCATCCAACAGCACTAAAGCTAAAGCTCGAAGCTGCTCAGGTACGTTCCTCGCGCTCTCTGACACGCATGTGCTTGGTGTGATTGTGCTGTGGTTCTTCAGACTATCTGTTACCAGCTCGTGAACGTCCTCAGACCAGTGCCGCGCTCGCCCGCCGCCTGGTGACCAACGCTCTGGGCGTCCGGAGCAGTCAGACTCGTGAAGAGAGAGAAGCCGAGAGGAACAAGCTCCGTCAGGCCAGAGGTGTCCACAACCTTCTTGTAGAAGAACAAACATCTGCCGTGAATGAATGAGTGAATGTCCTCTGGTCTTTCAGAGGAGAAGCGACTGGCGGCGCAGCAGCGCGAGGACGCGTGGGAAGGCCGGTGAAGACACACGTCAGTCATTTTTTATTTCATCACGGATGCACAATGACATTTTTATTGTGCTGCAATGAATTGGTTTTGTTTAAAGTCATGAAGTGTTTCAAAATTAAATACTTGTCGCTTTAAGGATTTCAGGGAATTAAGTTTAATAACTTTTTTTTCTTATAATTGCGTCTATTGATGCTGTAACAATGTAATAAAATGTGATTTTTCAGGTTGTCTATTAGAAGCAAAATGACCAGGTCTATAGCTTTACTTCTCAGTATATAGAAGCTATAGATTCCTCTCAGAATTCATTGTTTAAAAACTATTGTATGCAATTCAATTTCTGTTTTCAACTACTGGATGCAAAGCTTTACTTTATTTTTAAAAAGGCGCAATAAAGCTCTGATTTGTCACAGACAAGGAAGGTTATTGAAGTCATGCTAAAATTTACTTTTGAATTAGAAGTTTACAGAGCAACTAAAATCACAAACCCTGAGACTCACTGTTTCTCAAGTGTAAGATTCACGTTATTGCAAAAGTAAACGACACATCGTCAAACATTCGACCTTACACCTTAAATACCTCAAACCCGTTTTAATTCTGGAGCACAATCATTCAAAAAGAAATTGTTTTGATTACAAACACACAAGGCTTTGTTTTCATCTTTCAAGGGCGTCTTGACTTTCTGAACAAATGTAAAAATGTCTGATTTAAACAGTTCAGTTGCTTTCGCCTGGTGTAGTGAGGGAGTTGAGCAGAAGTGAATGATCAGAGGATTCTGTTACATTTATTTTGTTGTTGTTAAAAACAGGCAGTAAAAAAAAAAGCATACAATCTATATATAACATGACTTCCGATAACGTAAGATGGGAGTAAAAAAAAGAAAATCCAAACATCCTCACTTGGTGATCCAAGAGGCGGGAAACTCGCAATGAGAAAACTTCACGCAGCCCAGACTCAAAGATCACATTAAAATAAACCGGTTAAAATCGGCCCAAAGGGAATGTTTTGGAGGAAAATAAAAACAAATGCAAAAGTATTAACAGCTGAGAATTCACAAACTCAAAGATTCCTCACTTCGTTCAGATGGAGAAAAACGTAAAGAGAAAAAAAAAGCGCACAATTTGAGAGGGACGTTTTCCCCTGTGTCCAGCAAGGACGGAGGAAGCGTTTGAACCACTGTTTTCAGTCACACGCTTCTGCTGCACCAGGAAAATGAGAAACGCTGTCCGTTATCAGAGAGAAAGAGGATGGAGGAAGAACGAACTGCATCGGTCTTCTCACGGCGCCTGCGAGAGACACATTGTTTAACACTTTTGCAACTATAAAAAAAGAAAAAATCTTGAGGTTTTTACGTGGATATCACACACACACACACCTGCTGGCCCTGTGCGGGGGGCCCTGACTGGCCTGGGGCCTGTCCACTCTGTCCGTAATAAGCCGCCTGTTGTCTGTAGTACTCGGCCCACGCGGCGCTGTAGTCCTGCTGACCCGCTGCAGCACCTGCCCCGCCTGCCTGAGCAGCCCCAGCCGCGGGGGCCCCACCTCCACCTCCTGCAGCTCCTCCCCCTCCAGCTGCAGCTGAATACACACACAAGTCACATTAGTCATTATTTTGGATGTAACACTTTCAAAACGACAATAATCATTAAAAAAAAAAACCTCACCCATCTTCTTGTAGTACTCCTCCCAGGCCTTGGTGTAGTCCGGCTGTGCGGCCCCTGGTGCTCCCTGACCCTGGTCCGAGGGGGCGGGAGCAGCGGGTTGCTGTGAGGGGCTCTGTCCGGGAACGCCCCCTGCTGGCTGCTGGTAGTACTGGGCATAATATGCGGCCCAGGCTGCGTTTGGATCTGCTGCTGCTTTACCTGAAAAGCGTTCAAGTCCGGTCAAATTTCACGATGAAGATGTGATAAGTAGATAGACTAGCTTAACCTTACACACTATACAAAATGGTTTAAATGTGTAATGAATGTCATGTCATCGAGCTGACTCAGCATATCAAGAGACGTCAAATTTAAGTTTTATTTTTTAGAGTTTTATTGCCATTTCATCTACAATGTTTCATAGATTATACTGTGATTATGTTATAATAAGCATCTTAAAACGAGATACACACCATCTACAGTACACTGACATTTCACCAGAAAAATTAAACAATTCAACGCTGTAAACAACCGGCATCAGTATCTGTGATGATGAAGCTGTGTAACCGTGATGATGGAGCTGGTGTTACTCACTGGGGTCGTGTGGCTGCCACTGTTGGTAAGCGTTTCCCCAGCCTTGAGGATACTGACCTCCTGGTGGTCCGGCACTGACAGACACAAACACACACACACCACAGTGTTCACACGTGTCAACAGAATCAGTCTGTGCATCATTTGATCCATGAACACCGGATCATCCCATCAGCCCCTCTGAGGAGTCCATTAGGATTTACTCAGTAAGAACATCCAGCTTGGCCTTTAAGATTCAAATATCCCTACTAGTCTTGTCAAAAATATGATTTTGATAAACATTGATACTGAAAAATCTGACATGCAGAAAGAATTTGGAGAAGTACGTTTTTTCATTATAGACAAGTGTTTGAAGTCTCGTTTTTCCCTGTTAATGCATTAAAATACAATCTGCATCAGAGTGAGAAACGTCTGATCAACGCATCTGACGAGAGATACCGTATTTTTCGCGCCATATAAGACGCACCGGGATATAAGACGCACACAATTTTAAAGAAGGAAAATCTGGAAAAAAAAAAGATTCTGAACCAAATCCTGCATAAAATATTTTATATTAACTGTATAATAGTTAACAGCAGTTTAAGAACAATTGTATGCCAAACATGTAACATGAACAGTCAGTAAAGTCAGTGAGGGGTAGGGGTGGGCGCTACACCGGTATTAAGATGTGCCACAATATAGATTTTGCAATATTGTGAATACCGTGATAATTCATGAATTAGATTTGTATAGAAGTATATAAACACCTTAATACAGTATAATACAGTATTACACATTAGTTTCGTTACAAGTTGTAACTTACCACTTACCAATGACGGCACGGACATTGCTAATTGAACACAGTTTGTATATCACGCGCATATGCGTGCCGCTCCGTTTTCTGCGCTGTGCCTTTAAGAGAGCGGCTGTTTTAGTTTTAAAGACGCGCGCGAGAAAATCTGCTTGTTTTATTTTGATCAAAGTCTGTTTTCGTTTGGAAATCATGGTTTCATTGTTTCACAAGATTCTGCGCAAAAAAGAAAGCGAGACAACGTATGTAATACCGCGGTATTGCATACTAAGATGGCGGTGACCGCGCTCCGCGGATCTCTGAATTTACTGTATAAGACGCACCAACTTTTCACCCTCAGTTTTGGGGAAGAAAAAATGCGTCTTATACGGCGAAAAATACGGTAATAATAATACTAGATGTGTGTACGAATTAATCCTAGTAATTTCAATGATGGTGTGAAGCACACTTGCACTTTTAGTTCCATTAGAAGTCTGTGCGCTGATCAATGATTGTTTAATTAAGTTCTAAATCTAAATCCGTTTATATCAATACTGTTGTTCAACTCTGGTCCATTAAATGATTTAAGCAGAACCCTACCACAATGAAGCAACGCGAGATAAACATGTTTGAGAAGAATGCATATTAATTTTAAAGACTTCATCTAACTATAAAAAAATACAAAAAAAGAAAAAAGGTTTCCAAATGAGTAATATTTCTATTAAAAACTTATGCTTTTACTTGCATTTCTGGCTTGGAATGTAGAGCTTCTACCAAACTCATTTTGTTTTAATTTAATCTTTTAAACGGCTTTTAAAACATTGTAAAACAAAAATTCATAATAAAATAATAGAAAATATAATGCAGTTTTATTTATATTTGTTCTCTGCCTTAAGATTCCTCATTTTGACACATTTCATGTTTTTGTATAATGTATTTTTGATTTTTGAGAGAATGCAGTCTCATAATTTCTTCTGAATAACAACAGTGATACTAGAGTAAATGCCCTGTAGGAATGTGGTAATAAAGCTCCACTCACTGTGGGGGTCCTCCAGGGGGTCCCGGCTGGTAGGGATTGGGGTTGTACGGGCCCATTGGTCCGGCAGGGCCTGGACCACCAGGTCCTGGTCCAACAGGGCACAGAGGACCCTAAAGAGAACACCACAAGATCAGGACACCTTCTTGTATCGCAAATTGAACATCCTTTCGCGGCTGATACCTCGATCTTATCCTCGATTAGCTGTTTGGCGTGGTCGATCTGCTGAGGACTTCCCCGGATGGTGAAAAGTTTAAAGTTGGGATCGCCGTTGGGCGGCAGCTGGCGTGAAATCTCCACAAATGCGCCGGTCTGCTGGTTGATTGCTTTGACGTTCTCCCCACCTCGGCCAATGACGAGGCCGCATTTGTGAGAGGGTATTGAGAAGGTCATCTCGCTGCCAGGTGGACCCCAGTTACCTGGGCCACGCCCCCGGCCACGCCCAGGAGGCATACCAGTACCAGGAGGACCAGGTGGGCCCTGAGAGAACAGCAAGGCAAACGTCACTTAGACAAACGTTTGACTTACACTTGCAGCAATATTTACTCACCCCGCCACCTTCCTCTCGTACCCTGATGCTCTGCAGAAGCTCATTGATGATGCCGGCAGCGTGTTCGCACCGTTCAGGAGGACCCATGATGTGAGCAATTTTTTCTGGCCCTGTGCCGTCATCTAAACCATAAAACACCATGATGTGCCATTATTTAAAAAATAAATAAATACATTTCGGCTTAACCAACTCCAGGAAACAGAGCTCACCAGGCTTGAACTGTATTCTCACACCAGCATCATTCTGGATCTTCTTGATCATTTCTCCACTGCGACCAATCACCACACCAACAGAGTGACGAGGAACAGGCACCTGATTGGATAACATCAGTAGTTAGCCAACTAGTAGGACACTACGTTTAGTTTACAAGCCAATCCACACCTCAATTCCTCCGCCTCCAGCCCCTCCGCCCATGCGAGAGCCGTACTCGTTCCGGTCAAAACCAGGATGGTCCCGGTCCCTTAGAATCTCTTGCACCATGTCACGAGCTTGCTGGGGGAAAAAAAGACTTAAAGGTTCTTTAAAGTGTTCTTCAGAATAAAGAGATGTTGAGAAGTTTCCCCTCTCACCTGAACTTTGTAAGGGTCTCCAATGATACGCAGTGGTTTGTCCATGTTTGGCCCCTGCGAGGCATCCTGAATCAGGATCATCTTTACACCAGCCCGCTCCTGAAACAACAACTACAGTCAAAACTGAAAACTACATGAGGACTAAAATCGACCAATGACGATCCATCCATAAGAATAATAATAATAATAAAAAAATAATAATAATAACAACAACAACACGGACTTGTGCCTACAACAGGATTTCTCACACAGAAAATTATGATTGATCTATACATACAGCCATTAGTAAAACAGTTGATGTAACATTTTCTTTTTAACTCACCTGTAACTGTTTAATAGTCTCGCCTCCTTTACCAATTATCAATCCAGCTTTTCCTGCAGGGATGATCATTTCTTGCATGTGACCACTTCCGTTGGTGGACTCGTGAAACGAGGGTGGCGTCCCCCGTCCACGGGAGACTATGTCATCCAGCATCATCTTGGCTTTCCTGTATAGACAAGACAAAGTTTACTTTTCAGTAAGGACGGTGAGAATTTTGACTATTATTGTATTATTTTTACAATAAAAGGATATTGACTCTATGGGCTCTATGGGACTGCACTTCCAGATGCCGCATGGTTTAAAGTTACTCTTGGAGGAGGGTAACAAGAAACATGAGAGAGAATATGGGAAACAAATGCTGCAGACAAGTAACATGAACAGCACAGACACTGACAAGAAAGAACATTTGGATTCAGTAATCTGGAGATTTGGTTTTTCAAGATGAAATGAAAGACCCACTGCAAACGGTATGAGGCATAAGCAAGAGACACCACAAACCGGTTTTATGATTTTAAACAACGTTGGCCCTCACAAAAAGACGATGTCAAGGAACTACGGTTCCACAAAGCAGACACATTTTCCAAAAATGAATTGCACAAAGACTGGCATGTGAGTCTGAATTTGTCTCGCAATAAATTCACATTACGTCTCCATTTGTATCAGAGCAAGTGTTACTAATTGTTAATATTAGTTTTTAAGAAACAAAAGCTATACTGGGGTTGACTATAAATAGATGCAATTTTAATATAAATTACATTCTACCAATGTTGGCTTGCTAGTAATATTCTATTTTTATGATCCTGGGCCCCTCTCTCTATCCCTCTCTCACTTTCTCTCTACCTCTCAATCTTTATTCTAACCCAGCTGATGACTTAATCACTATTTGTCATGTCAAAAAACAAAACAAACAAAAAATATATATTACAATAACAATTTACCTGTTGTTTTACAACTTTCATCAAAACATTGTAAACCCCAAAATTTTAGTAACTTACTGGATGGCGTCAGGGGGGCCGGTTAGAGAAACACTCCGGTCAGGAAGACCACCACTGTCTAAGCACACACACAACCAGCAGGATTGAGGTTGTAATAAAAATCAGAATGAAAACCCATAAAGTGTGAAGCGATCAGTGACCCAACTCACCTGGAGCAATCTGAACTTTACAGCCGGAGTCCTGTTGGATCTTATTGATCTGTTCTCCACCTCGACCAATGACTGTAACGGCAAACAAGTGTTTAATAAGGTAAAAAAAAAAAAAAAAAA
>CM051499.1:16410403-16447903 GCA_028031935.1 Paedocypris micromegethes
AAAAAAAAAAAAAGTGTAGGATGGATAAAGCGCACTTACTGAGTCCCACCATGCCATCGGGTACTCTGTACTCTTCTGTGAGGGTGGAGGGACGAACACTAGTGAAAAACAAACAAAACAAAAAAAATCAATCACAATGAAATTGTGTACTTTGAAAAGTTCATCAAGCTGTCCACTATGAAACATCGCTTTAATTGCTTAAACTATATTGAGCTAAAAATGAAAGTAGAAACCCCAGTGTTTTTCTTAAGAACAATGGTGTAGACGTGTCTCACCTCTGCTGGGACAGCGCAGCCAGCTGAGCGCCAATAGCTGCGGATGAGACAGGAATAAATGCATTACTCTATAAATATACAGACACTTGTTCCAAGTCACTATGGAGCGTTGCGCGTGATAAAAAAAATTAAATGACCGGTACCCAGTGCAGTAGCATTGTCGCGGTCAGATGCCATCTTTTTACTCTCTGGTTGATCTGAAGAGGGGGAAAAAAACATTAGGAACTTAAAATTGCCTGATGCAGCGTGTCTATATGAACGTACCACCATCTTCCAACGACCGCTTCTGGGCAGCAAATGGATAGCTCTCCGCACCACCGTTATTACTCATGGGGGGACAGGGAACATCTCCACCAATCTTAGCTGCAATCTGAAACAAAAAGACAGGCTTAAACAAAAATACAATAACAACAACATTATAAAAACAATTATAATGACGCTTGAATCTTTAGTTGAAATGGCAAATCACACGAAAGTCAAATCAATCCTCCAAATTGATCATATCCGCACAGCAATGATAGTTATAACTAAAGTAACAAAACAATTCGAACATACACACATACACACTAAATAACTTAATAACAAGAAAGGTGCATTTTACGATACACGACACAATGGCGGACTCAGCAAATGTGAAGTTCATTCAAACCAGTTACATAGTTACGAAAAGCAAACGCGTTATGAAAAAAAAATTCATTTCGTCACCAATGCTCATTAGAAACGTCACCACATGGTGGTTTTGACAATCGTGTAGTTCGCGGTATCGCCGGACTTATATCGCGATAATAAATGTGTGTGTGGGGGGGGCTAGGCAACCATCACAGAACATGAATAATGTTGATCAGACTAATCGCCGCATGATTCAAAGCGCCGCAGCATTGGTAAGGTCCGCTAAAACGCCACGTGCTTTGACCGTTGACTAGCAGACGCTCCACTTGGTGATTTTAAAAAGAGTGGCGTTTAATTTCGCGTGGTTGTAGTCAGCGCTAATGCTAAAACATCTCGCGCACGCCGGTTCATGGGCCCGCGAACAAACGCGACGCTAAACCACAAACAAGAATCGCTCACTGCTGCAGTGCGGGTTATTACCTGCCGGGCGCGCTGAACCGCGTCAGCGAAGGCATCTTTCTTTAGTCCAACGGCTCCGGGCCCGGGCGGTGGCACCGCGCTATACTCAGACATGCCGTCCGTGTGAAGGGCTGAGGTGTGCGGGATGCGGCGGGGAGATCTAGGCCGGTCAGAGGTGCGCAGACGCGGGAAGGCGAGAAAGGCAAACGCATGGGCGGGACAAAGGATGCGCCGTGAATCAACGACGTCTCCTATAGGTGCACTATATGACTGGCTGTCACTTTGACTAATCAAGGCGAAGACATGGGCGGGATTTGTGAGCTTATTGGATGCGAGTATACGGATAAACCAATGGAAGGACTGGAAACGTGACGATTTGCAGAAAGGCGAGGAAGCGACGAGTAGAAAGTGCATGGTAGAGGAGTCAGCCAATCAGGACTTAGGTTCTTAAATAACAGTCTAATCATATTTATATGAAAAGGTCGTGTGATTGGTTATTAGCGGACAGACACTTATTGCTGGTTAACCTTGATGGTTTGCGCTTCAGAGAGTGCCTCAATAGACAAGATGCTTTCATTAAAGACGCTTAATGGATGCCAACCGCCGTAAAATAAGAAGAAAGGAAGCGTGTGCTTGATATGAAGGAACTGATTTAATAGTAATTAGCAGATAGCGAAAAAGTTCACTTCATTTATTGACTTTCATTCCGTTGCATGCGTTCAACAACTGATTTGTTTTTGTTTTTACAGTAGATGACATGACGTCACAATAAAATATTTTCTGTTCATTCACAAAAGAAAAAAAAACAGCATAGTATCTGTGTAAGACACCACCCACAACAAAGAAGCCCAATACGTAAATTTAGATTATTTCTCATGTTCCACTGAAAGTTGAGGAGAATTCTGGCAGAAGAAAGCAATTCCCACAAAAGACTGTATACCCAAATTCACAGTATGTGTACAGTTTGGTCTTCTGCGTTGAAATATTCTAACTGGATTACGCGATGAATATGAAGAATATTGATAATCCAGTGCACACGGAGGCACTAATGTTCTTGAACCATTTTCCAACAAATAAACATATTAAGTTCTCAATTGAGAGCCCTATAAATGAATCAACATAAAGCAAATATAACAGTTTAGCTTCATTGAGGTAAAAAGCAATTCATTTGGAAAAGCTCTCAGCTATCGTCATAACCATGATCTTAAATATGTTTTTTTTTTAATAAACCCGACCAGTGAATCCATCTTTACCAGGAATGGTCTGATCGACTCAAACATGACAAACAGTTTGGGAACAGTATTAGTTGAAATCATGCATGAACACGACCTCGAGCAGAATGAACATTTGTGCAGACTCGTTCACAAACTTCACTTGGATCTGCTTTGTCATTTTTATGAGACATTGGGTTTTGGTGAAATTCCATTCAGAATAGAAAGTGCAAACAGAGGAATATGGCTGAGAAAGATTTATAGAATGTATAATATTTTAGACTTTGGCAAAGGCAAATTCTAGTCTCTTGTGTAGAATTAAACATTTCAATAGAGATGTTTCTAGAACTCTATGGTTGAGAACGAGGTGTTCAAGAAATCGAGCTATTACAATTTCTTAGTTTTACACTTTGGTAACAACGTTCTTGAAATGTATTATTATTATTCGTTAAAAAGAGTCCTGAATTATCAAGACTGATAATTAATAAATTGATGTTGATGTGAAGTGGATGTCAAGAAATAAAGGTTCTTGGGTTTGACTCATGTGTCAAGACGTCGTAGAAGTTAAAAGTTCAGTCTTGTAGAAACCTCTACTGTGGAATATGTAACGCTAGAGTTCTATATTTACCAGAAAAAAATGGCAGATTAAATTTAAATAACAACAACAAGGGTTTTGAAGCCAAACATTCAAAGACTTTTCTGGAACAGGGTTGATAAGACATGCAAAACTACAGTGTTTCTGACACATTAAGAAGAATTAGACGAAACCAGTTCACTGGTTTTCACAAACCAAATCAGACTGGTTTTAGAACACATGGTTTGGGGTAAGCTCTTTCTCTCTCTCTCTCACTCCCACACACACACACACACACACACACACACACACACACACACATGCTCAATGTCCCACACACAAGCTCATTTTACCCCATCCCAAAGGCTGTAACCTGTAAACCTGAATATCAGGGCCCTGTTGACACACATGCAGAAGACATGATGAATCTCTGGAATGGTTCTGGAGGCACCTCTGAGCTTCTGCATATTTAAGTCTTCAGTAGGCTAGATCATGCTCAGGTTCCCACTCTCAGTACTTTCCTCATATGCTCATAGACCACGTAGGAGATGCTGACAGCAGGAATGACCTTCAAAAAGTTTGGAGCGATGCCTCGGTACAGTCCCACCACTCCCTCCTGAGCCACGATGCTCCTGAAGAGGGTGAGCATGGACATCTGAGGAGCTCCCTTCATCGACGCTGAGAGACAGAGCCAGTGAGAAACCATTTCATCCCTGCTGGACCTACTTACATACTGAGGGTCTCACCTTGGGCCTGCATGCGGGTCCGTACCAGTGCAAGCGGGTAGGACGCCAGCTGTCCACAGGTGCTGGATACGGTCCCACATCCCACCAGAACCAGAACGCCAGGGTCCGGTGAGCCGTCGGTATGTCTCTGTAGCCAGGCGTTCTTCAGTGTCTGCAGGGAAAACAAATTCCTGTTTGCTAGCACTCGTTCACAATCTGGAATGTGGGTTGGGTGAATAGTCACACACCTCGTAGACGGCGAGGTCTATGCCCGCATAGGGGATGATGCCAAGCATGTTGGGTAAATAGCCTTTATAAAAGGCCTTCACTCCCTCTTTCTGCAGGATCTGCTTAGCGCAGTCGGCCACACTGGAGAACTGACCCGTTCTACGCAGAGTCAGACGAGTCTTCAGAACCTTTGCATAACATCACAAACACCTCAACATCACGACACACAACACCGCCACACAACACCATCAATACACAACACACATTGTATAGTGTTTTAATTTAATACAGTCGATTTCGGTTAATCGGACCAGACCCAGTTTCATTCCAAATCCAAAAGAATCAAAACTATTAAATCACATAAGCATAATGTTGTTCGCTTAGTTGGGACAAAATTCCACTTAATAGAAACAATGAATGGACTCAAAGTGTGCAGTGTTAGACACAAACTCAACCCCAAGATTATAAAAATAACAGGTTGCATGTTCTATATGTGTTTTGAACAATAAATGTCATAATACGTTTTTCATGTTACGTATAGTGAATCTCATATCACGGCAAATATGAGGCATTTCTCTTATTCAGATCACCTTAGTACCCAAGTGACCCATTTCTGGTTAACTGGTTGGACTAACTGGAGTCGACTGTGTGATTATGATGTGTGTTGACCTCCATGGGATAGATGAGTGTTTGCGCTGTGGCTCCAGCTAGAGACCCCGCGATGAATCTCTCCTGCAACTTCAGCGTTCCTCCATCTTTACTGCCCCTCATCAGACGCTTGATCTACACACACACACACACACACACACACACAGGAGGATTAATACAGGTCTCTGAGCATCACAGTTCCGCTGGGGGAATCCTCTTTTCTGTAAGGAATTTGCACTCTATTTCAACACTCTATCGGGTTCGAGCAATTCAAAAGACTGAAAAACAGTGGAGTTCCTTAATAGGTTTAAAGTATTTGATTATTTATGATGTGTATAATTTGTACTTCTTATTTGCACGGTTTTTGTATTGTGTGTTGTATTTTTGCTGTTCATTTGTCTCTTTGTATGATCCCCTGGCTTTAATAAAGTTGAAAATTTTTTTTTTAAATCACAGTTCCGCTGGGTTCTACCTGCTCGTAAGCCAGGAACTTGATGGCGGTCTCAGGTGCGATCTTCAGCACATTGATGCCGTTGCCCCTCCAGAGCGCCGTGAGACCCCCCTCCCTCACCATGGCCCGTAGACCACGCCACACGTTCCCCTTATCAGAGCTCTGGCCGTGAACCTGCATGTCAGAAGCATGACGATTTAAATCTGCTTTCGTTTCCAAGAGTCCGGGCGAGTTCTGATCTCACCTGAAGAAACACCTTGAGTCTGTCGAGCGGCGCCGTGCCCGTCCGCGACACCGACCCCGCCACGGCCCCCGCCATCAGCTGCCGCCACACAAACCCAGACTGCTTCTCCTTCTCCGAGAACTCGTCCGGAACGGTCAAATGTTCACCAATGTCCAACATCTACGAGGAGACGGCGTTACGGTGAGTTTCTCCACACGCGCCGCTTGCGTGATGCTCGTACCACAGAGTGCTTCCAGAACTCCGCAATCTCCTCCATGTTGTCCAGAGTGTTGAACAGGAAGTGATCTCGCCACTCTGCCCAGTCAATGGTCATGGATCGGTCAGTGTCCATACTGTGTGAGCACATGTGCGTGAATGAATTAATCTCACACACACTAAGTTTATGAGAAGAACACACACACACACCTCTGTAGTATTTTGCCGGCTTGATCCAGTGTGACATTGATTCCAAGAGTGTGTAGAGACTGCTGGATCTCACTAGCGTCTATTTCACCTACACACACACACTAATGTTAGTAAAGTTAAATGTCACAGTGAGAGAATGTCTGGACTGCTTGTGTACCATCATTGTTTCGGTCCAAACTGCGAAACATCAGTCGAAGGCCTTTCTCTCGTGACCGCAAATACTCTATAAACTCATGAAAGTCCAGCTGACCATCCTGATTTGTGTCTCCAGCGCGGACAATCTGCTGAATACACGGCATGAGAGAGAGAGAAGGTGGAGTAGAGAGAGAAGGTGGAGTAGAGAGAACAACAGACGGAAAGGAAGAGGTATACAGAGAAAGAAAGAAAGGGAATAAGCAATAGAGGGAGAGAGAGAGACAGAGAACAAGACATGTGAGTGAGAGTGAGAGAGTGGCAAAATGAGTGGCAGAAGTAGAGAGTGAGACAGAATGATTGTGAGAGGGAGAGAGAGAAAGTGAGAGAGGTAGAGAGAGAGGCCCAGGATCATTAGGGGGAGTAGGGTGGGAATGTAAATGAAAAGAAGAAGCTGATTAAAATCATGCAAAGCCGCAGACACCAACAGCAACACAGCCAGCAGCAAGAGAGACTCAGAGAAAGACACTTGCAGACAGAAAGACATCTGAACAGGCCTGAACCTGTCGACACTGCAGTGAAATAACTAAGCGACGCTTACAAACCCCAACCCCATGAATAACATGCTGTTTGACTTTTAATTCGCTTTATTTAAATGAATGTGTCGGCACGGACTTTAAATCAGTTGTAAGAGTAAACACACAAAAATCTGCAGCGTCTCTGGAATGTAAAGCTGAATCACACCACAGATTTGCACTTGCTGTGGAAATCTTCTCTTCTCATTCCAAAAATTCACTTTTTTGTGAATAATAAAAATGTCAAAAAATAATAAAAGTTAACATGAACACATGCACATGCCTGTCATCAGCAGAAGATTCACATGTGCACATGCAAAAGCAATAGTCTTTCAGCTTATATTTGTGCAAATAAATAGAGCGACAGGCCAGTAAAATAGTGTCTTCTCTATCTAGGTGGCAAGCTTCACGCTGCCACCTTGAGTCATGGAATGGAGTTGCACGTCACTTCACCTGTTCTGTAAATAGTCCACCATACCGCCACATCAATGACAAATAAATAATAAATATATAATATGAATAAATAACATATCATCTTTATTTGCAAACAACGACATATAAATAAAATTAAATTGAGCAAGATAGTTATTTTAGTGTGTTCTACCTAAGATATAGCCCCTAGTTTCAAAAAGGCTGGCGACCCCTGACCTATATGATTCGCTGACTTTCTACGCTGTGCTTTCCCCACAGAGTTGCAGATCAAACTCCTTTAAGACTTGTAAATCATCCAACAGAAACTGTGTTTAGAACGTATTCACACTCTGAGGTTTGAAACATGTTATCACGTGACTGGAACACGCTGCGGTGGAGGGTCAGACTCAAGGCCGCACGTTACTTGAGACCAAACATAAAGTTCAAGGTTGATGTCGTTCTTTTTGTTTGCAAAAGCCCCAATGGCATTGTGGAGATCACAATCTATGCACATCTAATCTAATCACTAAATTAGTTATGTACAGTACAAATACTGTACATGATGACAGAAGGTGCCCAAATGTCCAATTGCCCAAATGTTTTTGTTGTAGAATATTGAAATGGTATATAATACTGCACGTGCGTGTGGTTACATGTATGAAATGCAAAACAAACAAGTAAATAAATCCTCGTGATCACGTGACCCAAACGCCGCAGCTGCCATTAAACCTCAACCTGCTATTACCAAGAAAAGTGCTGCTCTGAGCCGGTCAGCCTGATTTGACCGTGTCGATCGTTCTCGTACCTCTTCCACGGAGCTCCACGACATCCCACGCGCGGCGAGTCCGATCCGCAGCTCGTTCACGTCGATCCGGCCGTCCTTATTCAGGTCCAGCTGTTCGAACAGCTGGGCCCAGAGCCGTTCACGTTCGGGATCGACACCGCTGTCCTGGCATCGAGCCCATGTCCAGCCGCAGCGCCATCCGGGCTGCCCCATCACCACGCAATCCACGCGCACATCGGCTCGTTCGCTGAACTGCGAGAGCGAGAGCGAGAGAGAGAGAGAGAGAGAGAGAGACGTCTGCTAAATAAAAACCAGTCGTCTCGCGTTACCGCGGTCAGGGCAGCTTACGCACTACGAGGAACAGGAAGCGGCAGTCGCAGTCATCGACGCGCCGGGGACACTCAAGCAAGCCGAACACACCGGCGTCGGTCCGCGTGAACGCCCGAGACACTTTCCGCGCTCCCGTAGCGGCTTCAGGTTCCACCCCCAGGAGGAGCTCACGCCCGGAGAGGTTCGCTCGAATGAATTATCGAGATCAAATGATATTCAGTTACATTTATATTGATAAATATAACAGATTGTTTTGTTATCGCTGCGTTAGAACGCGCAAAAATAATATTCGCCAGAAAGTGCGCAAGCAACCTGTACGGACACGTTCAGAGTGTTTGTGATCAGAAGACAAACTGCCATTGCTTACGATTACGAATAAGGACATACAAACAAAAAAATGCATATTCTAATGTTTGATTATGTATTTTTAAAATTGGTAATATTTTAAAAGATTATGTATCATATCAGTTTACCTTTATGCTGCGTGCTCGTATAAAAGTATATGCATAATAAAAGTATCCCTTCAAACTAATTCATTCATTCTGTTTGTTTTGGTTGAGGAAGCAAAAGTATAGGGAATCCATAGGAATAACTTAAAATGTTTAAAGTCCGGAGAATCTGCGTGTGAAGACGGATTCTGAAAAATTCCAAGAATTCCACTACATAGGTCCACAATGACCCTGCAGACTTCACTGCAAATAGTTTTACATGGTTTGCCGTTCTAACTACAATAAAAACCTGGCAAGATAAAGAGACAAAAAGAACGAGATATTAAAGAAACTTAAACATTAAAATATAGGTAGGAAAAACTTGATCAAGAGACTGAATCAGATAAGTATTGTCATTTAATTTTACAAAATAAAGCAGAAAATGCAGCACAATGTCGGATGTCCATCCTTTCGCTCTGTCTGTCTTGTCTCTCTCACTTGCTGGCTCCGGCCTGCTTGCTGTCGCTCACCCCAGTCGCACTCTTCAGCACACTCAGTCTCTTATGAAGCGATGAACTGGCTTTCTGTGTCACATCCTGCTCAATCTTCTTCCTGATGCACACGTCCAGATCCTGCACACACCGGTTTCATGATTACTTTGAGCATTTATGCCAGGGGTGGCCACACAGTCAGAAACTAAGAGCCACTTTTTTCTGTGTTAGAGCCACAAAGAGCTGCAAAGAGCCACATCATACACACGGGCACACATAAACATCATCCCATTACTTAATCTTGTATGCACGCGCACACACACAGTCCTCTGCTCAGCCAGATTTAATGAAAATAACCACACCAACATGATAATATTAGCTATTTTTCCACAGTTAACATTGTGTGCATATTTGACTCATGTCACGTGAAAGCTCCCGGAGAGCCGCATGAAACTAGTTAAAGAGCCGCATGAGCACGGGTTGGTCACCCCTGATTTACATTTTTCACTCAGCGTAGCTCACACGCTGTTGGTGATGTGACAATAAAAAAGTGATTTGATAAAGTTAATCAACCAGTTGTAAGAGTTGAACTTCCCTTCCGCCTCTCGATACGAGCAGACGTGTTTCCACCCTCTCTGCACTGCTTATTTATCGCTGAAGGCTTTTGTCTATTCATGTGTTTTTCGAAACGCTCCTGGTTTTTCTTTCAACGGAACATGGAAATTTTAAATTTTTTGGAAGATATTTCCCCAAAGATCTAAAGAAGACCCTGGAGGTGCTGAATGTTCGGTCATCTGGATGACATCAGAGTTAGCTCGGTTTTGGTGAACTGAAGAGTAACATCTCAGCAACACAGAGGAAGGACAAAGACGTACGGACAAAATCGAGAAGCAGAGTGACCATCACCTGGCTCGGACATTTGGACTTTTTCTGCAAGACTACAGGAGATGTCCACACTTCTCACATTGTCAGGAATGAATGCCCTCAGTGACTGTCATTATGGATAATAGGGAATCCCCTAACCCCGGGCGGCAAACGGACAATCAGATCGGGCTTCTTTTCAAGGCCATGGAAACACACAGACACAAACAAGAATACTAACAAACATACACCGTTTGCTCACAGCTTGAACTGAACTGTCTCCCTTATCCCACAGTCATAAAGTTCCTGCGAGGCGTTCCCAGCCGGTAATGTTGACCAATTGTGTGACCCTGTATGTCTGCATACGTTTGTCTGAAATGCTGCAGCCCTCTCTGAAGAAACATTTCACCGCATGTAAAAGTGTATGTGATAATAATTGTGAGTTGATTGATTTTAATCCAAGTTCGAATCTGAGTGTTCTAGAATAAGACATTGACCCCCACACGCCCCCCGGCTTAAGGCTGCCTGCCCACTGCTCCATGTTTGTGTGAGTTTAGTTCAGATGTGCACAGAACATGTTTCAGTATGGTCCCGACTCCCTATTGGCCATATTGACACTCACTCACTTAAAAAATCCAGTGTCTACAAAAATTACCTGTACTGTAAGTTTAAAAATACGTGTATATAAAGACAGAATTTGCCAGACGTATTTTTACCTTCTTCAGCTTCTGCTGCTGTTGAATTTTGGCTTTTTTGGGCGCGATGATTCGGCCTGAAACCCACACAGAAAAGCACGTTTTCACCACACGAAACATATTTGCATGCTGTAGCGAAACATTTCGGGTTGAAGGAGTAATTTATACTCCATTATCGTTCGCAAAGTGCGTGGCTTCCGCTGAGGCGCTCGCCGTGCACGCCGCTTATCAAACGTTTCTAGGGACGCTTTCCTTTCACGAGCCTGACAACGGGCCGTTACCTCCTTTCTTTGGGCCTTTTTGCTTCGGTTGCGTTTTTTTAGCTCCTCCGGGACGCTGCGCTTTAAACTTTTGCTTGCCTTGAGCCATCTCCACTGCGTGGCCGCGACCGGAAATCTCGATAAGTCTTTACAGCGTGAGTCTAAAACACGCGCTACAGAATAAAAGTCTGTCGTATCACTTAAAATAAACAAACACAAATTAAAAAAAACAAAGGAAAAAAATTATAAACACATGGCACTAAATTGAATTGTGTAAACTAAATATTAGGTTGTAAAAAGCAAAACATTGTTTTAAAAAAAAGAACTCTATAAACGTTTGGCCACAAAATTAATTTTAAAAACATGTAAAGAATATTATTTTTAAGACAAGAAAGAGCGTACTTTCGTTTTTTAAAAAGCTGTAACAGCTCAAAGTTTACTTGGAAAACAAATCACTCAGAAAAATCAATCAAAATAAATAATTCTTTCATGATCCCGTTAAATAATTTCACACAAGACAGAGACTTGAACTGTACTGAGGAAACAGGAGGCACTGAAGAAGTTTCTAGAACAAAACAAAACAATTTCTCACAATTCCCTGCTGAAGACTGTCCAACAAACCCTCACAATGTTGAGGAGAGGATCGTCCAGGACCTGACAACAGTGTGTGTTTGTGTGAGAAAAAGAGAGAAAAAACTAAAAAGAAAAGGAAATAAAGTCAGTAGAAGAATGTTTGTGTCTGTGACAGTGTAATAGTGTGATGAGAAATTGTTCGGATTCGTCTCTGCAGAAATACTGAGTTCTGACTGCTGGAGAAGGTTCCCGAGTCCTGTCGACATCACACAGAGGCAGAGCGGCAAGGCATGATGGGACAAGGACAGTCCAGCATCACCTCTTCTGCTCCCAGATCTCACACATTTTCAAGTCCAAATGTTCCAAAGAGCGAAGAGCCTGAACGTTCTCGGAGTAAAATGCCACATCCACCATCACCAGCCTGAGGGGAAAAAACGATGAACAGAGTTGAACTGGTTGTGAACTGGATGAGCAGTTAAGGTAAACTGACCCGTTCTGTGGTCCACCGTCGTTCACAACTCCTAGACGGCACAACTGACGCTTCAGCTGCTGTTTAAAGCTGCTATTGATCCTGAGGAACAGCATCTGCACACACCACTCAGGGGTCAGAGGTCACACTCACAGGAAGATGTGACTCAGGTGTTAGAAGTCATGACCCGTTGATCAAAGGTGATAAACACACACACACCCAGGATAGATCAGCGGGTCAGAGGTCAGATGTCACACACACACACAACTCAGGGGTCAGATGACTCAGAGAAAGTAAATCAACAGAGGTCACAGATAGGCGACTCAGTGGTTAGGTGTTGCAGACATTTGACACAGAGGCCAAAGGTCATCACACATCAACTCAAGAGGTCACATGTCTCACCTGCGTCTGCTCCTCAGGTAAGAGATCACTAATGGCCTCGTGCATCTTGGTCATCTGTTTGCTGACGTTACGCAGACATGCCGATGGCATTGGAGCCTTTACTTCATACTGCAGACACACACACACACACACTGTGAGACAGAGGAAACAGCGAGAGAGATTGAGACTGGACACACCTTAGAGAGGGATTTCTCAAACATCCCGTCCATGATGGCGACGAGTTTGGCCGAGATCTCAGCAATGTGATCGTTGTAATCCTGCAGCAGCAAGCGCTGTGAAATCACGTGTGCGAACCAGAGTGTGTGTGTGTGTGTGTGTGTGTGTGTGTGTTTGTGTTCACCTTAGTGATGTGGTCGAAGTGGCGAAGGACGCTGTACTGTTTCGGCTGTAGACGTGTCTCAAAGTGAGAACGAATCACAGGGAGAAAGTGCAGAACTAGCTGAAGACAACGAGACGACAGGGCTGAGAGAGACAGACAGAAAAACATTGATAGGGAGATGACACAGAGAGATATAAAAATTAACAGAAAAAAGGGAGAGATTCAAAATAACAAAGGCGAGAAACGAAGGGGGACAAAAGAGGGAGAATGGACGGAAAGAGGAAAAGAGAGACAGACACCATTAAAGACCAAGAAAAAGTGAACAAGCACATCACGCGTCATACAGGACGACTTTAAAAAAGGAGTGTTGAGGGTCTTACCCAGGTTCCGAGTAGTGATGGTTTTCAGACCCACCACCTGCAGAGCCCCTGCGCCCAGCACCAGCTGGCAGCTCCGCGAGTTGAAGTACTGTTACCGTGAAAACAGAGAAAAGTCTGCGTCAAGTCACATATGACCTGTCTCACACACACACACACACACACACACACCTTGAGCAGGTCGGCTAGTCGCGTGATGATGTCAGTGGTGATGGAGGGAATGTCGTTCACACACTGGCAGTATTCTAGAAACATCCGGATCAGCAGCAGCACTGTCCTGTGGGAGCCCACGGGGTCAAAGGTTAAATGTCAACTGTCCAGTGAGGGTCACATGAGTGCAGCAGCTCACCCAATCACAGCATAATTCTGCCCGTCCACACACAAGAAATCCAGCGGCGGCTTACTGTCTGTACCTGACAGACAGAAGACAGGTTTATATTTCTCTCCTGTTCTTTTCATTTCTTTTCTCTCTCTCTAACCTGAGTGCTTGTGTTCTGGTAGTGTGATGTGTCCGTCTGAAACAGAGTCCACCAGATCCTGAAACTCCACCGGAACCTCTGCCTGTTTCCAGCGCTCATTATCTAACAACAGACTACACACACACATCAGTTATTATAATGATATAACGATGTTGTAATGATGAGGATAATTGCGATGCTGATATGTTATGAGGATGATGATGATGGTACCTGAGTTTGGTTTTGCGCTCCTCGTGGAAGCGCTGCAGGAAGCGACTGGCCTGGCTCTGTAGCGCCCCCCTCAGAGTCACGCTGCGTCTGCCACACACAGTCTCCGTTTCGCTCACGAAAGACTCCACCGCTTGACTCAAGCACACAAACTCTGACGAGCTCAATCGCTCCAGAGAGCCGTCCTGCACACACACACACACACACACACACACAGGGTCAGTCTGTTTAAAACAAAGCGTTGTTGAAAGCACTGTGTGTAAAAGACACTTTTTGAATAGGTTAGGGTGTATGTTGTAAAAATAAGTATGTTGTGTGTGTGTGTGTGTGTGTGGTGTCTGCACCTTGGCTCGTGTTGTCAGGAGTTTGACGCAGCGGTCATGAATGACGTCAGAGGAGGTGTATAGCAGCTCTTGAATGTTATTGGCCACTCGCCCAAGTTCTAGATCTGATGGCATCACGTCATCACCGCTGAAACACATACACACACATTGTGATTCTGGTCCTCTGGTCATTATTTGTGTGTCCAGCAGGATGATGTGGATGTTCTTACAGAGCAGTAGAGCCGGCCGTGGTCAGGCCAAGCGTCTGCTCTCTGCTGGACGATGACTCTGTGGTGGCCGAAGCAGAGTCGCTGCCGCAGGTGTCTGTGCGTGTCTGCACTCGCGCTTGTGCAGCATCATTCAGAGCATCACTGATGAAGCCCTCATGAGTCAGGTAGGCAAGCTCCGCCTCTGCCGGGCCTGCAGGCTCCTCCTCCTCCTCACAGCGACTAGCCTGTATGCTAACATCCGCTAGTCGACTACGCTGACTGGTGTCCAGCACCTCCAGAACTACATTCCTGATCACCCCAAGAGTCGCCTGCAGATGTCATACAGACACGTTTTTGTCTCCATTTATTTTAGAAAAATTCCAAAAACTAAATTTCACCTTGATCCTCTGGAGCAGCAGTAGGAACTGATCAAACACATCCAGCAGAAGATCAAACCACTGCTGGAAACTCATGGCACGCATCTGCTCCTGCCACCTGAGAGACAGACACAGAGAGAGAGAGAGAGAGAGAGAGAGAGAGTCAGTCGGTGATCTTATCTGAACTCTTATCTCAACTCACCTGAGAGTGTCGGAATCGATTTCACTGATCTGTGACACAGATCTGGACACACACTGCAGAGAAAAAGCAGGACCACAAAATCAGGAAAAAACATTTATTAAAAGGAACCAACACCGTATAAATGTGTGTTGTTGAGTTTGATTAGTAGTTTTCTGTTGCTTTTCACCTGACGCACGATGCTCTTGGCTACCCGGACCATTTCTTCACTATAGATGTCTAGAAAGTCAAGCTTCCGCTGCCTCAGCAAACCAAAGACCAGAGACTGAAGACGCTCCTGTCACACAGACAAATATCACAAATCACACCAGACCAAATCCCAACATACTGTCAAGCGTGCAGTGACCTCTGACCTTCTCCATGACCTGCATGTCATCCTCCAGAGGTCGTGTGAGGTCACTCTGAGCATACGTGGAAAAATCAGCCACCATCATCTTATCGATTAGCCGCTCCATCTCACACAGCTGAGATGCTAAGTGTCTGAAAAAGTGTTCAAGTTTAGTGTACGAGTGTGGAAAAGCGTGCTGGTTTGTGTGTCACCTGAAGCTGAGGATGCCCTGCAGTTCCTGCTGCAGCACTTCTTTGGTGGTGGAGATGAGCTCAAGTGCACCCACAAACTCTGAGGTAGAAAGAAGCAGCTGCACCGTGGGCTGTGTCTGCTGCACGGCCGCCATCAACTTCAGCTTGTTGTGTAGCCGCACACAATTGTTGCGCGTGAGAGCGTCACGCAAGGCCTGCAGCGGTCCACGGCACATCACTCGGTCTATAGAGGCGGTGTGAGCGCGCAGGGTGGCGACGGCGTTGGCAGTCTCACGCAGCCGGTCCTGAAGCTGATGCTGCGATGACATGGCATGGAAGAAGGACTCCGAGCGGAGAGAGATCTGACGAGCGATGTTCACCTCCACCACATCCAGATAGTGACTCAGCTGCACATGCAACGCTCACATCACATTTGGACAGATCTACATGACCAGGTTATAATAATAAAGACGAGAATATACCTTCTCTTGCAGCAGGCGTGAAGACGCGGCGTCGTGGCTGTTCTTGCTGAAATGACTCCACGGCAGTACAGTGTTAAATGTCTGCGGCTCATTCAGCAGGAAGTCAGGCCTCATGAAGATCTGCGAAAAAATAAATACCTACAGTATTAAGCAAAAGGAAAGCAGCGTCAGTCATGTGTGTGTGTGTGTGTGTGTACAGACATTTAGATCAAAGTAGGGGTCCACATGCTTGTTTTCTTTACTAAAATGTCACTATGGCACTTGTGGGGACCGTTGGCTGAGCCCCACAACTCATGTATTCTAGGCAGACTCCGGTCTGCATCCGGACCCAGAAGAATTCAAATTTTTGCAAATGCAATTTGACTGTTACTTTTCCGGAGCTCGGACTGAACAGAAATTTGATAAGTGAACTTTTCAAGTTTATATTTGAGGACCCCTGGTTTAGGGCAGTGTTTCTCAATTTTTTTTGGTCGCGCCCCCCTTAAACCTGTGGGAAAATGTTGCCCCCCCCCCAACTCCCCCATTATTCAAACGGACAGCGCCACATTCAGTATAAAAATAATGAATGACTCGAAAAGAATCGTTCACTTTACTGTTCGAGAGTTAAAGACAGTCAGTTAAAAGAATCAAAAGTAAACTGCTCGGCTGTTTACTGACGTTTTTTTTCCTTCTTCTGACCCCCCCCCCAGCAGTGCCAGCAGCACCCCAACTATTTGAGAAGCACTGGTTTAGGGGAAGGAAGGAGTGAATGTATTGCTTTGTATGCAAGTCAAAGATTTGACCCACCCAGTGACGTTTTTACACACACACACACGCACTTGCACAGACGCAGTGAAAGGTGGGACCCCATTATGATATAAATGCAAGTGTGTGTGTAAGAGAGGGAGAAATACTGCCCACCTGAGGAACCTGCTCCAGTTCAGCGCGAGCTTTATCTAAAAAAAAAAAAAACACACATACACATCATCAGATGATGTACTGTACACACACACACACACAGTGTTTTACCGTAGTTAGTGATGCTGTTCACTGACAGATCTTCTTTACTCGGACAGATGTTTTTGAAGCGCTCGTGAATCTTTTCCCGCTGAGACACACAATACACAATCACAGATGTATCCCACTTGAATGTTATATTATCGTCTAAAATTTTATTGTGAATATAATATCATATGACATGGATATTCACACCCCGACTTATAAAATGCATCTGTGCCGAGAGCCGTTTTGCTCGGCAAACATTTCGTTAGCTGAGACGCATTTTACATGTAATCCATGTTTTACATAACAGTTTAGTTTGCCCTTTGGCAGATGTTTATAAAGGTACAGTATGTAATGATATACGGACAGTCTCACATGAAAAAACGGCCACTGACATCATGCATATCCCTGAGATTTCCGTAGCCACACGTAGCAACCGTTTTATACACGTCTGGATTAATCGCAATGCATGCTAGTGGTAAGAAAAAGACGCGCTACTTTGTATAGCGAAAATGTTTCGGAACTTGGGACGACATTTTTGTGGCGACGCATTTCGTTACTCGTTATCTAGGACGTTTGTAAGTCGGGGTACCAGAATATTCTGAATTTCATGATGAAAAAAGGGTTCAGGTTTATATGAGTCGACCTGGTGAGATTGCTTGAGATGACTAGTTTGACGAGTTGAATCTTGTCAAGTGGTTTTAAGTGAGCGTGAGTTACCTGAGCGGTCTCCTGCAGGTAGCCACTGAAGTTCTCTCGGCTGATCTGCGGCAGGTAGAAGGACGGCATCACCTCCGTCTCGGTGAAGTCCAGGCCCCATGTTTTCGTAAAGAAGTCAGACTCTCTCTTGGCCAGTCGCGGGTCGTTCAGGGCGGCAGGAAGATTGACGGTCGAGTGATAAACCGTCCAGCGCTGCTGATCTGACACCAGTGATGGAGCACACACACCAGAACTCTCATCTGAGACAGAGAGAGACCAACACACACAGTGAATAAAAGCAAAACTAAGGATTGGGAGAAGAGGGAGAATCTGCTGGAGTCTCACCACTGGGTTCTTTAGGACACACATCTGGGAGAGATCGGGCTGAGCGGAAGTGATGCGAGGGATCCCGGGGTTTCCGGAAGAGCCCGTCACCACTGTGCTGAGGGGCCGGAGATGACATTACTGAGACCCTCACGCGTGAGGCTGTCTGAGGAGACAAGAGAGAAGGATGTTTTTTACATCATCAGTCATTTACTCCACTTTCCGTTGCTACTTTTAGTTTCACTTTCAACTACCCTTTCAACAGAAAAAAACAGAAACATTATAAACGTGCTGCGTGACAGTCATGAAATCTCCTCAGCATCTCAGGGAACATGCAAATTCACAGGCACAAATAACATTTAAAGAATGTGGAGTTTATTACGTCTGTAACACCAACAAAGAAAGAAGAGTGTTACTTCTGTTGTACACAAACAAACGACGTTTAAATTACGTCAAATGACACACAAGTGGACTAGTGTGAACTTCTATTGACCCAGTTCAACAGGTTCACATTTCATAACTAGTTTAAAACGAGCTGACAGGCTCAGGTGGCTTCTGCTATACGTAAACAAACACACACACACACACACACACACTCACACACACCAGCATATTCAGAGTTACGCTTCAGATTGTTTAACTTTACTGCGACTGATAGAGGCAGAGAAACCGCAGAGGTTAGACTGAAGAGAAAACCAACCAGTTACAGGTTAACCTGTCAACTAGTCGTCCTGACACCACACCAGCTCAAGAAACAAACACACACTGTGTGAAATATAGCGATAACACACCAAACCACAATGCAGATTTATTCTATTACTATCTTATATATATATATATATATATATATATATATATATATATATATATATGTAAATGAAAAAACGTTTGTAAATTGTATAACCGTACATAGTTCAATAACAGTAATTGTACGGCAATTTGCATAATTCCACTATTTCGTGTGATGTACAAGATCGATGTTAATCAAGCTTAAATATTTTTAAAACATCCCAATAATAAATAAAAATAAATGTTGTGATTGGTCAGTGAAGACGCCTGATATTTCTGCTGTTATTAGAGATTAAGCGAGCAGTTTAGTAGACAAGTGTAGAATCAGAGTTAGCACAATAGATAATCACAACTAAAAGCGCTAAATCTAAAAAAGGCGGCAAGTTACCTGTCAGATCAGATGAAGCCGCTCCAGGTGAGCATTATATTCTCATTGTGTTCTCACTGTTTTTTCATTTCTCTCACTCACTCTCTCAGCTGTCCGCCGGCCATTGCCCCATGATGCAGCGCGCCGGACACACACTTCCGGTTTAGAGATGCTGTCAGAAACTGTTTCATTACTATAACTTAAAGATGTGTGTAGTATCTTCCTCAAAAACTGTTTCAATATTATAGGAAGTTACCATTTTTTAGGAAGACAATATTGACTTATTGAAAATGAAAGACTAAGATAATAGCAGACTAAAGTTGTCAAAGTGTGGCCTCTAGTGGCGCGTAGATGAATCACACACTTAAATTGCGATTCATGTTGCAATAGTAAAAACAGCTGATTTTTAGCTGTTCCAGCTGATGAGGAATTACGTAATTTAAATGAGGCAAAATAAAAGTCAAAAACTATTGTTCCCTTTGTTACGATTTAAAAGTTGTTTTAATAAATGATAAGATTTCTTATAGAACACATCCTGCTGTTTATGAGAAAATGCAACATGAACAATGTTATCGTAATAACACAATATATTCTAACTGAGCAATCAAGCATTTGCACGACACTTGTCAAGTGACATTTTCTCAAAATAAACTTTATTTTCTTCTGTAACATCCGATTAAAAAGATCAATGACACAATATGGACACCAATCATAAATATTCACTGTGAGAAATAGTGTTTTAGTCTCATTCTCTGCTGTCAACTTTGACCTGTAGATTCTTAACAGGAAAAAAAGTAAAAAAAAAAGAACGAAAGAGAAAAAAAAGAAAACAAAACAAAAAGTTTAAGTTCTGAGCATTTGTAAGGCGCTTTTCATTTCAATTTCAAACTTTTGATAGTGTTAAGTAAATGGCTGTGATTATGACAAGACAAAGACTAAAAGGAGTCATATATATATACATATACTGTATAGATTTAATACAAGTAACATTGAAGTCTCGTGTGTGTGTGTGTGTGTGTGTGTGTGTGTGTGTGTGTGTGTGTGTGTGTGTGTAAGAAAGCGATTGATCACCAGGACTGAGTTATGAACGAAGAACTAATACCATGTCCGCCAAGAAGACAGACAGCAGAAGAAAAGACTAGAAAAGAGACTAAGTTAAAGATGGTCCAGTGGTTCTCCTCCAGCGTGCAACAGTGTGTATGAGGCGTCAGTGGAGCGGTGTCTGCAGGGTCAGTCTCACGCTGCTGCGCTCGCGGCTCAGAGGCCTCATGCAGAAGGGGCACGAGGGGTAAAAGCCGCGGGCGCCGTGAGGGACACACGTTCTGCTCCAGAATGATGCCGTCCACTCGGAGCACACGTGACCGCAGGGCATGAAGGCGTGAGTCGGGGGTCCGCAGTCCACATAGAATCCCGACTGGGCCCCCAGGTGCAACAGGACGTACGGGCCACGCGTCCTGCACAGCGGACACTCTTGCTCTTCCTCTTCTCTCATCTCACACTCCTCATCCTCTTCCTCCTCGGTGGAGCCGTCCTTGGCCACAGGTCGCCGGCCTGTCCAGACGTGTCCGCAGCGCAGGTAGAGCCAGGGCTGGTCGCGGGCGGGGAAGCTGAGGGTCTGGAGGCCGACCGGACGAGCCGCGCTCAGCTCCCGCCACAGACAGGCCAGGAGTTTGGGGGTCGGGGTGCGGGACAAGCCTTCCGGGGAACGCCACAGAAGAGTTGCACCACACAGGTCGATTAAACAGCCATCCAGCAGCTCATGCGTCTCACCCTCCACCTACAGAGACAGAGACAGAGACAGCCAGGTGAAGTGAAAGAGGGAGAGAGGGTGACACAGGGAAGAGAGAAATGATCAGATACTGTTATAAACTCTGCTGTGTGCCAAATGACCACTAGATGATGCTCTCTCTCTCTCTCTCTCTCTCTCTCTCTCTCTCTCTCTCTCTCCAGTAAGTACATCTACATAATAATAATAATAATAATAATAGTTCAACTAACCAATAAAGGTTGAATTATTACTTTAAAAAACAACTACATAAACGTCTCTTTGTGTGACTCTTCCTTTCTTACTTTTTTCCTTGTTACTGTCTGTCTTTCTCTTTTATTGTGAATAATAACTTAAAAATAATACCTGCATTTCTGTCATTTAAAAGATATATGAAACTAAGCTCATTAAATAATACAATATGATATTTACGTAAATCTTGCACAAACCCTTAGCAAAACCATGCACGTGTGTATATATTAAAACGTATGCACGCGCATAGTACTCTTGGCACCATAGAAACTCAAAAACACAACAGCACAGTTGGGCTGGAGCCGTAGCATGCACGCACACACACACACACATGTACACCAATATGAGCAGGAGATGATCATATTAACAGGAGTGCTCATATGGTCATGTGAAGATTTTATCAGTTCCATGAATAATCCTTCAATAAACACCCTAATTAACATGTGATGTGAAGACCCTTGTGCTAAAGATCTACTTCTGTTAAACACTGCTAGGTTTACTTTGGCCCAGCAAAAAATATTAAATTTAAGGGGTCTATAAAGGTCGTGACCCTTAGAATCGCCAATAACATGTATAAATCATTTAAAAACTCAAGTAAATGAAAGAATTTGCTGTGGCTTGTACCTACCTGTTTGTTGAATTTGTGTGCCGAGCGTGAGTCCCGGAGCGTGTAGACATTCCCACAGATGGAGATTTCCCTCCACCTGCCCGGCCTGGACTCGCAGGTGAAGCCGTGCCGCGGTTGCATCACCAGAACGCCATTGGTGGTCAGTCCGTCCATCTGTCCATCCGCACAACACCACTTCGCTGCTTTTTCCTGATCAGAACACAGTCATCTGTACTGTAGTATTATTCACAAACAGGCTTAGATACCATTAGATAACACAGTGTGCCCGATTAACTTCAAAAATGAGTGAGTGACACAAATAGAGAAAGGGAACAAGAAGTAGAAAGTAAAAAGAGTTGAAAGTGTGAAAAGAGTAAAAAGAGTGAAAAAATATTGAGAGAGGCAAAGAGAAGAATACTTACTGAAAGAGAAAGGGAAAGGGAGATAATAAGAAAGAGGATGAAGAGGGAAAAAAAGAGGGTTACAGAAAGAGGAGAAAAAAGAGGAGAATAAGAATGACAGGATATGATAGAGAAAAGAGTCTCTAAGTCTCCAAGAAAAGAGAGACAGTGAGAAGAAAAAAAGGAAAGGGGACATAAAAATTATATACCAGTATTTTATATGATAAACAACAATATTATACTAAATGATCTTGAGATCATTATTTTTGTAATGTTTTCAAAGATACCACACATTTTATTGGCGTATGATAAATATTTGAAAACTATTGCATGAAACTACAGTATTCTGATTAAGTTCTGTGGGACAGACATTCAGACTTATTCTGAACTCATGGAGTGGAGAGGAGCTTGTGGGGATATCATCTTCAGTACTTCAGTACTTTAATGACCAAAACCAGCAAAACAATGTCAGACACAAAAGAGAAAAACAAGGGGCGTATAAATACAGACATGACATAAGCGTGTGTAAATAAGTCACATGACAAAGACAAAGGAGAAAGAATTCTAACCCTAACATTTCTGTAGCTCCTAACCGTGAAGAAGAGGAAGTGCGCTCGACTCACCCCAAGGAAGATGTTATTGGAAGAGTCGAATCCTGCTGCGTATATTCGTGCGGTGTGAGGCGGCGTCCTCTGGCACATGATTCGACATGCGAACCGTGATATGGTGCTCTGGGCCAAAGCGGACTCTGTGTTGCCGTGACAACCAGGGCCAGAGTCCATCACCACAAAATCTATGGGGCTTTCAGTGGAGCGTCCGATCTGAGGAAGACGACGGAACAGTGACGCCACTTCTTCAGTGTTTGAACGTGATGAGAGAAGATTTCCGACCTGAAACATGTCAGTGGAGCCGTCGTGCGAGTATTCCACCACCACTGTCTGCGCTCGCGACAAAGTGTACGACACGCTGTGCTGATCCTTGCTGCTGATCACCTATAGTGTACAGTAACCGTGAGAGTAGAGCGGAGTAATTCAGAGTGACAGTAGTGCGACACTTTACTTCAGCGATGTCTGGACTGCTGCTGCTGTGAATCACACTGGGTTTCACTCCATTGGCTCGGGGCCGTTTAAACAGTGAAAATCGACTCTTTCTTCTGCCCCGATCTCCATTTAGAAGAGACCCGTTATGTCTGCACACACACACACCTCTGATCATCTAACCGATGCTGTATCCTTTGGTGCATTGACCCGTAAAGAGAAACAAATTTAACCATCAGTCATATAAAACTTCAATGTATATATTTAGCTTAATTCATCAACTAAATAGAGAAACAAAATAATAAAAAAACAAAAGCATTTGCTTGCAACGGTGAATAGGTAATATTATATGATTATATTATTATGTCAAGATTAATTTTTTTAAGGGGTTATAACCACGTTTAAAGTCATGACACCAAATTTTTATTATTATTATTATTTGGGTATTCTTTATTAATTAATTAATTAATTTATATTTTATTATTAATTATTGTGTTTTATTTGAATGTTGAATACACAAGCACATAAACTGACAATAAAGTTGAATGACTTGAACCATTTCTACTCTAGAATTGTATTCCCCGTTTTCTTTCTTCAAACAATAGAAACATTTAAAAGTTAACATTGATGTCCAACATAAGTTTGAATCTGTCAGTGACATAAACTTCTCCACAAAGTTTTATGGCTTTATGAGGTACGGTTTGAGCGATCAGTTTTATAGACGAATAATCTAGATTAGCTAGAAAAATAAAATGCAACCCCTGTTATTAAATAATATGCTTTATTATTATATCAATACACAGTTTAATACAAGTTCACATACACATCTGTTTGAAATAACGCATAATTGTGTGCGTTATTACCCAAGAATGAGTATTTCTCCATATTTAACTGGTTTACTGGTGCTCAACATCTCCTGCTTTGGAGAAAGCATGATCCAGAGTCTCTCTCCACGTCCTTCTGAGTGTTGATTGTCCACACTCTCACTCCGCTGTCGACAGCACAAAGGCTTTAGAAACACAGATACACTAGATTAGAGTGTGTTGAGCTCAGCAGCAATGTCCAGTTTGACATCCGCTGTCAAAGGTCAAGGGTCAAGCACAGGCTAAACCAGGGCTGCACGACAACTGAGAACTTCTGTCTACTAGGTAACTTCCAGACCTCAACACCAGCCAAAAACATTGAAATGTTTGTGTTGAAATGTGCAACAATGAAGCCACAAGCAAACAAAACAGCAGACTTTAAATAATAGTGATCAAATAAAAAGCAGTGATACAAAAGGGCACAACAACAATGTACATAACAAGAGCAAAAGACATAACAAAAGCACAAAACACACAAAAACAAAACTGTTATTTAGGCTCTGGCAGAATACTGTACTAATTCCTCTCTTCACCACAGGCGATGACTGAGATCCTGACGTGTGTGTGTGTGTGTGTGTGTGTGTGTGTGTGTGTGTGTGTGTGTGTGTGCGTGTGTGTGTGTGTACGTGCGTTTGTCACACGTCTCTGTATTCATGCCAGACCAACATTTGCGTTCTTGCCAGTCAACTGAAACACAAGGTTTCCATGGCAGTACATAAACACCAAGCTTGTACACTAACGACGACTGTGATTTGTGGCTATGGAGCATGATTCCACTCTTTCACAAGTATTTATATTTGAATTGCATTTTGTTTTATAATTAAAATGAGTTAAAACTGTGAAAAGTGTCTTACAAATGCTCAGAACTTGAACTTGAACTTATAATAACCCATACATCAATTTTAATTATTTGATTTTACAACTACATTAAAAAATGCTAAGCATTTCACACTAATAATTTTTTAAATGTATAATATCCATTGTAACATTGTAAATAAAAATAAACAAATTACATTGTTGATTGCTTATGTGATGTCCATTATCTTCTGATATGACACATTCTATGACACGGAATCTAAAAAAATAACGAAAAGCTGTCAATCGATCGTCCCTACTGTGCTCAGTCCATATAGCAACAAAAACCAACAGATAAAACAAATGCTCAAGCTACAGGAACATCACAAAAACATGTTAATCAACACACTTGTTTCATATGAAAAAATTGTGAACATTCTAAACGCAGTATTTTAAACCGAACAAGCCTTTTCTATGTGATTTCATAATTAAAAAAGTCAACAATAGAATAACTTTAAAAATCATATATTGTATTAAGATAATCAATAGCGCCTTACCGTTAATAAAACGTCTACGCAGCCTTGGTTTCTCTCACTTCTCAGCCAATTAACAAACTCCGCACCAGAATCAGTAGCTAAAGTCGTTAGTATACGATAAAAAAAATAAGGGGAGAGACGATCGTTAGCGCTCGGTGACGTCACACCACGTGTATGCTGGGTTATGTAGTCACAGACGCCTTGATCGAAGGTTATTTTTTACGTTTTGATAATGCAATATATTTTTATTTTTTTGTTTGTAATACATCTAACTATTTAATAAAAACAAAAACGCAACGCCTAAAACGATCCTTCTCGTTTCAAAAATTGTTTTATTTTTCTAAGTTTCTTTTTCTCGCCTTTTTGTTCTAGCTCTCTCTCTCTCTCTCTCTCTCTCTCTCTCTCTCTCTCTCTCTCTCTCTCTCTCTTCTCTCTCTCAATCTCTCTCTCTCTATCTCTCTCTCTCTCTGTGTGTCCTTTCTCCTATTGTCTCCCTCTTTCCTCTCCATTTCTGTCACTTTGACCCCCCCCACCACACACACACACACACACACACACACACACACACACGCACACACACCACTGCTTCGACCTCTCCCTGCCCTTCTCTCGGGTATTCAGCAGATGTTCTCAAGTTTTTGGCGGGTTTGTTGCTACAGTTTCAGCTCAACACAGAGAAACAGACGCGGGACAGTCTCGGCTTATTTGAGCGCCAATTGGCCGCCGCGCTGTTACATAACCACAGAGTTCTCCTACTCCAGCTGGCGGGCTTGTTGTCACGCTGCCATGGCGACTGTTGCTGTGTTTACATTTTGTTTTTAAACCTCGGAGTGTGTGTGTGTGTGTGTGTGTGTGTGTGTGTGTGTGGGTGGGTGTGCGTGCCCGTGTGCGTGTGTAGGTGCGCGCGTGCGTGGGGCTAATAGTGTAAATGTGAATCAGTGCGTTTATGTTTGCGTGTCCATCTGTGTGTTTTGCTACCACCTGCTGGTCACCTTTAAACATCACACAAAAAAGTTTAATTACATTTTAAAATAAATAACATATTCATAATATTAAATAGCTATATTAGGACAATCATTTATTTAAAAAAACATTAATAAAACTTGAAAAAAGTTTTATTGTTTGAGCTGTTGCAAATGTATGACTTTGCGCTCAACTTACAACATAGAGCAGTTTAAAGTTGTTGTTATTATTACAAATACAAAGTTTTAAATTTTAACTCAAGCGGCAAGATTTTGTAAACGTCACTCCGCGGGCGCCGTCGCTGATTGGACGCATCCCAGTCTTTCGGAATTCCTCAGCTTTCCACAGGAAACATACGAACTGAACCCGACCGTGGTCAGATAATCTCCTGGATCGGACCTGGACCCGGACCCGACACTCGGGCTTTTCTTCGGTGTTCACGTGACGCCAACATGTCGGAACTGAGCGCGTCGCGACAGAAACTTGTGAGTATTTTAGTGACGTGACGTGGGCTGAAGCGCGCACGCGGAAATACGTTTGACAGTGGAGCGTACAATGATTTTAATGCTAACTAATTACATGTTCATAATGTTACTTTCCCTCTCATACAGGTCATTTAAAAACATTTAGAAGTATCTACTGTGATGAAACTTTAACTTTAACTCGTTTCTACTGAAAGTTAATATGGTCTGGATTAAAAACTCAGACCTAGGGATTTCTAGTTAAGAACAAACTATTATTTAGTCATAAGTACATTAACTAGCTGTGACTGTGGGTTAATTAATCAAATTTATGAACTGTTTACTTGGGAACGTACTTTGTGTGGCATTCTTAATCATGGCAGTTCCGGTTGCAGAGCCAATGGGACATGCCCCGCCCACTCCACGAAGCCATTGGCCAAATTCCCTCTAATCTCAATCACACAGTTCACTTTCTGGTTTAGATGGACACGTTATTAATCGATAATACATTAATCTAGTCTTTTCTAATTGATGCTTTGTGAAAATTTTGCTTTGTAAGACTTGCAGCTGCTTGGAAGTGTTTGCCTTTTATCATACAAATGTGCATTTTGCAGCAAATGTTCACATATATACAGCCAAATCCACATGCAACAATACAAATTAAAAATAAAAATAAGGACAAAGACTTTATACTATAAAATATTTACAGTGAGAATTATTGCACGAGAAACACACACAAATACATATGCACACACTCACTTTAGTTATTTACCAGTCCAAGATCCTAACCAACATATTTTGCGTTCAACAATGCATTTTGAACGTTTATTTTGCCATTGCAGAGAAACAGGAACCTGAAAAGCTCGCTCGGGCCTCCGGACTGCACGTCATCCCCACAGCATGAGGAGAAACTGGTAATGAGAAATGTTTGCGCACAACACACGCTTGTGTAGATCTGGACTGCTGTGTGATGTGTGGTAGGCTGTGCCGTTCTGCGGTGGGGTCCGTGGAGGTCTTCGGCCTGGAAAGAAAATCACCATCATGGGAGTCGTGAACCAGGACCCAGACAGGTTGACATCAGCATCTCTGGTTCGACAACGTCTGTGACTTCTGGGTAACTGGAATCCTTCTTGTAGTTTGGACATCAGCCTGACGTGTGGTTGCGGTGACGTGGCATTTGACATGTGCGTACGATTCGAAGACCGTGAGATTCTACGCAACGCCTGTGTTTCCGACAGCTGGGGCGAGGAAGAGCGATCGATACCGTACTTCCCCTTCATCGCGGACCAGCCATTCCGGGTCAGCTTTTAGATTTTCCTCTCACGCTTCACAAGAATCCCTCACAATATATGACATTTTGCCATCTGTCCAGGTAGAGATCCATTGTGAGCACTCGCGGTTCCGCGTGTTTGTGGACGGCCACCAGCTGTTTGACTTCTACCACCGCGTGACGTCGCTGTCGTCCATCGACACTGTACAGATCAGCGGCAGTCTGACTCTCACCAAGCTGAACTGAGCCGACCGGTGCTAATGTTCCACGTTCGACATGTTTACGCTGTAGCATTTAAGCTAACGACAATCAGAAATCTTTTGTGATAATGAAAGTGAGGTTTAGTCAAGCTGCTGATAATGGTAGTTATTTTAACACAAAGTGACTAGCGTAGAGGTTTTACTGTGTTTACTGAGATTAAGCGTTGAGTGTTTATATGAGTTCATACTTGTTTGAAGTCTAATTGGAAACATTGAAAGGTGGTTGTGATATCACTTTCACCACGGACCAAACTGACAGTGATCTGTGAATCACACTGCCTGACCTGATCAGTTTTCAAGAAAAGAGGTTGAATGGGCCAGTTAAAACGAAGTAGCGTGACATCAGGATTAATCTGTCCATTCTAGTGGGAATTTATGTTGTCTACTTGAACTGAACAAACGTTTTGATCTTAATAATGTTCTTAATCAAAAAAGTCATGTGATTTATAAAGTTTTATTCATGTTCATGGGTTCAGTGCTCAGTTGTTTTTTAACTCCATTACTCTTGGGTTCTTGGGTCTCTAAATATCAACCAGACAATTACCATACCATAGCCAGATTTCATCTCATTTCAGTTTGTTTCTTTCTTAGTTTTGTCTCAATTCTCATACAGATATTTCTTAACTGACTGTTTCTATTTTTTTATCATTTTATTCTACTTCCCTCGAGGACTTTAGTTTTTGAGAAATGTGTTAAATCTAAACAAAGTATGGACGCTTTTGTGACAGTTTAGTAAGGTACACAATAATTGACTTAAGTTATTTAGATCTGCTCTCAAGTTGCTGTAGCAAAGGGCATAAATATTTTTTTTTTCTCTGGTGACTGAGTTTCTCTGATGTCTGAGATAATAGCCCCTTGATTTGGATCTTCCTGTGGGTGTGCCAGAGGCGAGTAGCTTGCAAAAACGTAATAGCACTGCGGTTGCCGCTTATTATGGTAAAGATGATGTGAATTTACTAAAAAGTTAAACGTAAATCAGTTTGGATATCAGGTTGTCACATTACAAATGTTGCCCCAAAGAAAGTAGATTTGTATTTTTAATCTCTTGGACATTTTGCTAATGTGAACACAACTAGATTGATTTGAATGACAAAGTAACTATTATAGTTATATATATATATAACTAATATACTATCAATATTCTGGACATAATTGGAAAGCGTTTTACTTGACCATTTTATTTGAATTGCAATTTAATTTCTTTATTGTGTAGAAATTGGAAAATGTGTAGACAGTCGCTAACAACTCAATTTGCAAGGTCGGGTTGAGAAATTAACTCAGAATGCAATCACAAATTCATTTCGCAAGGTCACATGGTCAATTTGAGAGGTTTATTTGAGAGATAAATTTGACAGCCGACAGAACCTGCCAATCAGCATCTTTTGGCGGGGTTGGCTTTGACTGAAAGGCTTTACTCAGATGAGACATGCAAAAGAATGACCAATAGTTGAAACTGAGCAGGAACTTTTACTGCTTGCCCAACAAGTGGATGAGGATTTATTCTCTGTTCTTTTTTTACTCTGAAAAGATGTAGTCAAATCTGTCAATCAGACACCTTATAAGGACAAGAATGTGGCTGCCGTCAGAGTAACTACACTGTCCATTGAGTCCCAGGATACTGTTGTTGACCCGCCCACTGACGCTGATTAGGAGGTTTTGTCATGGTCTCTCAAATCGATTTCATGTATTGATCTCACAAAATGACTTGGCAAAATGCTTGCCTCTGCATTCAAATGTCAGTTTCTGTACACCAAAGCGTGATCTGAAAGAGCTGAACTGCACACTTTCACTTTCATCAGGGGTTTGTTTTTATCAAATTGGGCTTATATAACACCATGACATGCAGTGGGCTGGTATGTTTGCTTAGTCTTACAAGCCGGATATGCCTCTGTTGCAGCTTGTGCTGTTTGTACAGGAAGTGGCCAGCAGATAGTGGAGAACAGCGAAGGCCTGATTCATTTAACACAAGATTCATCATAGTTTGAGTGTTATTCAATTGTTCATCTTTTGTCACAGCGTCGTTCCATGTATAAACCTGTTTTCTTGTCTCCATAACGTGTTGGTGTCTGTGTGGAGCTGAGGCAAGTTTAGCGCACTGCCAAGTGTAAAGCAGTAGTTTTCGAGTCTGGTGAGTCAAATAGACCCACTTGAAATAGAACAGATCAGGTTACTAACATAACCCATGTTCCTGGAGAGTAGGGCATGTGACGGTGTGAGTATGTGTGTCGGTCGGCTCTGTCAGAACCCAAGTTCAAGTTCAGTTTATTTTTAAAGAGCTTTTCCTAGTCGCAAACGCTTCGAAAGCAGCTGTGTGATATGTGAAAGAAATTGTTGAAAATAAGTCTATTGTTTGTTGGTATTATGACTATGACTAGTGAGCAAGCAACATATGTGATAGTGGCTAGGTAAACAACACCATCTATCCCATGAAGATGCAGCATCACTAGGTTGTTGTGGGAGAGATGGTCTTCATCTTCACAATGGTCCAGGGGGAACTAATATACCATAATAAATGAGCATAATTTAATAGTACCTATAGTAAAGAGTATAACATACGGATAAACTGTTGGTGTATAAATCATATACAGGTATTTCTGTCATTCTAATTTATATGTAGCATATACATTATGTATATTTTTCATTTTTTTTTAATTTATCTTGTTTTTGCCTTTATTCGTGTCATTTTTGTATTAGTTTGTAGTAGTAACTAGTATGGTTGAAGTCAAATGGAAAATCTTTTAGAAAAGTCACATTTTATGTCAAACATTTGGTTATGGATTCAGGCGAATCCGCTCCCGGACAGTCAACAAGCAAGTGCAGAAGTGTCACGCGCGGTGCAGGCTGGGTAAGAGCCGAGCAAGATACACAGCACACACACTCCGCGGGACTTACGCCCTCACTCACCGCTGAGCTGGTCCGGGGGTTCGTGGCTCGTGGGCTGCTCGAGAGTATGGACCACTACAGCACGGACTGTGAGGTAAGAACATTAACGGCTGCTGTCAGGTAGACGTTAGCTTGCAGGCTAAAGCTAACGTTAGCACGTCAGTGTCGTCCGTATTAACCAATGCGCTGTGCAGCTTGTCTGCATTGACAGCTAGCCAGGGTTCGTTTTGCACAAAACATTAAGTTATAATCACCAACAGTTTGTGCTTCTGGTTAATTATACAAGATATATTATTTGTTTTGGCTGCAGATGAATCATGTCAGCTGCTGTGTCCATGCTAACAGCTAGCTGCTAACTGAAACGTAAACATCACAAATTCGGCTTTGGTCGAAAGTGATGGACAGTGTTTGAGTTGATTTGATGAGGTTATTTCCAACTAGAGCGGCTAAAGTTTTATTAGTTTTGCTTGTAAGTTCTGACAGCTGTGATGATGTCACATCAGCTGAGAGTGACAGTATTAATCAACTTATTTGATTTTTTAACTCGATTTATTTCAAATCAGGGTTTTACATTATTGTCATCAGTTGTGCTATAGCTAATTGTTTTCTCAATTCCAAAAATAAGCCAGTGTGTGTGTGTGTGTGTGTGTGTGTGTGTGTGTGTGTGTGTGTGTGTGTGTGTGTTTTAATTCTGTAGCATTGTTTGCTCGCTGCTTCACTTGTGTTTCATCACATTTCATGCGGCTTTTCCTCTGTCCACTGACATAAATCTTAGCTTGGGTGAGTCACTGCTGCTCCATCGCGTCAGATAATTCAACCTGTTTTGCTTTCAATTGCACTGAACTGTGTGTGTGTGTGTGTGTGTGTGTGTGTGTGTGTGTGTGTTCGTGTTCTTGAAAAGTGAATTGACCATCTTCTGGAGTTGTCGTTTGTCCTGGCTCGTGTAGTTTTTTGTATTTTTTCTCTAACCTCTGCTGTCTCACGAAGAAGTGTCTGATCTGTGTTTATCTCTGTAGGCCCGAGTCACCCAGTGAGTTCCTTTTCGGGCCCATGGAGCCTGATGTGATCCGCATTTACTCCTCGTCGCCGCCCCCGATGGAGGACGAGGATGAAGATGATGAGTTCAGTGATTTCACCGGAGTCCCAAACAGCGTCAGTTTGACCGAGTTTGAGACCCCCATCACGTTCGACCAGTCGCAGGCCCTGAACGCGACCTCGCCGCCGGAGTTACTGAGCAACGGTCGGGTTGTGGGTTTGTCTCACACCATAAAATCGAATGGTGTAAAACACGGCAGCGGCCAGATTGACACACAAGATGGGCGAACGGTTAGTGTGGAGGAGCTCAAGATGTTATCAGAACATCACCCTCACGTGAACTCAGCGGAGATTGCATCAGGCTCTCGGACTAATAGGGATGAGTGCAATGGTTCTGTTGAAGGGCTGACAAACGGACTAGGTGGAAGTCCTTCGCCGCTACACAAGAACGGCAAACTAGAGCCTTGCCGAGATCAGCAATCTGATGAACACACAGACGTTTATAATTTTGCAGACTTTTCCTCTTTTTCAAACACTGACCACAACCAGCTTTTAAACTCAAACTGGGAACAGAACGTTGAAGAGTGTAGCCCGTCGCAGGATGACACGGGCAAACGGTGCCCGGCTGTAAACAGATGTACGGATGCCAACAGGGACTCAGTAATCTCAGCAACGGACTTTCCTTCAGACGCCCTCAGCAATGGGGATTGCAGATTTCATGCAGGGTCCGATTTAAATCGGGATTTGGACAATGACTGTGTAGTTTTGGACTCTCCTGAACCTGTTAGTACGGCAAAATGCCAAGCCATAAACGGGGAAGTTGTTCAGAGTGGCGCTGAGGACGAGGATGACCGACTAGATGGTGCCCAGTCGGACGATAAGGTGTCCGAGAACGAGACTGAAACGGAAACGGAGACATCTTTGGGCCGGTTGTTATCGACCGATGCGCTTGAAGAATTCGGAGACTTCAGCTTAACAGGATCCGTGCCGTCGCCTCAGCTTCAGGAGGACATGGTGTCTCCAGGCGATCAGAGTCAGCTAGCCGAGGACGACAACGACGAGGATTTCGGTGACTTTGGAGATGCTGCTTCTTTTGCCGCCGCTGGATTTGCTGACTTTGACCAGCAAGAAGAAACCAAGAATGAAGGGTTGAGTGATTTTGCTGAAGGACCTAGTAACACGGAGATAGTGAGCGACGAAGCAACGACTTCAGCTTTTCCTGGAAGTGACAGTTTTGCAGATTTTCAGGTTGTGGATAATAAAGAGCAATGGGAGGCTTTCTCCGAGCCAGCCCAGATCCAGAGTGAAGGGGAATCATGGGCATCGTTTGGCCAGGAGACGGACCAGAGAGACGTCCAGGAAGAGAGAAAGACGAGTTTGGGTCAAGATGTTTGTAAAACAGTATGTCTGGTTTATTCCCCCCGTCTTTTTGCTCTAAATCCAGAATTCACCTGTTGTTTTGTGTCTCTTTGGCCAGGCCCTTCTGATCAGTCGTTTGGAGAAGATCTTCCAGGTCTGTTTTGAGCTGGTTCTCGCTCGTCAGGTTGAAGAACAAGTCCTTGCTCTCAAAAGCTTCATTCAACCTCTGGAACCATCAGAGAGGAAGGATGGTGACAGAGAGACAACCTGTCGGTAAGCAACTAATTTATTGGTTTAAGTAGAAATGTTCAAATATTTGTTTTAAATGTTCATGTACAAGTTTTAATGTACCAATGTCCTGCAGATCTGCGTAATGAGGCTTCTTCATCTTTTGACCTCAAAAATCTAAATAAAAAATAATAATAATAAAATCAAATCAAAATTTAATCAAAATCAAAGCAATTTGACCTCAAATCATTATCAATTGAACATTTTTAATTATTGTAATAATTATTGTATTTATTTTGTCTGTTATTTTCTCGTGTTTTTTACCCATGAGTCCCATTCAGAAAGCATATCTTTCAGACATTGGGAATGCATCTCTGCCGTGTGTTTGGCTGGAAAATATCACTATGCATGAAAGTAATCGAAAAAATTGACCTAATAAGTTGGATTGCGTAGAGGCTGTTTTGCTTGTCACTGGCCCGTCAGGTTCATCCTCTCTGTCTAAGAAAGCAGAAGCCATTAATGATGTGGACCTGTTTCCTCCGCTGATGTGCAGGGCTTCTGATGTCCAGGACGTGTGGCAGAAGCTGCATGATGTCAACAACTCCGTCGGCCTGCGCTACCAATGGGGCGGCTCGCACACCAACAAAGCTCTGCTCGGCTCGCTCGGCATCGACACGAGGAATATAGTGCGTTACCTTCTTCTCATTTTACCTAGTCACCCGAGATGGGAGGAGAGGTTGGATGGATGGATGGATTTTGCATTGGATGTAGGTGTTTTTCACAGTCTTCTCTCTCCTCAGCTGTTCACCGGTCAGAGGAAGCAGCCCGTGATCGTGCCCATGTACGCCGCCAGCCTGGTAAATCATCTCATCACGGCCCATCACGTTTCACCTTTCACCCTGACCACTTGTTCTGCAGGGCATGTTGGAACCCACCAAGGAGCCGGTGAAGCTCGTCTCAGCGGCGGAGATCATCGCGTCCATCGCACTGTCTCCCTCCGTGTCCACAGAGCTGAAGGACTGTCCGGCTGACCACACACAGGTCACTATGCGGCACAATCAGGATGTTTCAGTGGGATGACTTCTGTTTCCCATGATACACTGGGGGGGTTGGTACAAGAGTCCTAGTTGCATGTGTCTTTCTACTTTGGCAGGAGTCTCTTCCTCCAGTTCAGTTTGACTGGAGCAGCAGTGGCCTTACAAACCCACTGGACGGTAAGACACGTGTCTCTCTCTCTCTCTCTCTCTCTCTCGTCCAGGAGTCCATAAGCTTTCAATCGTCTCTTGTAGCAAACAATGTTTTTTTTCTTCATCCTCTAGTTAACTTTTAACAGAAGTAATGTTCTAGTTGCTTGTGACTTGTACTAACAATAGTTATCTGCCCGGCCTCCCTTTCTTTTGACTTCTGTGTGCGTACCTTTTCTCTTGTCATCCCTCGTTCTCTGCTCTGAAGCGAGCGGAGGCTCGTCCTGCCTCAACCTGGATTTTTTCGGGCCTGTGGACGAGTCGCCCTCCGGCTCCGCCACTTCCATGCCAGGTTTGATCGGAGACTCTTTAACCCTCATCACTTTCTCTATACAGTGGTACCTCGGCTTACAAATTAATTCGTGCAAAGAGCCATTTTGTATGGCAAAAGTTTCAAATGTTCCAAGCCTCCATAAATTCAGACACCATAATTTTATAATATGATGAAATATTGCATAAACTGTAATAAAATCGTGTTACATAACAGATAATAATACAAACATGAATTATATTACCACAGGTATGTTTCTGTTTTTTGTCTTGTTTTTATTTTTATTTTATTTTTACTTCATTTCGTTTTGTTTGATTGCTGTTACTCTTTCTGCTCATACTATTTAAGTACTTCTATCACACTTCTCTACACTGTCAATTCCCTGCCAATCGTTTTGTGACTAACGTGTGCACCATGTTTATCTCTGGAAAAAAACTCAATAAAAAATAATACAAACATGTTACGTACATAACAATTGTAAAATTAGATATCAGTACTGTGCTGCTACGGCAAGAGAATAAAACTTTCGTAGCCTTTCGTAAGTCGGGGTATCACTGTATTTGTCTTTTGTCCGCTATATTGTTTCTGTTTTGAGTCTTTCTGTTTCTTCTCAAACCGCTTGCTTGAATTGTTTATCAGTGTCTGAATTTGTGTTTTTCTGGATGTTATTGGTGTGTCTGTAATGCACTCGCTGACTGGTGTTGGGTTTCACAGGTGTGGACCCGGAGCTGTATGAACTGACCCAGGCGAAGATGGAGGGCAGCGGCGGCGGAAGCAGAGTCGTGGTGGATGCATTTGCTCGTCTCATGTCCACGGTGGAGAAGACCAGCACCTCCACCAGGTCTCCAGAAGCCCAGCAGATCACATCGCCATCACTGTGGTCTCAGTCATGTGATGTGTGATGGTGTGTGTGCAGGCGGCCGGCGCAGAGAGAGGAGAACCTGAGCGAGGAGGCGGAGCAAGTGATCGCAGCGCTGCCGGACCTCTCCTTCATGCAGGCCAAAGTCCTGATGTTCCCCTCCACGCTGACCCCACTGCAGCCCAGAGACTGACCGGGCTGTAAAATATCGTTTTATTTCTAGGTTGATTATAGGAGAGTTTCATTTCTATTAGGACACATTTGTATATAATCTGGCACTTGTTTTGGTGTCGTTACACGCCACAAATAGTTTTTGGTTGTTTTTAGGAAACACTGGTCAAAGTCCTTCAGTGGCTTTATGTGTGGATTTGCAAAACATTGATTGGAAACCAACCCGCCTGTGGAATTGCAAGGCCTTTGTTTTTAACTGAATCAAGAACATCAGATAATTTTTCCTGCTGATTTTGAGATAATGCTGCAGTTTTGTTCAGGTGTTATTTTCGAGGACGACTGCTGTACCCCGGCGGTCCGGTTTCAGGTTTTACTTCTTAGTTGAATCCACTGGACTGTGATGAAGTGAAGGAATCATGCGATCAAATAGATATATAAATATCAATATATCCAGAATAAGGGACCAATATCTGCTCTAATGTCTCTCACGTCACTTTTTGTGCTTTAATATCAGATCCCACTTTTTCATCATTTGTAGAGTTGTTTTTTTTGGGTCCGCGGGAAGATTTTGCACATTGTAAAGATGAACTCATGTCGTTTAACTGTGGCTTCAGACTGTCGACAGCCAAACAATGGAGACTTGTAAAAACATGATTATTATGGGAAACTTCCTATGGAAAAGTCCTACAGACGAGCGGTTCTGCGGCGCCAGGAGAGAACAAGCCTGTAAATTTTCTGTACGTGTACACGAGAAATTAAACTAATTTAAGAGGAGCTGCTGCAGCACAACATTGTCATTATTGTTTTTTTTTTCTTTGTTTTGTTTAACTATAAAGTTAAGACCATTTAAAAAGACAGGAAGCAAAATAGAGAAACTTGCTCAAAATTCAACAGAGATGCCTTTTATTAGAAAATTAAAAAATACACTTAAATATTTCATCAATTAAAAGTATTCTCAGCCAAAATAATGTTAAATTCTGGAGCCAAACAGAAGCTCCGTAACGTGATCATGTTCATTCAGTTCCAGGTTGAGTTGCAGGTTAGTCAAGTCTTGACTAGTCTGAGTCACCGATTTAACTAGCTGTTTTGTCGGCGAGCTGGAAGAGCTGCGCTCAAACAGGAAGTCATCCAGTTCAGTGAAGCAGAAATCATCCAATGAGAAGTCACAGGGAAAGGAGGGGGCGGAGACTGGCTGAATCAAAGTGTCTGAATGTCTCAGTCCAGCAGCAGAGTCCAGTGGAATGGTGTCCAGCTCCGGACCGGCCACACATCCGGGGTGGTGCTGTTCCTGCAGGTGTCGCAGCGTGTTTGTGATGAGCACCCTGCGCATCAGGCCCGGGTCCGGGTGT
>CM051499.1:16452903-16467823 GCA_028031935.1 Paedocypris micromegethes
CTCTTCACTTCTCTCTTTTCAAACTCTCTCAATAACTATTTCCATCTCTCTCTCTCTCCCTCCCTCCCTCTCTCTCTCTTCACTTCTCTCTTTTCAAACTCTCTCAATAACTATTCCATCTCCCTTCCATCTCTCTCTCTCAATCTCAAACCAATAATTCTCTCTCAATCTTCCCCATTAATCCGCCTATAATTCTACCGCTCCCCCTCTCTGTATAACTCTCCTTTCCACTTTCCCTCTCTCACAAACCCACTTTTAAAACACATGACACACACACACACACACACACACACACTCTCTCTCTCTCACCTCTTTTACATGAACACTTTCTTTAACCTCCAAACACATGCTCATCTCATTCACTCCACACACACAAACCCACTCACCTCCACACACACAAACTCAGTCACCTCTCTCCACCCACCCACCACCCTGTCTCACCCTCACACACACACACACACCCACACTTCCCGTCTCACTCTCTTACACATGCGCTACATTTTAATATTTCAAGAACAACCTTGTGTTCTCTCTCTCTCTCTCTCTCTCTCTCTCATTCATGTCTCAGACTTACACGCTCACTGGTTTTTATTTCTGATTCTGGAAAAACAGATGCAGGGCGCTCGAGTATCTCTCTCCCTCTCTCTCTCTCTCTCTCTCTCTCAGGAAATCTCCATCCTGCCCTGCCTCTTCCTCTCAGTGGATAATACCGGACAACACAGATCTTCCTCAGGAGATGCAGAAGAAATCAGACGCCACGGCACAGAACAATGCAGCCATTCTCTCAGATCCCTCGCTCCAATCATGTGATCCCGCCATCACAGAGAAAGAGAGAGACAGAAAGCGTCTCACATTACATCAGAGACACAGATCAAACGGAAAAACAACAAGCTGTTTGAGCGACGTCACTTCCTGTTTGATCTAAAAGTAACTAAACAGCAAAGTAAAGAATGTTCTTGGAACTGTGTGTGCGTGTGTGTGTGTTAATGTCAGACTGATCATTAAACGCAGAGCATTATGGTCTGATCATTGGCCGTGACTCTCTAGGCATGTGAGAGTCAAGAGTAAGTGGTACGTGCAGAGAAATGCGTCCGCAGTCTCACACACACACACACACACACGCAATCACAAGGTGCTGTGTTCAGTAACCAAATGTCGTGTGGCACAAAAGCAGGTCTCTGGAGAGAGAGAGAGAGAGAGAGAGAGAGAGAGAGAGAGAGAGAGAGAGAGAATAAAAAGAAACACAGAAAGAGAATAAAGAACAACAGCGATAAATTGATAGAAGTGAATGACAGCGACGTGGAGATATTTCAGGCAGGGCAGCTGTAGATCTGAATTTAGAGTAACTGCAAATGTTTCATACTGACTGACAGCTGACATTTTACAACCTGATACAGAGACTTGCAAAGTGAAAGATAAGTGTAAAGAGAAGCCGATCAGAGAATGAAGGACATGTGAAGAGTGAAAAAAACAAGATAGGCAGAGACAGGTAAAAGAGAGAGAGAGAGAGAGAGAGAGAGAGAGAGAGAGAGAGAGAGAGAGAGAGAGAGACCCCTTTGAAATAGACAGATTTGGTAAACTGAGAGAAAAAGAGAAAGTGAGAGACAGATCAAGATAGAGAGAAAGGTAAAGAGAGATGCCAGCAAAGCTTTTTGCTGCACTATTGAGAACTCAGGTTTCGACAGGATTGGTTTGCAACAGGTGAGAATGCCATGGAAACGGAGGTTGGAGGAGGTTACTATAGTGCAGTACACCACGTGTATCTGAACTAGTTAAGGAACATGGCCACTATAACTGCTCAGCAATGCGTCTCTGATTCCAAACTCTTTAAACACACAGCTAAATTCATGTATATTGGTCGAATAATTGCATTGAATTGTGAATAATGTTGAGCAGATCATGACAATTAAAGATTTGAAAAGATTACAATGAAGGAAAAGGAAGGATGTAGTAAGAAGGAAAAATATATTGATATACAACATATGTAACCATTTTTTACATTCATTGCTCACATTTAAGCAATGTGGATCTTCTACTGTGCTGAACTATTGCATGTTATGTGACAAACCACAGAACTTGAGAAAAAAAAGTGTGTTAAATTGCAAATCATGATAATGTGAATTTCTAAGAAACAAAGAACCCCCCCCCCCCATCTCTCCCCCGAGGACCTGAAACGGTCAAAGAGATTGAAACAGTACCTTTATTTACACACATGCCCGACACGGTGGCAACACAAGACACCGGCGCCCCCTGCTGGAGGGATCAGAGCAGCAGAGCAGAATCTGAGGTCTCGCAGCAGCGGGTGAGAGAGGAGAGAAAGAGTGCTGTGGTGGCTACAGGAGTCGCCCCGGCACACACCTGAAGAAGAGTCAGCACTCGTCCGGCCGCAACACTCACGCCCTCCTCTGTCTGACGGAGAGAAAGTGAGAGAGACAGGGTGAGGGAGAGTAATACATCACACTGAGGGAATAACATTAACAGAAAAAAGTAAGAGAGTTTAATGCAGTGCAGGGTTGCAAAAGAAACGCAAAACATTCTTTATGTCCCCCACAAATGTTGAGAAAAGGTTTCTAATGAATGAATATTAGCTATACCTGATACTCACCCAAAATGCAATTATCTGTTTCTGGCTATTTTGGGGTGTGAAATCTTCAAATAGTTGGATGCAGCAATTTATACGATCTTATGATTATTAGATTTCTGGTGTCTTAAGTGGCATGAACTATCTATCAGAAGTTTACAATAACTTTTTCTAGGCTTATTTTAACCCATGTTCATTTTCCACTCAACTGAATACCATAAAAATAAAGAAATAAATACTAAATTTAGTTGTTTTTTTTAGCTTTGAACAATGAACATGTCACAATGCTAGAAATTTCAAGTTCGGTACAATACTTAAAAAAGTATCAATACTCTAAAAAAAATGTTTAAATTTTTTTTGCTTTTTAAATAAGAAAACAAAACAGCAAGACTGGAACATGAAAATGTGTCAAAATGAGGAATATCAAGACAATGAAGTTCAAAAATAAAGAAACTGGCACAATCTTACAGATTCTCTTTTTACAAAAGAGAAATGAAGAAATGCTTTTTTTCTCTGCTATACAAACTATCAAATGCATACAATCTATCAGCAATTTATATTGTGACATTTGTCTTGGCCTCTTAGTTGTCAAAACAAAAAAATTCCGTTTTAAAAATCCTTAATTCTACCAGAAATATTATTTTACATTTTATCTGTATGCAGAATATGTTTTAAAGTTCTCGCCAGAGGTATAAGACATTTTCTACCAGGTTTCTGCCAGTTTTCGCAGGCGTATAATAGTAAACCTAGTTTCTGACAGTTTAAGCCACCGTCTTGACCGAAACAGGTTTCCGCAGGCGGAAATGCAACCCTGACACAGTGAAAGTAATCAGAATCAGACTCACTCGGTGCTCCACACACAGAACTGGACAATGATGAGAAGACGCCAGTTTTCTGACCCTGATCATTCGCTCCTGAGTAATTGAGCCACAGCGAGCTGAGCGCAAACACACACACACACACACACACACACACACACACACACGACACTTATCAAACAGCTTGAATCCTTTCAAACATAAATGTAAAATTCTCCAGAAACTCTTAATAGAAGGTACACTAACATCCTTACGTTGAAATTATTATTCTTTTATTGCCAGATAGTTTTTATTTAAATAGTTATCCTCGTTTACACTTCAGTATACAGTATTTTGCTTTATTTTAGTATTTTTTACTTACTAAGTGTAGCAATTGTTCTTACGCTATGTATTAACTATGTATTATATATCAACGTTTTATAATGTGGTTTATAATAAAAAATAACTGTAGAAACTCACCATCAGTCACAAGAAAACCAATCTTGCCCAAAAACCAATCAGAATGAAGTCGTGACAGAGAGACTTCCAATGACTGAACACTAGAATGAGAGAGACATCAGACACAGTGTGTGTGTGTGTGTGTGTGTGTGTGTGTGTGTGTGTGTGTGTGTGTGTGTGTGCGTGTGCGTGTGTAGAAACCTGCGCTCTGACAGCAGATGAACTATGAAGACAATTAGATCAATGCGAGGACGAGTTTCTGTGTTTTCGATAGGGAGAGGAAGTTCTTTTGCCAGATGCCTAAAACACAAACACACACTCATAAAATTGTAGCACCTTTTACAAGTATTTTATTTTATATTTATATTTTTTTATATTTATTATATATTTATTGTATATATTTATATATTTTATTACTGAAATAAATATTTTGACGGTGTTCTAGCTATATGACAACCACTTTTACACCGTGTGAACGTAAGACAGTTTTTGAGGGAAAAAAAAGACTGAATGGATGTATTCACTCACACGTTGACGGTGAAATCTTTCTTGAGAGCGACGATGGCGTCGGCAAGTTTGTGCTGCAACTGCTCTTCGTTTTCAAGCAGCTGATGAGATAAAAGCGTTGAAGAACAACCGGCAGCAAAACACGTCACGGTGTGAAAACACGACGAGCGGAACTCACAAGAACAGTGGCCGTGCTCAGTTCGGGCATTTTACTGAACGGCGTCAGCAGCGTCATAATGTCGGCTTCGTTAAAATCCCGATTGGTTGTTTAATTGTCTTACAGCAGCAGTTAAACTTGAAATTTGTACTTCGCGGTTCTTTTCAGATTTTCACATGACGTCATAACAAGTCGCCAAGGAAAGCCTCTGCTGTCCCCTTGCGGACAGACGTCAAGTGTACAACCTCGCTTCTACTAGCTGAATTTCATTCTTTACGTTCGAAACATGGATAATTCAAGTCGAACGGGCACATAAATCAAAAAACGAGATTTGTATGACACATTTTTCAGTACCTCTATTTCAGAGACTTTTTAATGTTAGTGTTATTAATTACAAAGACACAGAAAGTCAACACGAAATGTAGAAAACTGATTTGATTAACGTTATCATACTAATGTTAGTTATCAATATTTGAAAAAATTACATTAAATTAAATATGTATATAAGATCAGATGTAGATTTGTGTCATGATCATTATGGAGGCAATAATTACCTCTTTTCGTTTCTATGCCTTATATAATGACAATAACATTTAATCTTCTTATACTGCCTTTTGTTTTCATTCTGGCACATTTTAGTTTTTTTGCAAATACGTATTCCAATTCTGGTTGGCTCGGGTCAAAGTGGAAGATACTCAGGATAGAATGAAGTGGAAAGCGACGATTCGCTGTGGGGACCCCTGATAAGGTAAAAGGCAAAATAGATTTTTGCTTATTTGAAATTTTTTTACTATTATTTCTGTTTGTATGTTTATCTTCTTCTACATTACCCAGAGTTGTTGTGAAGGGCATTTCAGTATATATGCACTGTGTGTGTGTGTGTGTGTGTGTGTGTGTGTGTGTGTGTGTGTGTGTGTGTGTGTGTGTGTCACAATGGCAATGAGATTACAATTAAGTTAACAAAAAAATATCGTTCCTGTCCAATAAACAAAGAATATGTAAGTTCTAAAAGGCCAAACGATGAAATGGCTGGAAAACCAAAGTCTTAAAATGTAAATGAAAGCAACAAATTTATTGTTTCAAAGTGTAAAGACAAGGCATGAAGAAGCTTCAAGACACTGCAAAACAAATTGGGATTTAAAAGAGAAAAACTCAGCACACAAGGTACCATACAAAAAAGAAAGCTAAACTAAAACCCAGTGGTGAAGATACATCGTCTCTAGAAAAAAAGCAGACTAACATCAATGTTCCTGTTTGGTTTAGATCCAATTCACAGACAATTCAACAAACCAAAAAAAAAGCATGGCCTCTCCAGGACGTTTATTGGTTTAAAATAAAAAAACGGAAGCCATCTGAAAACAATGCAAGACTTCTTGAGTGGTGTGTCGATACTTTCCCCTCTTCCCTTATTCATGTTAAATCTAAATAAACCACCATAATTCTCTCTCTCTCTCTCTCTCTCACACCGACGTACTTGTATTACTCTTCCTGTTGTAAATGTATCGTCTAGTGCGAATTGTTTTCAGTATTTAACAATGATGGCAGCTTTATCTTCTCACTCAGTCAGTCTGTCCGTCCGTCTGTCGGTCAGTCTCCTCCTCTCACCCTCTCTCTGCAGTCGCTAGGCTTTCACTAATGTGCAGGTTAAACTGATCCCGTGATGGTTGGATCGCTCAGGGTGAATCAGAACACAGGTGTCTCTGCCGCTCTCTAGATCTCTCCAGACTCTCTCTCTTCTGAGCTGGACTGGGGGTCTCTCTCTAGCGAGACCGACCTCTCCCGCTCTCGTATCCGGCTCACGTCCGGCGGACAAGGAGAGCGATTCCCATCCCGCTGCGCGTCCTCACGCCAGCGCTCGTCTCCTCCGCTGCTCTCCCTCCACCTCTCCTGCAGAGGCGACTGGTCACGCTCGCGGGTGTGTGAAGACCTGACAACACACCAGCCAGTTTCAAAACGGCGAGTTAAAACAAGAGAAGAACAACACACCTCTTCCTCTTGCTCCGGTGCGAGTGTGAGCGGGAGCGATGTCGATCCTTGTGTCTGTGCTTTCGTTCTCTCTCTCTCTCCCTCTCTCCATCCTCGCGGTGACGGCGAGAGCGGTGCGAGGACGAGCCTCCTCCATCCCTGGCCACAAACACACAGTGAAGCTAGAGCCACCAGCGGCGTAACAAACAATGATGGATCAGCAGCTTCACCTGTGTCTCTCTCCACTCCGGGATCTGGATCTGACAAGAGAAGAAAAGATGTGTGATTTTAGTTGCTCCAGGACAAAACGCAACAGTTGAAAAATATTGTAACATTGTGTTTGTAGTGATCCTAATGTTAACATTCATATGTTCATGCCTGTTTAAATACATACTCTACAGAAAATGTGTTTTCAATCCGGCTGTGTGTTCAGTTGTGTTTTGTTGGACTGACCTCCTGCGCTCTCTCTCTCTGTCTCTCTCCCGCGCGCTCTCTCTCTCCCTCTCCCTTTCTCGCTCTCTCTCTCGTTCCTGCTCCCACTCTCGCGCTCGCTCCTCCTCTCGGTCGCGCTCCTCTCTCCTCTTCGTGCGCATGCGCTCTTGCTTCTCAGTCACCGCTTTCTGCCAATCAAAGCAGTCCATGAGTCATGTGATCCAGGAGAGGAGGTGCAGTGAACAGGCTTTTTTTACCCTGAGCTTCTCTAGTTTTTCACGGATTTCTATGAAACCAAGATGAAGTTTCCCTCCAAAGTGGTCGGCAAGGCGGCGGTCGTTGTCATGGAGGCCGAGGTAGGCCGAACACACCTCACACACTCGTAGCTTCTGCTGCTGGAAACTAGAGGCAGGCATCGAGTTCCTGTAGATGTCCTATAACAGAAACAATACACATTTACCATGTGGAGATCAAAGCAGGTTCAAGTCCATGGACCTTCACTTCTTCTCACATGATCAGGGGTCATATATGGCTGTTCTGGTGGCTGCATATGGCTCTTAGACAAAGCTTTAAAAATACATAATAACGTAAAACATTTAAAACGTTCTCCGGTATTTCAATTAATTAATTTCCTGGTTGCCGGCGATAGAACCAATCACAACTTTCCTCCAAACAACACCATATTTTCTATTGGATAATGCGTAACGTTGTCGTGACGTCAGGACGTTAACTTCCCTGCCCTTCTTTTAATATTCAGTAGTTCGCTACCTAATAGCAGAAACCGTTACGTTTGAGTTGCGTGCACGCGTAGTAACTGTGTGTCGCTGTACAAACACCGGGCTTCGCGTGTTCGCTAGACATATTTCTTTGCTGTTTTCTAAGCCGCGTGTTTGTGGGGGATGAGTTAATCGCTTAACATGGCGTAAAATAAGTTAAAAAGTTGTCAAATAAATTCAAGTCTAAAAGGATGCCCTCCCGATTTTCAATGTATTTTGTTTGTGTTTGATTTTGGAAATGTATTTGTAAATGTCTGAGTTTATTTGACCCGGGGGTCCTGAAAGAGATGAAACACCTCTGGATGTGCACCGTGTTTCTGCTCTTAACTGCACGTTTGTTTTGTCAGAAAAAAAGTTTAAAATGAGCCACACGAGTATGAAGACATTTTTACATATAATAACAGCGTTATCAAAACGAGTTGAAAGACTTCTTGTCCTGCATTTCATATTGGTTTTACAAACATGCATAGATTTACTTGTATTTAGTTTTAAACAGGTATGGCTCTTTTGGATTTCATTTTTACCACTATGCCATGTTTATGGCTCTCTCAGTCAAGTTCCCGACCCCTGCCCTAGATGGTTTAATGCAGAGCACAAAGTCTGGTGGCTCACAAACACGCACTGACCTCTGCTTCCTTCTTCAGGATGCGTGTTTTTTCCACCTTCTCCAGCACTTGCTGCGCCTCGTCCACGTTCCCCTCACCACCCAGCTGTTCTGCTCGGGCTAGCAGCTTTCCGATCTCCTCGTTCAGCTCGTGCACGCGTTCTGCCTGCAGACGTTCACACATACAGTAAATTAAACCATTTAATGTAAGGAAAATGCATGAAGGATGTTCACAGTGAAGTACCTTGGCCGCGACTTCTGCGCTGATCTCCTCCTGGGTCTCGGCGAGTCGTTTCTTGGCCAGCTCGGTTCGGCGGTCGCAGTCGGCAATGAAGGATTGCAGGTGCTCAGTGGCCTGAGGGAAAACACATTCGGTCAAATCTGAACACAGATTTTACTCCTTTGTTTTTATTGAGATAAACAACTTAAAGAACATGAAAAATACATAACGCAAAACGTAACTCTCTCTTTATGGCACTCCTTTAGTATTTCCAGCACGACACAAGAGTGTGGAGAACATCACCATAGTAATGACACACTCAAATATACAGTAATACGTGTTACTCTGTGACAATATGAAAACATTTAATACTCACATCCAGCTCAAAGAAATACTCCTGCTGTTTAGCTGCGATCTCGTAGTCAGCCCTCAGAGCCAGATCGTGAATCTTCACACACTCGCCCAGATCCATGCGCTGCAAGAACACAAACGGCAGTCACACACAAGTGTATGCACACATGTGTATATTAGTGTGTGTACGTACAGTTCCAGACAGTATGTCATGAGGACAGGATTCTAGCAGGTGACTCTTACACACTCGTTCGTCTGTAAACTTAATCCTTTGACGCATCGTGTCGCCTGTCACAGGAAACACATTATTTCATTATCATAACAAAAGCTTTAAAATAAACATCACAAACTGATCAAACCTAACAATGACGCAAATGCTAATCAAATTAAAATAAGCCAAAATATTTGCAAATAACGTATAGATTCACACTTCATAATAAAACCTTAGTTAAAGTTAAACAACATTCAATAGTCAATAATCGATACATAAAGACAGTGCTAAACAAAAACAATAATAATAACATTAATAATACTATTAACAATAGAATAATTCATATAGAAACTACAAGTTTTGACAGGTAGTAAATTGCTACTATTATTTTAATTGAACTAATAACAACCTAAATAAAACTGAAAACCCAGCGAAGTGACAAATGGCGGTACCCACCGAAACGTGCCGCCGGAAACGTCACAAAAACTTTTCAGCTAATCTGTCATATCAACACGCATTTGTCAACTATTATTTAGCCAAAAACAGTCGTTGTTGAGTGTCAGTATCTCGTCATCTCTGCGTTCCTCGTAAAACTGTTGTATCGGGTGACACTGACAACACGAGCTGAACCGATTTCCGCCGAGCTTCGTTTCTCTGCGGGCAGCACAGACCGTCGCTTCAGAAGATTAACTAGTCAACATTAACCCGTTTCAACACTAACCAGCTACAGACAGACTCACCGTCCCGGCCGGTGCCCATCAGCTGGTCCAGCATGGCCCTCATCTGCGCCTGAGCGGACATCTTCCCACACGTCAGCTGCTTCAACAGGCGGAAGCGGCTAGCTACTTTAACCCGGCGAACTCCTCATGCAGCAGGCCTACACAGCGCGGGCCGCGGAAAAGACCCCAAAACTCCTTGTTTACACCGACAAACGCTCCACGCGGTCAACGTTCACACGGATGCGACTTGTGTGAAAAGCCGAGTTAAATCGAACTGAGGAACAGAAGTGAGCGAGTCTCATGCGTTAGCAGCTACGGCTAACTCTTGCGTGCGGCTTGTCGCGAGCCTCTGTGCTGCTTTATCAACTCGCGAGCAGCCGTTTTGTGTGACGTTTCACTCGCTGAACCGTTTGGACAGCATGTATTTCTTTTATTTGTTGTTTTGCGTGTTGTTGCTTTATTTTCTATCCCTCTGAACTCTCTTCCGATCCGCGCGCGCGCAGCCTCGAGCCGAGGAAGTGTTTCACTCCTCGAGCTCTGTTTGGTTGAGAGGGCAGTGACGTCAACGCTATGGCGACCTGCTGCCACGGAACTTGTCATGTCATCCGTGTGGATTTAAAAAATAGACAAAACACATAACTTGATTTATGTTTCAACTTGATTTGATGTTGTGTTTCAAGGTGTAAAAAATGCAATGCATTTTTAATTAAGTTATTTTGTTTTAAAATAACATTCGTTATCAAATCTGTTCTCACAAATAATAAAAAAAATATTGTTGCATGGTGATATTTTCAAATAAATAAGTTTATTTTGTTTTTAGTTTATTCTTCGCAGTTTTTGTACTTATGCGTAAGTGATGTTTATACTTGATACTTATGTCATCCGTTGTTTTGTTAGTAAATATGTTATGTTTGCAAGTTCTTCATAAAATGTAAAATAAAGTACTGTACTTTAGTACCAGGAAAGCATTTTCTTGTCATTTTTGGGGCACTTTACGTCTACAATGCGATGTTTGCCATTTTTCCTCTTTTATCATAGTTTTCATTCTTTTTGGTCAGTGGGTCACTCACGTGAACACATGGCTCAGTGCAGCAGCGCCTGGTGATTGTCCATTACTGCTGATGAATTGTCAGCATTCAGAAGCTTTCATCTGTCCCACAGGACCTTTAGAGCAGGGCTGGGCAATTATCACTTCCATAGGGCCACATGAGAAACAAAAAATATTGTGGAGGGCCGGACCAAAACGCTGAACTCAATTCTGCTTAATATTAATTGTGTTTATAAATGTGTGTTATAAAAAGCAACATTGTTTTGACAGGTTAGTGAGACTGCAAAGAGTATATGTTTTAATTTAAAAATGAAAAAGTAAGGTTGCTTTACAAAAAATATAATTTATTCAGCCACTTTTCCCAAAACAATGCTAAACAAAACGTGAATGCTTTTACCATTTGTAACTTATTAACGATCACTCCAAAACACATTTTGATGTAGTTGGAAAGAACTTGAACTTGAAAGAACTTTGTAGCTTTCTAAAGGCACAGCACTATTGTCTTTGGACTCCAGGAATAAGTCAAGACACATCAAATTATACTAATGATTATAACTAAGATAAAAAGAAAAAGTAGAAAAAGTCCTACAAAGACCATTGTCTGTGAACACAGTCCAAGGTGTTTTTCAGTTTTTGTTTCGTTTAGAGAGAGAAATCTAGTCTCACTTTGGCTTTAACAAGTGCATCAAAGTCAGGTTGAATGTCAGAAGTGGAGATGCGAAGCAGAGCTGACAGGTGATCATCGGTGAGAGAGGATCTGTATCTGGACTTGTTGAACTTCATCAGTGAGAATGTTTGTTCACATATATAGGTAGAGCTAAAGAGAACCAACATCTTCTGAGCATGTCTCCTAATGTTTGGAAAGTTCTCCGCCTTGAGAGAGGAGTCAAAATACAGCAGTGACCCTGACTTAAAGTGTTCTGCCAGTACAGCATCAGTCTGCAGATCAATGAGCTCCAGCTGAACATCACTAGGTGCATTATCCACATTGCAGGTGAAGGGAGAGGAAATCAGGTGCTCCTAACGTGGATGAGTATCTGCAGAGGTGATCAGCTGATGGTGCAACTTCTTTCAGGGTTTGCACGTGAATGAGAGTGTTCCTCACTAGTTGGCTTGAAAGAAACTGCAACTTTCTCATGAAAGCCTTCCCCATATAGGCTATACATTTCATGAACAAAAAGGCCTTTGCCTTGCAGTTTTGTGTTCAGTTCATTCATCAGAGCAGTATCATCATTTGAGAGCTCTGGGATGTCTTTGCCTTTCCTCTCACAAAACTCTTGAATCTCTGCTTTCAGGTCCCATAATCTCTTTAACATTTTGCCCAGGCTGAGCCATCTGACGCTGTGTGGTAGCTGATGTCTCTGTGTTCACTCCCGTGTTCCTCCAAAAGTGTAACAAACTGTCTGTGGTTCAGTGCTCGGGCCCTGAAGAAATTTTAGCACTGACCTGCACAACACATGCTGATGAATAATACAATGCAGAAATACTAATTTCCGATCTGCGTTAATTTCCGTCACTTTATCTTGCATATATTTTAGCAGTCCAACATGTTTCCTCGTCAGATTTGGTCAACCATCAGTTGTGACATCTGTCAGTCTGTCCCATTTCAGTCCCAGCGTGTCCATGCATGCCTTTACCTCCGTGTACAGATTCCTCCCTGTTGTCGTCCCATTGACCGCACTGCTGCCAGCTCTTCTGTAATCTTGAAGCCTGTTATCCCACGGACAAATATGAGTAACTAGGCTGTGTCTCAGACATTGCAGCTCTCGTCAAAAGCCAAGGAGAAAAAGTCAAAATTTGTCGCTTCAAGTTGTAACTGAAGTTTCAGATTCCCGGGGATGCTGAGGAGTGTGATACCCCTGTAGTTGGAACACACCCTCTGTGTATCCCCTCACACCCTTTCTTTTTAAGCCTTAAGGAGATCTGGGCGGATCTCATCTGCCCCTGAGCCCTGCCGCAGCAGAGTTTTTTGACTACCTCGGCCCCAGAGATAAGAGTACCCATCCCAGATTCCAGAGGCTCTGCTTCCTCCTTGGAAGACATGTTGGTGGGAGGAGTCCCCTCCCAGGTCCCCACATCCCCCCCTCAGGCGCCGGAGGGTGGACCAGAATTTCTTTGAAGTCATTTGAAAGTCGTTCTTGGTGGTCTCGCCGAACTCCTCCCAAACCCGGGCCTTTGCCTCAGCGACCACAGAAGACGCGTTTCGCTTCGCCCACTGATACCTGTCAGCTGCCTCAGGAGTCCCACAAGCCCGGTAAGACCCGGTAAGACTCCTTCTGCTTGACGGCATCCCTCACCACTGGTGTCCTCCAGAGAGTTCGGGGATTGCCGCCACAACACAATCTTGCGACCACAGCTACGGCTTGCAGTTTCGACAATGGAGGAGCGGAACAGAGTTCATTCTGACTCAATGTCCCCCACCTCCTCCGGAACCTGAGAGAATCTCTGCCAGAGGTGTGAGTTGAAGCTCTCTCTGATGGAATTATCTACCAGACATTGCCAGCAGACCCTCACAGATCGTTTGGGCCTGCCAGGTCTGACCGGCTTCTTCCCCCACCATCTTAGCCAACCCACTACCAGGTGGTGATCAGTTGACAGCTCCACCCCTCTCTTCACCCGAGTGTCCAAAACATGCAGCCGCAAGCGCAATGAACCTATTATAAAGTCGATCATCGAACTTCGGCCTAGAATGTCCTGGTGCCACGTGTGCATGTGGAAACGTATGTTTGAACAGTGTTTGTTACTGACGATCCATAAGCACAGAAGTCAAGCAACTGAACACCGCTCGGGTTCAGATCGGGGGGGGACCAATCTTCCAAATCACCCCACTCCAGGTGTGACTTCCGTTGTCCACGTGAGTGTTGAAGTCTCCTAGGAGAACTATGGAGTCTCCGGGGTGAGCCCTCTCCACCACTCTCTTCAAAGACTCCAAAAAGGGAAGATGATCCACACTGCCATTTGGTGCATAGCAAGTGAGACAGTGAGGACTCGTTAATTATTTTTATGCAAATAATTGCATAAAAATTGCCCACCTTGATAATGTGTATTTTTTTTTTGATTATACACACTTGTGAATATTCATATGATGCGAGCTGCTAAATTTCAATTAAAAAGAAATTCACCTAAAGAAATGAGAGTAAAGTCCAGACGAGCTTCTGAGTGGATTCTGTTTATTGTACGGATGTGAAAGAGAAGCCACTTCATTAATGCACACTGAATATATTCACAAGTATAAAAACATCAAGTTTTTCCTCTTCATCTACTTCCACAGGTCACAAAATGAAAGCGGTGATTTTCCAATGACGACACTAACAAAAACAGAAAACAAGTCCTGCTGTGAGATTGTCTGGCGTTCTTGGTCACACACACCGTAAACGCTGCAGGACACACATAACAGCACATGTGAGTTTATGGTGAAACGCTGTGAAAACGTGTCTCAATAAACATTAGGGTTATCACCAAAAATCACATTTCATGGAATTACAGTCGCTGTAGTGGTGTCAAGCCAACAAGTGAATGGATGAAATTGGTCATAATAAACACAGATGCTTGTGTGTGATCTGAAGTGATAAAGTGACGGTTGTACAGTTTCTCTGCTACTGGAGAAAGTCAGAATTCCGTGACTTGAACAGTTTTAAGATGAAAGTGTGTGTTACTGTCACGAGCAACCGAATAATCCAGTGCACAGCAATGTTTACCTGAATGCAAAGTTTACCAAAGTATTTCTAGGATTTGACATCACACAATAGTAATTTTACTTCAGGTAAAAATTGTAATGTATGAAATAAAATAATGCACATCTTTATGTGATCAAGTTTCCAAAACATTGTTTAAATGTTTAAAACAGCCAAAAAAAAAAAAAACCTGCTCTGGTAGTTTTGTCCATCAAAACCTTAAAACCACAAAATGTCACAAAGAACCACAATCCAGGAATATACAATGTAGAATCACACGAAACAAGTCATGTAGTAGAGTAAAAAAAACGTACCATCAGAGCGCGCTAATAATCTACACAGACGCTACATATTTAAACATTACTCCTCCATATTTTGTATTCATAGTTCCGTCTCAGTATACACGAAACTGAAAAAAA
>CM051499.1:16467843-16506389 GCA_028031935.1 Paedocypris micromegethes
GAAAAAAAAAAAAAAAAAACAAAGCTTTTGCTGATATTTATATTTTGTAATTATAATAAACAACAAATATTAACAGATGTACAGCTGCATTAGTGTTTAGATGCTACATTTGTTACCATAACAATCAAAAGTGTTTCTGATAACGATCAAAACTCAGCGCCGTGCAGTAAAGCAACTGGTGTAAACTGGTGTTTAAAAAACAATCGACCATTGGGAGTGAGAAAAGGCCCTTCCAGCTTTTATGTTTTCCTGTGATTGGCTGAATGAGACGGTTGCTCAAATTAAGACAGCAGATTGCATTCATCTGATTGGCTGAATAAACTCTGACTGTTGCTCAAATTGTCATATTAGGTTCCTCCCATTGTTGTCTGAATGGCTGAACAATCAGATAAAAGTGGGCGGAGACTCTTGCTGGTCTTGTAAGGCTGTGAGTATTGACATTCGGTCACAGGAAGCGGCCGCATCGATCCGCTGTCGCCGCAGATTTTGGCTGCCGTGAGAAAGTGTGAATCAACGTGTCACGGAAGAACATTGAGTGATAAAAAAATTATTAAAAGATGAAAAGTGAGTGTCGTCCAGCTACGTAGCACCAGTTCATCCTTTCCACAGGTCCACAGCTCACCACAGGTCTCAACTCTACTTGTGTGATAAATTCAGTTAAAAACATTTGCGTTTTTGGGTCATTTAAATATAACAATAACTCTGAATTCACCGCTAAATAAAACACAGTAATAAAAAAAAAAGTACTGAATGTTTTAAAATATTCAGAATCATTAAGACTTTACTGAAACGGCAAAATCAATCTGGCATCTCAGTTATATGTTTTACCATGTACTCAAACCTCTAGTTGTTTTATCAACTCTGTGTCCACTGTTCCTAAAATTATAAGTCCGACCAATTAGGCATGGGCTTGTTGGTTTTGAGCGTTTGTTTCCAAATCTATCTGTGGAAACAAGTTTTACACACGCATTATACGCAAATCTGCCTCCCACTCACAAAAACTGGAGCTTAAACAAACAACAGAACTGTGACAATAACAGAGATAAAAGAAAAAGACCGAGAGACAGAGCCGAAGAAAATAAAAAAACTATTGACCAGGAGGGAAAGGTGTATGTGTGTGTGTGTGTGTGTGTGTGTGCGTGTGAGTGAAGAAGCTTCCCTGGGTTGCACAGATGTGTGAGACAAGCGTGTAAGTGCTGCGTGTTTATGTTTACGTGAGTGTGAGTGCGTGGAGCGAGGGTCAGTGGTCACAGCGCGGTCAGTCGCCCCGTCAGCGCCGCCTGCAGCTCAGATGGTAGAAAGACGCCCAGTTCAGTGATGATTCCTCCAGAGATCAGCTGATGGGGAGTGACATCAAAGGCTGGGTTCCACACCTCAACACCTGACCAGGACACAACAAACATCTCATGTTAGCTTCAGTGTCTAGCTCCACCTACTGGACTGGGATTTGAACCTGCAACACCTGGGTGGAAGACCTAACCCCCTACTGCTGGACCATCACTGCCCTGCCATTTGCACTCTTTTTTTTCTTTTTCCTGCTCAACTCTCTCTCTCTCTCTCTAGATCTTCTCGAATGTTTCAGGAGAAATCAGTTTCGTAATCCTGGAGACAGCGAGCGCTATTAAACAGCGAAGCTTTAATTAAACCGAAGTGTCTCCGTCTTTGCCAACATGTACAATCTCTCGCTTCTGGCGTTCACTTGAGGATAATGCGTCGCTCAATAAGATATCACAGAACTTTAATTAATCAGCTGCTGTTTCAAATCTTAGACCCTTTATAAACCCTTCTGACGAAATGATTCTGTTTCATTGTGCAGGAATTTTGTTAGCTGAGCTGCATTTTATATGTAATTCGTCTAATCCGAACCATCATGGCATGCTCGCGATGAGAATTTTTTCGCAACACTAGACAAAATCTTTTGCAGTGACGCCTTTCGTTCCTTGAGTTTTGCATTAGAAAGGACACTCGTAAGTCGGGGTATCACCATATAAATGAAAAGCTGATATTAGGTACAATATCTTATCATTAGTATAAATAAATCATATAGTTAAAAATACTATAATGTTGAATAATCGTATAAATCTGCGGTTCTTTTTATTTACCATTCTCTAGTTACCATTAGTCTAGTCGACTAGTTAAATAAATCCAGAGTGGTTTAGTTCTCACCGGGCGCGGCGATGGGAACGCCGTTAACGCTGGTCAGCTCCTCCGCCGGCCGCTCTTCAATCACGATGTCCCGGCCGCTCTCCAGACTCAGGTCGCAGGAAGTGCTGGGCGCCGCCACGTAGAATGGAATCCCATGATGCTTAGCGGCAATGGCCAACTGATACGTGCCCACTTTGTTTGCCGTGTCACCGTTGGCGACGACCCGGTCCGCTCCGACAACAACAGCTGTAAAGATTACAATCATCAGCTTTGAGTATTAGAGCGTATTTTAAACTACTTTTAAATACTAAAATTTTACTTAAATACTTTAAGTTTTAAAATAATTTCATTTGTAGATTGATCTGTTCTGAATTATTAGGTAGATCTGTTCTGAATTATTGTTCCATTTCCAAAAAAAAAAAATACCAACTAATAACTTTAATAAAATCTAGTGAGATTTGTTGACATCTTCTTGGATGGACCAGCCAATCACGACTCAAGACTGAATCCAAAACGTGTTTAAAAGCAGTCAGATTGAAATGAGACAAGACGACTCTCACCCGTGATGCCCTTCTCCCGCATGGCCAGCGCCGCCATGCTGTCTGTGATGAGGGTGGCGGGGAATCCTTCCGCAACAGCCTCGTACGCCGTCAGTCGCGCGCCCTGGTTGTACGGTCTGGTTTCCGTACAGTACAAGCGCTTCAAACGACCCAGTGCGTGCAGCGACCGCACCACTCCTGAAACAGAACAGCGCAGACCTGTTCAGGCCGGGCCGTCCGGATGCGTCCGCAGGGCGTGCTACTGACCCAGAGCGGTGCCGTATCCGGCCGTGGCCAGACTGCCAGTGTTACAGTGCGTGAGGATGGTGACGGAGTCTCGCGGAACACCCGACAGGATGTGCTGCGCGCCGTAGTTGCCGATCTTCTTGTTGTCGTTCACATCTCGCTCCAGCATCTCCTCGATCCAGCCAATCACACTGCAGCAGGGGAGGAACCAGCACATTCATTGAATCATTTAGTTTCCAATTCAGTTTAAACGGCAAATAATTACATTTATTGTACAACTGATGAAAAACGAATATTTCTAAGCATTTTTTCCACCCTAGCAAATGGCAATTTTAAAGACTTTATCAAGCATTACAGATTACACACATCATAAGAAATAATATATAAAAAACAAGACATTGTAAATATAAACATAAATCATGTGGTTGTATATAAATAACAAAGACACATTTTACTTATTAATGTTTTCCATGGACTAGAAGATGCTATTATATCCTTTCATAACGTTCAGCAAGATAATCATGCCTTTTCTTTTACGTTTTAAAAAAACGTCTAGCAGAACTTACATTACCGTAAACTTTCAACATCAATCTAATGAAGGCACTGCTAGTGATAAAAAAAGTAATCTTATTGAATGAAGTATAGTTTTTGTAGTAGTGTAAAAAAATGTTTTACATCTGACAATACAAATACTAAAATTATGTTTATGTTTAAATGATCAGTGGGAGAAGCTAAAACCGATGAGCGCATAATAGCGTTTTGTTTTACAATGTGTTATATTAAACCACATGTGCACCATCAGTCAGGTGGGTCATGTGACTCACGTGTCTCTCAGCTGCTCCGGGTTCTTCTCCATGCTCTCGTTCTCCGTGAACTCCATCAGCTCGCGAGCAGCGCGGCCCATGTTGACGGCGGTGGGCCGAGCCGAGGTCAGGTGACACAGAGAATCCCTGACAAATGACACCAGGTCGTCTGAGCCGGCGCCGGCCCGCAGCTCCACCGCCAGACTCAGACACCCCACTATAGCGATGGCAGGAGCGCCGCGAACCTAAAAAATGAGTACACGTCATCAAAAAGATCTTTATCACAGATGACATCACAGTTTACAGTAAGTGTGATGTCATTGATTTATAAGAAATCACACAGAGAAACTGCACACGTGACATCATCATGTGGAAATGGCATCACTTCTCGAAAAATATATGGATGACATCACTGTGTACACATCCAGACAAAGAAAAAGTAACTAAAGAGTGACAGTGACGACACAAACGGAGAGAAGGAGAAAAAGAGCGAGGTGGTGTTTCCCGTCCATTAGAGACGATCTAATGAAGGCGACACATCTGGATCTCCGCACTATCAATAATTCAGCTGAGATATTTGCAGTAACGGCTACTAACGAGTCTGCCGGAAATCCAGCACATTAATTATGCAAAAGATCAATTAAGACAACAGGCATAGGAAAGGCAATCACTGATCGGCATTTATGCGCTTCCTGAACAAAAACCTGTAAGCGGAGTTCTTTAATTCAGCCTGATGTTGTTCTGTTAAACAATTAGACTGACACAAACATACAGTGCATAAAGCAAAATGCTGGAACTTACTTAACTCTTTCAACTCGATAGACAAAGTCAGTTGTCATGTGATTTGCAGCACGAGAACAGGCCAGACCAAATTAATCGACAGAGGTTAAACTAGAGTGTCTTACCACAGAAATCCTGTGTATTTGCAACTGTGTGGGTAAACTTTGGGGGTCCAAATAGACCTGCTTTGATAATAATTACATGATTCAAGTTTCACAAATTGGGTAATAAACATTTAAGCACAAGGCATTGTTCCTTTTTATTTTATTCCATGTGTATTTATATTTCTGCTACTGTGACTAAAATTTCTCATCTGTAGGGCAAATAAAGGATTTACATATCTATCAATCTTTATCTGCATCATGATCTATGGACAATTTAAGTGGGTGAACCAAACTCAGATCATAAAATCCTATATGTTTTGATAAAGTGTTTACATTTTTGAATGCAGAATATGAAATGAAATGTCACGTTCATACCAAATGAAATGTCTCAATTGAATTAAACGCTTTAAAATGTTTTAAAACGAATTAAAATGCTTTTAAAACCAGGATGGAAGAATTGAAATTAATTTGACTCACGCGTTTGTAGGTATTTGGTTAAGGTAACAGGGTCAAATTAATTTACGCGATTGTTAGAGAAACACACAGCAGACGCTTGTGCATGTGTTTTCTAAGAGAGTTAAAGCCGCAACTGCGATTACTACCTACGACATTTACCCGAATGCATTCCAAAAAATCGCGCACATTTGAGCATCTTCATACAGCTCAAAAAATAAATACCATCTCACACACACACACTCCTCCATCACGCTCCATTCTATCTCACATGCAGCATTCGAGCTCCTGATCACAGCAAACGACACGATAAATCAGATCCGATTTCAGCGGCCGACGGCAGAGAACCGTTTTATATGCAAATCACCAGTCAAAACACTCGCACGCGCGCGAACAAAGCGCGACCCTGCGCTTCGATCTGATCCGACACAAAGGAGCCCGTGCGCGGCTCCGAGGTGTTCCGTGACCAGAACCGGACTCACCTTCATGCTCTTGATGGCCTCATAGCCGTCCTGCACCGACCGGACCTCGTCGTACACGGTTTGATGCGGCAGCAGCAGCTGGTTGAGGATCTGCAGAGAACCGGACCGGTACCGGATCGCTTCTAGCGTCATGACCCGTGCGATATGCGTCTGAAGGGGGTTCGGGAGAGCCGGTGAAGGTCTGTCACGGGTTCCTTGGTTACGTTTGGGCTTCCGAGTGCGCTGGAATCGCGGTGAAACCGAACCGTGATGCGTGGGCGTAGTTTATAGGCCTCCGCTACGGAGAAGACGCACACGGAACCTCGTGTTCGCCCCGGCAGGAAGCTCCACCCACCAAAACACGCCCCCACCTGTCAATCAAACTCGAGGTCTAGAAGAAGCTGCACGGGCTCTTTGTGAGACAGGTTTGATGTTCACACCAAGCTGCTCAGGCAGTTGCCCTCGGGTGAGCGGAGGACAATGAATGAATGAATGGACGGAGCTTCGGGGACAATGCAGCGATTCACACTACGTATTTGTAATGGGTGAACAGTAAGAGCAGATGTTCCGGATGCGGGACACGATCGAAACTCAGCGTTTAAACACACCGTTAGTTTTAAAAATTAAAAAGTTGCTAGTTCCTGTGTGGGGGAAAAAGAGGCATTGTCTGCGAAATGACAAAACTTCTATACACGGAGGACTTGCTTTATTCGTTCCTTCAAACCTTAAGTTAGGCATCATTCCTTTTTCTCACACAGTACCAAATTATGCTATCTTCACACAACAAAGCTTCATTTCAAACAAGTGATGGGAGATGTGATGAAAATGAGCCGAGGAAAGTGTTTTAGGTTAACCCGAACATGTGATTCGGGCTTCAAAAATCAAAAAAGTTTCTCACTGACGCCAAAACAATCAGTCAGACAATGCTCATTCTACTTAGCATTTAAATAAAACGTTTTCTCAAAATGTCTGATGATCGACCATCAAAAAACCCACTTGATTCACACTGGTTTCAAAACCTTTGCCTCAATAGATGGATTAACTCCCATTTAACCCCTCAATATCCGTAAATCTAGGAAAATCCCACTACTCGCTCAGCACATTCTGGTTCTTCCAAAGCGATGAGCTGTGATTGTGGGATATCATCTGACAGCCTTCCCTGGAGAGCTGGGATTATTGCTGCATTTAATCCGGGAATACCGCGACAGTCAAATCTCAGATTTAAGTCAAATCTCAGATTACCAGCAGCACAACAGCACAGACATAGGAAAAGAGCAGAGTGGTGTGTCACCAACAAAACGGTGTGTGTAATGGTGTGTTTCTGTGTGAAGGTGCAAAAAAAATATCAGAAGAACGGAAGAAGTGTGTGTTGTGTGGAGCGTGTGTGATGCCCTCCTCAATCTCTCGAGCCTCGTTTCCTCCGGACAGCTTCCAGCTGTTAGAAAAGAAAGAATGACAATCAAGCAGGAGGAAAAAAAACATCATTTTGTTCCGTCTTGTTCACCTCATTCTCCACTTTCTTCAGTCGAGCGAGTGACTCCTTTGCTGCCTCCTAAAGAACATTAAAATAAAACACAATGAACCTTCACTTAAACAACAACCTCACAGAAGCATAACAGCATAAAGTAGTATATTATGTGTGTGTGTGTAAAAGAGTGGGAGAGGTGTGTGTGTGTGTGTGTGTGTGCGTGTGTATGTGTGTGTGTGAAGGAGTGTGAGAGAGCTGTGTGTGTTCACCCGGTTTCCTTGGCTGGAGAGGGTCTTTACAGATTCGGAGAGTCCATGAACAAACTTCCTCAGCACATTCTCATATTCTGAAACACATTGTAAAAATGCATTATGGGCCTTCCGCTCACATGTCATTTTGTGTGTGTGTGTCACCTGTGAGTGCGTGTGGATGTTTCTCCAGGTAGTTTTTCTGCCACTGCAGTCGTTGACAGACGTCTCGGTGCTGCTGCATCAAATCCGACGGGTCTCTGCCGCTGCGCTTGTACTCACTCATCTGTACACGTGTCACACACGTCATAGCACACACTCGCACTGCTGAATGTGATGTCACACACCTTCGACTCCAAACGCTCTTTATCCAAAGACAAAAGACTGAAGCTGTGCAACTTGTACGGTTCTGAGGAGGAACTGAGGAGGTAGAGAAACTGTCAATCACACACACAAGCGTAACACACACACAAACGCCCAAGCAGGTCATGTGACTCACCTGGCCTTGCTGTTTCTCTCCTGGTGATTCTTGGGATTGGATTTGGGTGGAGGAGGCTGAGTGGACATAAGTGTTAATACTCTTAGACAGGCCTTTAAAGTCCCCACAAGTGGCCACTTTCATGTCAATGTCCGAACACACACATACACACACACCTGCTCATTATCTGGGGATGGTGTGGACGACTGGACAACCAGCCATTTCTCTGTGAGCGGATGCAGCTGAGCTCCAGACAGCGGCTCCCGAATCATCACCCGCACTTCCAGCTTTCCGCCCGTCGCCTTGCGCCCGTCCAGCACCTGCAGCAGTACGCGATTGGACGTTTTATTACGTGTGTGTTCGTGTGTGGGTGTGTGTGTGTGACTCACGTCTATGATATCTCTAATCTCGCACTGATTCTCCAGAGACTCCAACTTCAGTTGAGCTGTTCCCACCACTTTATCTGCCTTAAAGAGACCCCTACACACACACACACACACACACATTTAAATGGGAGACAGTAACTGACATCAATAGCTGCTGCAACTCAATTCTCACCCTTTGTGCACAACTTCAAACTTAATGCCTTTGGTTTGAACAACTCTCTTAAAGCTGCGGTGATCTCTCTTAATATTCAACTTGAACTTCTCCCTGAACTCTAGAGAAAGAGTGACAAAAATAGAGTGTGTGAGTGTGAGTGTTAAAAATGTGTGTGTGTGTGTGTGTGTACCTGGGCAGTTGGTGTTTCTCACAGTGTTGGTTCTGTCTCTCTGAGCTCCTTCCTACAAAATAACAAAATCTGAGCAGTTTAGTGTGCGTGTGTGTGTATATAGAAGAGTTTGTGTGTGTGTGTGTGTGTGTGTGTGTGTGTGTATGTTATACCGCGCTGGGAAACGGAAACTCGAAGCGAACACTGGCATCTAGATCACTGGCAGAAGTTCCTTCAAATGACACAGAAAACAGTGTAAATGTTGTGTCTCCCTCACCCAACCACACAAGCACAAATGCATGCACACACACACACACACACACACACACACACACACACACACACACACACACACACACCTGCAGAAGGTAGGTTGATTCCCTTCACAATAACCAGCTGCAGATCATTAGACGTCAAGTCTGGAAACATCCTATCGAAAGAGTGAACGCTGAGTGAGTGTGTGTGCGTGACTGTGAATTTATGCGAGTGTGTGTCGTTACTTGACGGTGTTGAAGGTCCTCTCCTCAGTGTGGCATCTGGGCACTGATCTTCCTTTAGCGTGGCACTTCTTCAACACTTCAATACTGCTCAGACACTCCTCCGCCAACTTCTCGAACCTACACACAATTGCCTTTACGTCTTGAAACATCCATGAATCGTCTGAATTCAGGAGAAGAGCATTTCTCTTTCAGGACACACACCTGACAGTTTCGCCGACATTCCCCATGTGAGTGAACTGCTGCGAGTACGTCAGACATTTCTGCAACAGAGTGGAGTTCAGTCAGCCTGCGAGCGCCTTCAGATCCAGTCACGTGAGGGAGTCAGAACCTCATGCTGCTGTTTGAGCTGCGCCATCAGCTGCACATACTGCTCGGCCGAACGAGGAGAGAGAGAGGAAGACCGGGACTGGGACAGACGGTAATCGTCCCCGCTGATGGGGGCGGCCGGAACCTGCACGCAAGCAGAAGCTCCGTTACTCTAGTAGTCTCACCACAGAACCCGGCTGCCGGTTCTGGTACCTTACTGATGTCGACTGGAAGTCCGGCCTTGGCTGTGTTGATCATGGGCTCCAGGCCCTTGGCGTTCCTCAGGTGCTGGGCGGCTCCCTTCCTGTCCTTCATCTCTTTGGAGCGTAATGCCGCCTTCACGAACTGCTGTCTGCGCATGCTCAAGAAATCCAGCTGCTGCTGGGCTGCAGAACCACACGGTGAACACACACACACACACACACAGGCTAGAGCCAGCAGACATATACCTTTACCCCCGAGCTTAGGAGGGTTTGTGGGCGTGCCTGCTGCGCTCGATGCCTTCGGAGGGGGAGGAGCTCTTGATTTAGGAACGCTTGGCTAAATACAAGAATACAAAAAAAAAGTAAGTTAAACACAAACAAATACAACGCAAATCCAATGGTGTGTCACCCACTTTTGTGGCTTCAGTTTGTGGTTCGTCTTCATCGGCCTCTGCATCCTGATTGGCCAGTTTCATAGCCGTCTCCAGCACGCTCACAATATTCTGTTCGCCTTCCATACCTTGTAGAGGGAGACAACTTGAACATTCACTTGAACACACATATAACATTCATCACAATTATCACATTGCAGAGCCTTGAATCAATGGTTCTTTTTAAAAAAACTGAGCAGTCCTTTTCGATATAGCCAGCGTTGTTTTTTTTATCTTAAATCTTTTTGTGTGAAACGTTGTCCGCTGTGGTGACATCATACCTACAAAGATTCCCATTTTCACCAGTGTTTTCCAAAAAGTGTTTTCCCAACTGAGAAAAGAATGCCTCAATCTACAATTCACAGCGTCAAGATTTACTCATCGTAATTAATTCAGGCTTAATATTAAGACGTTCTTTCTGCAAGAATTGTTTTGTGAAACCCCTTACTTTTTTTGTGAATTTAACACTTGCAAGGCCCTTCCTACTTCTTCATCCATTTCTAGTACCGTATCTGCGTAAACCGTATTTTATTTTTACCACAAAAAAAATTCCAAAAAAAAAAAAACAATTTATTTTTACTTTCTGGATCAATTACGTAAATTTTCTTTTAAAAATTCTCTTTTTTCTTTATTTAACAAACCTAACTTGTGACTCGAATCATTTTAATATCTGAATATTAAACCAGTGTTATTTTGTCCCTGTTAAGTGTTGCGGCATGACTAAGGTTTCTTTATTTCTGTTATTGAGCTAATAAAAGCTTAAACTGTATGCACATCTGCCTACGGATCATTATTTAACATTATGTAGACGAACACAGGCGTCGTTGCATAAAGACGACATGTCTCCATTTATTTGCTCCTGACTTGAAATACAGAAAAATGGGCGCGTATATTTACGCGCATATTTGAAATCGCTGTTGAAAAATAAATAAATAAATAAAGTGGTGCTTATACTTGCGTAAATACAGTATTTGTCTATTTTATAGCTTGTGATGCCTTCAAATACATTTGTGAGGAGTTCTAAATCATAAAGATGTTACCGGGCGGAACAGGAAGCTCAGCCAAATCCACGGGCTGTCCTGCTTTGTGAGCTCGAAGGGCATCTTGATATTGCTGAAAGCAGAAATGTGTGGATGAAACATGTTGTTGATGCACTGGAGTGTGTCAGTCTGATCCACCTTCACAATGCGCTGGTGCATCCGTGACTTGCGCTCGTCGCCTCTACTCTTGGCACTTTCCGAGGCTTCGATGTATCGGTCCATGCGCTGCTGCAAGGCTTCGGCGACGCTCCGGGGAGCGGAAACGGCTTAGAAACGACAGATGTTTGAGTCTGACCGAGCGAGCAGGGTGATGCCACACACACCTGTAGCCGTGGCAGAGGCGGGTGATGGCGTGGTGGGTGTGACGGCTGGTTTAGAAGACGACTGCGGAGGGACAGAACCTGGAACACACATGTCATGCGCTCAAATGATTGTGTGTAGTAGTGTTTCAGGCAAGTTCTGTTTAATTCCACAGATATTTTGAGTGCAACAAGACTCAAGACTAAAAGTGTTTGGCTAGTTACCGGGTGGAGGAGGAAGTGAGTGGACATCAGTTAACTCTCCTTTATCCACACTCTCCACCACCGAGTCCAGTTTCTGTGGGACGGACAGAGGTCACACTTCACATATCAAAGGTTACAGACAGCGATTCGAACGTTATACATACATTAAATGTTCCTCAATTTGAAGTACTGTTTATATATTTATACACAAACACACACACACACACACACACACACACACACACACACACACACACACACACATCATGGAGGGGTCTAGAATTTTTAGCATAGATGCATTTCCACTGTAAGAGACAGAATTAAAAAAAAATCCGGAAATCACATTGTATGATTTTTTTAACAATTTATTTGTGAACTACTGTGTCAAATAGGTATTTGATCACTTGCTTATCAGCCAGATTTCTGACCCTCAAAGACCTGTTACTTTGCTTTTAAATAGTCCAGCCACACGCTGCTCATGATTCTAAATTAGTAGCACCTGTTTGAGGTCGTTAGCTGTCCCTGTGCACCCCTGTGCACCCCACAGTCGGCCAAAGTCTAAGTAGCAACATGGGCAAAACCAAAAAGCTGTCAAAAGACACGAGACAAAATTGTAGACCTTCACAAAGCTGGAAAGGGCTATGGGGCAATTGCCAAGCAGCTTGGTGAACTGTTGGAGCAATTGTCAGAAAATGGAAGAGGCTAATGATGACTGTCATTGTCCCTCGGACTGGGGCCCAGCGGAAGACCTCTCCTCGTGGGGTATCAATGATGCTAAGAATGGTAAAGAATCAGCCCAGAACTACACGGGAGGAGCTGGTCAATGCTGTGAAGAGAGCTGGGACCACCGTTTCAAAGCTACAATCAGTAATACATTGAGACATCATGGTTTAAAATCATGCATCGCACAGAAGGTTCCCCTGCTTAAGCCAGCCCATGATAAGGCCCGTCTGAAGTTTTCCAGGGACCATCTGGATGATCCAGAGGAGTCATGGGAGAAAATCCTGTGGTCAGATGAGACCAAAGTAGTACTTATTGGTCTTAAGTTCTTAACTCCATTCTCCAAGTTTGGAGGAAGAAGAATGATGAGTATCATCCACTTAATACCATACCAACAGTGAAGCATGGGGCTGGAAGCATAATGCTCTGGGGGTATTTTTCTGCACAGGGGACAGGACGACTGCACTGTATTAAGGAGAGGATGAATGCGGCGATGTATTGTGACATATTGGGAAAAAACCTCCTTCCCTCAGTCAGCCAACATGACAATGACTCAAAGCACATGGCCAGGAAAACCAAGGAGTGGTTCCATAAGAAGCATATCAAGGTTCTAGAGTGGCCATGTGAATGTGATTTCCGGATTTTTATTTTTAGATTCTGTCTCTTACAGTGGAAATGCACCTATGCTGAAAATTCTACACTCCTCCATGATTTCTAAGTAGGAGAACTTGCAAAATCACAGGGTGATCAAATACTTATTGACTTCACTGTGTATATATATACGTGTATATATATATATATATATATAAAATTTTAATCATCGCAAATGTGAGGCTGTAATTTTCCTTATCTGAACGCAACCCAGCACAGCCAGATTGTTCTAGAATCTAGATATTCTTAACATAGGCGTCTTTATTTATTTTGATTGAAGATGGGATGGTTCCATGTCTCTACCTTGGCGACGAGGTAGAGTTGTTTGGCCTGTTCTATGTTTCCGCTCTGTTTGGCCTGTATGGCCGCCATCTTGTACTCTCTCTGTCTGTTCAGAACACTCGCCTTGAGCTCTGAAACACACATAAGCCTCATAAACGGTTCGTTTTGACACAGGATCTTCAAGCACATGTTTACCGGAGAGATGGGAGTTGGGCTGTCCGGGCGTGAGAGGTGAAATGGCGGGCGTATCAGGGGTCACTTCTAGAATCTTAGGCGTCACTGGTTTGCTTTCCTGCTTCACATGGTTCTCCTGAGGTGAAGTGGAGCTGGGAGATTCCTGGTCTCTGATTGGCTCGCACTGAACAGCAGGGGATGGTTTTCCACCAATGACCACAGGAGGAGGAATCTCGTCTTCATTGATTGGCTTTCCCTTCTTAACAGATGTCAGCATGGACTGGAGGGTCTGAGAGTGACAAAGTAGGTTAGTTCCATTTCATGCACTCTCACTTTTTCGTCCAAAATGCAGCAAACGCCCGGCTTAAATACTTCTAATGTTGCCCTCAGAATGTGCCTTCACCTAAGGAAATGTTCTGATGCTCCACATAACATTCCAATAGAGACCCTTATTTCTGAGAATCTGGACCACGTATGTGGATTTCTAAACTGGACATTTTAAACTAGACACTTTACCTGTATCACTCGAGTCACTTTACCCCAGCCAGCTAGTTTCTTTTTTATTTGATTCCTATTTTATCTTTATTTTGATAGTATTTGATATATTATAAATATATTTTTTATCTTTATTTTTATTGTATTTCATTGCTCACTTTTATTTCCTCTTTCTTAATTGCATCCCCACCCTGAAACATCCATGTTTAAATGCTGGACAATCTGGAAAAAACAGTTCACTACATGTCATACCATGTGCAACGTGTATGTGACAAATAATATTTGAATTTGAAATTTAAACAAACCACGGATCAATTGTGGTTTAAAGACTCTAGTTAAATAGAAGAGGGTTTATTTCAATCAGGTAGCAATGAAATATGAGAGAAACTAAAAAAAAAAAGATCTAGAAAAAAATGTAGAAAATAGGTTTAAAATACAAATGGATGGAGGACCAGCTGCAGCAGAAAAACCCCTATGAATTCTGGGTCATAGGAACCCAGGTCAATGCTAAACGTGGCCAGAAGTGTGTGAACAATCTCTCTCTCTGAATTTGTTTCTCCGTGTGCTTTCTCTCAGCCGTGTTGAGGTGCTGAGGTAACGTTGAACATGAAGACACACCTTCAGGCCACGGTCATAGCGCCGGACTTTGCTTGTGTCGCCGGCGGCATTGGCGTTGGAGATTGCGGTCTGGTACATGTCCATTCGCTGCTGCAGACGGGACTCCAACGAGTCAGGTGCATTCTGGGAACGTTGAGGAACCACTGGTGAAGCTAGAGGTTTTCTGAGCGGCGGTTCTTCATCATCCTCCATCACCTCCCTCAACTCTGCCTGAAACACAATATTAAGCATTCAGTATTGTTATTTCTTGTTTGTATTGATGTATCAATTCTATTTTTGTTTCTGTGGTTGCTATCAGTATGTTCAACACAACGATCTCTCAGATTAGTGGATTATTTGGTCAGACACAGTAGTTGTGTCTCACCAGAAGGTCGGAATCACTCTCCAGATCTCCATCATCATCTTCTCCATCCTCATCCAGGTCCTTCATACAGAGAGCGGCCATCTTCTCGATTTCTTCCATTGCCACAAGAGCTGCAACACCAGCATGTCTATGTTTCAAACTGTCATTTGATCCAGATTAGTATTGTGGTAATCCCACTTTTGCCTGTAACTTTTCTGTCCACAGGTCCTCCCTTCCCCCCTCCTCCTCCTCCCATCAGAGCCAGTAGTTCCGCCTCTAGTTCCTCCTCATTCCCTCCATGGTCGTCCAGATCCCCATCAGGGTTCAGATCCAGCAGCAGCCCCATCTGAGCAGAAATCTGGGATTAGTTTCGCAAGCCTTTTACATAGACATATCAGCACAACCCTAACCACAAGAAAGCAATTACAGTATAACTAGTATGGTGCTTGGAAAAATGTAGGGAAATCGAGTGGTAGAGAAGGTCAAACCTGTTTGGCTCTAGCTGCCCCTTGGCCTTTCGGTGGAGGGTTCCGGCTCATTGCTATCCAGTCTAAAGGAGAGGATGGACAAACTGTAATGCAGTGCTGTTGGTAAACCCTGATGATTCAGCTCAGAACCAGTCTATCCAGAAAGCCTGTGACGTCACGATCAATGATGATGTTGCAAACTCGTCAGCTTTGTTGATTTACTTCCGGTCAATCTCAACTAGTTTCTATAACCTGACTATATAATTTACACAAAACATTAACTTGCCTTAAGATGCAAGTTTGACAGGTCGCGAACAAGTTGATAAAATAAATACACATGTTGTTTTCTTACACCACAGCCAAGATTGCAAACAAAACGCACTTTGTATAAAGCATAACTTGTAAGCGAAAAATGTAAGTACCAACTCAATGCAGGCTAGCAAAGTAGCTAGGTTTAATTGAACTGAGACATCAGAGCAAAAACGATACCTTTATCATATATAAATATTCCTCCGAGGGGTGGTTATGAAGTAAAAATACTCCGCACAAACGAAAAATCAATTCTGTTTACACTATGTTGTCGTCATTTCACTGGTAAACGCTTCTGTTTAGCTTCAGCACTTCCTCATTCGCCTGGTGTCGCTAAGCAACAGCGCGGCTCGCTTTACGGCAGGCGGGAACGCCTCTATCTACCTCAGAGTTTGTAGCTCAGTCATTTGTGATTTCCTGGATATTTGTCTTATTTCGAAAGGTTTGTATTGTTTACACGTGTTTATTTTTTAGATATTGGACAAAAATCTTCCAAATAAAACTGAATTTATCGCGGTAAGTTCAAATCAATTCACGCCTGTCACGTCAATCAAACGAAAATTGAATTGGGATATTTTTTCAACAAACGTGTTCATAAGGGTACTTTTTGCATACATTATTTGGAATAAGCGTATGAACTACCGTGTTTTTATATGTTTTTTTTAAATATATTTTTTGTAGGACAGAGGGAAGAAAATGACCAAACGAAAACTGAAGATGAAAGGTATTAGATATAATAGTATATTATATTTTGATGTGATTGCAATATTTTTATTATAATAATTTCTTTTGAAGATCTCAGTGCCTTAAAAAGAACTTGCTTCAGACAAAGACAGAGAAGCAAAGAAGCAAATCTGCAATCAGTACAGGTAAAACAGGACAGAAATATGAACGGATGGATGGATGGAGCAAGAGAGAGCTTGATGGATGGATGGGTGGATAGGCAAATAGAGGTTGTTTGAAGGAAAAAAAGACAACTGGTCTGCTTTATTAAAACACTTGTTGTTTTAATTTGTTCCAGGAATTCATGTCAAAGATGATCAAACCAGGGTGTCCAGGCGACATAGACAAGTGTCAAAAAGAATGTCCTAATACTTTGGGAAAAATACCATCAAATACTGATGATGTTGATCACGGGACTGACAAGCGGGACGAGACCATGGTGACAGCGGAAAACTCTCACCTCAAATGCTCCAGTCGGCCTTCCAGTTCATTTAATGCAGCAGCAGAAGACAATGGAAATGTCAGTGAGCCAAACACAGGTGGAAATCCAGTCCTGGAGAGCGCCATTGAAGATCCTTCAGGGTCTATTGTCCACAAGGAACATTCAGGATTGTGTGACCGTGCGAAGGTTTTTTCAGAGCAAACCATTCAAGAGCATTCGCTAAAGATTGAAGGAAGCCTGGAGTCTGCAACCGCCCAGAGTCAAATAAGAGTGGAAACATCTGAACCTACATTTTCCACACTGGTGAATAATCCAGGAACGGAAATTAATATGCAATCTGTTGTGCAGAATATGATTACCACAAAAATAAAAGTCATGTCTGACCAAAATAAATCTGAGGATTTAGCTTCTTCTCAAGCCAGAAACCCCCTGGATATTAATACAGAGCTTAACTCTCCTGAAGAGAACAATGCTCCAGAAGACCCGCATTCACAAAAGTTTGATGCTGTTGCTTTGTTGGTCTCAACTGAGGCTGATCTTCCCACAGAAGACAGCAAAACATCAGATGTTTCTATCAAAAATGAAGTGTGCTTCAAACCATCAAGTTCTTCTCTGTTTTTTTGCAAATCTGGAGAACTGAATGAGAAAAGGAGCAAAAAACATCAACTTTACACAGACGCGTCCACCAGCCTGAAAGCCCCTAAAGATGCAGTTGACTTTCAGAACCTCACATGTGGTGACCGGTGCATAATTCTCACACATGGGAACAGTGTGGCGCTCTTGCCGGATGAGAAGGATGAAGACAAGTCGGACTTCTCCGTGGACGCTGATACTTCAACCGATGTTTACACGAAGAACTGCACCATGTCTAGCACGCCACCTGTTGGAGAAGGTGAACTACAAGTGAGTGTAGAAGAACTTTGTGTCAGATGAAGATCTACTTCATCTGACACAAACATTTTGTGACACAAAGAGTTTTACTAAAAAAAACACCATAAAATGACTCAAAAAAAATTGTACCATCAGTCCATCACAGAGCTTGAGATGAGTGATGCGCACTGGAGCTTCGATGCCTATCCTGGTGTCTCAGGTCCATCCAGTCCCGTTTCAGTCCAGTCCTTGACAGACTCTCAGCTCATCAGCATCCCCCTGAGGTGAGACCCTTGTCCGAGGGTCTGAGTTACTCCCTGCTTAGTACTTCTACATCCGTGTTCAGTGTGGAAGAGGTTGCCTTTCCAGAAGACCCCTGCGACCTGGAAGAAGCTTCAGAGCTGGTGTGTCGGCTGATCAGAGATCTGGGCTCTCTCAGGTGAGACAATTGCCACCCTCGTCACAAAAGGGTTTCATTTTGCTTTTAATAATCCAGTCAGATTCTGGTGGCCATCCGAATGAAGAGCAGGCAACTCGACAGCAAGCCGTCCACGCTCCTTTCTGACGAGACCTGCGACCGTTCACGCTCAGAGCTGTAAACACCTCACCTGCAGGTTCTCCAACACTGGTTTGGGTTGTCGCGACATGTTCAATACGGTTTCATATTTTGAGGAACATCAGGTTCCATAGAGTTACTTGAGGAGTTTAAGCCTTGGAAGCAGAGTAAATGAGAATCTAAAAGTAACTACGTATTGTGCAAAAACAAGCCACAGATCATCATTACGTTCAGATTTGTTTTTTTTTTTTTATTCATTTTCAATTGCAAACCCGAGTAGCTCAAAGAGTCTTAAACAATTGAATATTAACGTTTGAACACTTAACACTTACAAACATCAAATTTGCGTTATTAGCAGTTAGCGAATCGTTCAATTGTCAAGTTACCTTGTTTTTTTAACATGTTTGTAAAGGTTTGAACAAAAAAAAACAATAAACAAATCTCACGTGAGTCACGTGATATGATGGCATCACTCAGAACTTGTTATAAACAGCAGTTTCTCACGCATTGTGCCTTGTTTCACTGGCACACACACACACGACATTTAACAAACTTGAAGTAACAAACATTGACATGCAGCTAAACAAATTACACGCATTGTTAAATGAATAGGTATTTTAAACAAGTAGCTTAAAGCACAGCACTGGTCAACAGTGTAGACTTTAAACACAACAATGAAGTCATTATATTAAAATAGTATTGTAAAAAATACACGATGCTTGTTTTATCTGAAGCTGGACATTTCTAGACCTAGATGATTGGGATTTTAAAATCCCCCGTGCAAGAGTTTAAAAAGAAAGTAATAAAGTGAATCACAGCACGCGCTAGCATCACACCACATTCAAAAGTGCAGACATGAAAGATTAAGATCAAAATAAAGTTCACACAACCCCGCACACAATCAGGTCTAGAAATCAGCGACTAAAACGTCCGAAAATGCCTTTAAAAGTTCCCGGTAAAAGCGCCTGTTTTGGTTCTGGCGGTTCCGCGGCCCACCGCAGGGTCTTCACTGGCTGGACTTGGCGTACACGGAGCTGTAGGTTTTATCCACGAGCGGGCAGAACCGTTTGGTGTGCGCGTGCTCTCCGGTGGCTCCGCACAGGGGACACACGTACCTGCTCAGGTACGGACACGTCACACGGCCATCGCGGTCCTTCAGGTCGTGAGAGGTGAACACCTTCTCCGTCTCGCCGTTGTGTTTGCAGAAGCCGCATGACTTCCTACCGATGTCACCGCACGCGCCCGGGCCCTCCGTCCTGCGCGCTCCCGCCAGGTGCCTCGAAGATTCCGGGAGCGCGCGGCCGTGTCCTCCGGTGGTCTCGCTGTCCGTGTTCCGCTGCATGTTTCTAATCTTCTCCGCCAGACCCATGTAGTCTCTCCACGGCTGGAACTCCGCGGGCCTTGCTTCTGTGGAGCCATGAAGAGACAAGAAGTGGAGGGAAAATGCCATTTCAGCTAAAATATGAGCCAAGAAGTCCAAACCTCGTGGGGAACTAATGAGCTAAAAAGTCAAGACTAGTCAAAGCATTAAGCCCCGCCTTGACTAGCGGTGTTAGCGATGACAAATCAGCTGATCCCCCATTCTTCAGTGAATGTTGTTGTTGTTGTTGTTGTAGTTAAAATCAGTGCGCAATCCATTATGTAACGTATATGTACTTTCAAGGTTCTTAAATGTTTAAACTTTGTTGTACTGTAAATTGCAATAGAATCTACTTACGACATACAAAGAACTGTTGTGGCATTTTGAATATTCATAACTAGTTGCGTACTGAGAGAAATATCCCACCGGAATCATGGACACAGAAAGGATGATTCATACATTAATGTACGTTGAAATGCTCCTGACTTTAAAAAACTGAGACCTAGGCTGAAAATAAGACCTAGTGAGAACAATGAGCATGTGTGTCCCCTTAATAACAAGCCATCACTTTCACCATTTCCTTTTTGGGCTTTTCCAACATGAATTCCTTTTGTTTGCTTTTGAGAAGAACAATGCATAACACATTTAGAACTTGAATCTTTATTAAATTTATACAAACATTTATGAAAATACATTTTTTAAATCTAAAAGGGCCATTGTGTGCAGACCTCCTCTTCAAATGCATCACCCCAGGAGCCCCGATAATTGGTTCGATGTGCTCGTACACTGGATACCGAAGACTTGCACGAGGAGCGCGACCCGTTGTAGTCCAGTCTGAGAGCGGAGTACAGCTCTGGAGTGTTGGGGGTCATGGCTGCTTCTGTGAGGGGCCAAGCTGCAACCCTTGACCTCTCAGAAGAGGGCGGCGTGACTGGGGCGGCAACACCTGTGGTGGCAACACATGGGCACATGAGCTAGCGTTGAACGGTCTCATCTGTGATTGCGTGCACATACTCAGATCACCGAGCGCAGTGCTTTCACACTTCCACCGCGAGCCACTCAGGCCTGGAGAACTGCAGAGGAAGTCAGAGCGGAGCTGTGAAGCCTTCAGCTGCTGGAACTCACATCTCTGAAAACACAGACTAAACTCAGTCACCTCATATATCTTTTAGCACAGCCATCAATGATGCCACTAAATCTTCTCGCATCCACTAAACTACTTTTCTCACTGTTGACCCCAGCACCATCACAACATATGAAACCCTTAACCAGGTAAAGACAGAGGTTTTAGAGCACTTGACAGGCGGGGTGGCATGAGTGCAGCCATGACCTCGTGACCCAGGCGTATGGCGGCATCAGTGAAGTTCTGTCTCTCCCGCTGGAAGTTCTTCTTCTGTCTCTTCAGCTCCAGCCACTGAAGTTGCAGACGCTCCCATTCCTCCAGGTAACAGCAGTCCAGCAGTGACGAGGGGAGGGATTCACTGACCCCATCCTGAGCGAAAGAGACACCCACTCATCCAGGTAACACTCTTGGCGGTGTAAACTCCCACCTGAAGCAGCTGCTGCTGGTCTCTGATTAGTTTCCGGCTCTGCTCAAGTTCCACCTCCAGCAGCTTAAGCTCCGCCTCCAGTAGTTTCTCTTGGTCTGTTCCAGTCGCAGAAGCTCCTGAACACATTTACAGCCTCTGCATTTCATGACACCTTCATTCTCTCTTCAGTTTTTACACACTCACTTTGTGACATGAACTCCTCGAGTTTCTTCTGCACACGTGTCCACTCCAGAACCACGCCGCCGGTCACGTGATCTCCCAGTTGCTCCTCTGTTTGGAGCAGCAGGTCGACACTGGTCTGATTTTCCACATCCACAACACCATTATTCTCCAGGGTCTGATCACACATTGGGGAGTTTAATCCCAGGTTAATCCCAGGCTCTGATGTTTCCATATGGTCTCTCAAAATCCTGTTTTTTTACCATTTGAAACATTTTGAACTGACCTGGATCATGTGATTTCTCATAGCGTGCAGCAGCGTGGTTAGGCCGTGCCGGAGCTTCATGGCTTCTCGTAGCTCGGCTTCCCGCCGTTCCAGCAGTAGAAGCAAAGCTTCTTCAGACCTGCAGAGAGACAGACAGAGGCCCACCCAGCCGAACACACTTTCTTTAAAGCCAATTTTAATGCGGTGACCTTAGCACAATGTCACTTAAACTAAACGCTAGTCTTACCGCCGACTGGCCTTCATGGACTTGAGGGTGTTTTCTCGCTTTCCAGGGCGCTTGGATAAGACGTTGACGATCTCTATGGCTTCATATGTAAAACACATTTTATTTTCAATAAATACTGGTATATACATTCCATATTTGATTAAAGATTGATAAATACTGTACATGCAACATACAGTAATCTTGTTATCTGTTCCCTAGTATAATTCTAACATTTTTCTAAGAAAATGTCAGTGTTTATTTTGTACAACTGCAGTGAAAGTAAAGTGAGTGAAATTGTCAATATGGCGCCTGGGGGGCATGTGGGGTAGACCAGGGATGGGCAAACTGGTCTTTTTTACACTTAAAAAAAAGTGCACTTAATTCCACTTCCATGCAATTAAATGCAAACTTTGAATTCTATGTAAAAGATATTTTTTATACGCTATAACAACAGTTGTTTTTTCTGACATCAGGTGGATGGCGCCATCTGGCGAGTGAAATTGGAAGTAAGTGGAGGCTTTTACTGTACTTTATGGTGTAAAGAAGTGGCAGTGAGTCTCACACGGGCCGCGGTGCTTGTGTCTGTCGCTGATCTGCACAAGTTTCTCTCTCATGCGGCCGTTTTGCTGCTCCCTGCGCTTCAGCTCCTTCTCCTGCTGGACACAGCGGCACTGCAGTTCTGCGAACTATTCAGATTAAAAAGTTATACTGTTTACTTTCAGTCAGTTTTGAAACTAACGTTTTTCTAATTCTGGGTCACAAGGACCTGCAGGCCTGACTTTTGGTGCTCGACCATATACAGAGCGGGACACTCACACACTTGTGGACAAACATCCAAATCTTGTGAAACTCACGTAAGCATTGAAGAACATGCAATCTCCGTACAGAAAGACCCTGAGCAAGCCTTAAACTAATTGTTGTGTGTCCCGTCCAACTGCGGCCCACAAAAGAGTTTTAATTTGACCATAACATCAAACTCATTGTTTGCTACACCAACAGTTCTAGTAAACACAACCTCTGTAGAAGTGATGTGGCTTGTGGAAAGAGACGTTGTACTGTAATTGTGGAAAAATACATCGGCTTGACCTTCTCTCTCTCGCTGCACAGAGTCTCCAACAGCCTGGACACGTGAAGCTCTTTCTCCAGCAGCTGGTCCTGCACAAACACTCTCATCAGTGTCCCACCATCTCACCCCAGACACACGTACATCACCACACCTGCAGAGACACGGCCCTCTGTGAGCAGTCCTCAGCACAGTCCAGAGAGTCTGAATGTGTGTGAGACAGAGAGAAAGTCACATGACTGCAGATGGAAGAGCGTTGGATGCGTGTCTGTGTTTGAGCGTGTTTCACCGCGGAACTGTTGATCTGTGGCTCGTGAAGAGTAAAATATCGAGGTTTGACGACGCGCCATGAGTCACGCAGCTGAAAAAAACCGTCTTCAATTCAAACCAGTTTCCTCAAACTTCTCATTTAATACGACTTTACTTGGCCAACACGATCAATTGAATTGATTGTGCCGATATGATTATTCACATTTACAATACGTACATGTAATTATAATATTTTTGTACGGGAAAAAAACACTAGTTTGTGTTAACAACACACAACTGAAAAACTCACCTTGCAATTCTGTCGCTCGCTTTCTGAGGGTAAGATTCACGTCTAATCTTCTCCGAATCTTTGGAGTCGAAAATTTCACGCAAAACTGCGGCGTTTCATCTGGGCGTGGCGCGCGCAAGTTGCTCGTATCAACTCGTTAGTGATTGGCAGTTGTGAGCAGCGCAGACCACGCCCCGCGACATGTCTTTTTAATGGTTCAAAGTTACGTTAAAACAACAAAACTCACGGACACACCATCAATGAACAATTACGTTTAATTGTAAAAGTCAAAGAGCAGAAAGTCCATTTTAATGAACATCACCAACTTAAGTTTGAACGAACTTCAACCACATTTCTAGGGATATAAACTAGTAAAACAATGTAGTGTAAATAATTCATTTTTTTATAAACCAATTGTAAAAAGGACAACACCCCCAATAGAGTCTAGTGATGTATTGAGTAATGATTTCTTTTTTTGTAACAGTAAACTTCAACAGCATCTTCATTATTTTTTCATGTAGTGTTTTAGAAGAATCACACACACAATGATCGCTTTTTTTCAGAAAATAAATAAGTAGAAGTAACAGATCACACTAAACCTGACAGTGTAGCTCTATCAGACAACATCTGCCACTGCATTTATACAGTTAATACACATCAAAGTTCATGATTTAAAAATGTCAGATACATTGATATGAAAAACATTTACGCTGAGATCAACTATAGAGTCTGTAGATTATTCTGGATGGATCGATGCCGAGAAGAGGGTCACGTGTCAGATCATCAGCCCTGAACAAAACACAAAAATGTCATGCGATTAGTCCTCATCATCAGAATATTGAGATTTATTGTTTGTTCTACAAAAATTTTCCCAAGTCCGAGCACAGGTTCACTACCTCAGAGAAGGCCACAGGATTTGGGGGGACGGAAGGGGTTGTCGCTGGACGGAACCCCCACCAGCAGCGGGTCTTTGTGAGCGTTCTGCAGACAGAAGTTCTTCAGGTCTGTGGCGGCCTGAGACACCTGAGAGAACAAAGATAAAGTAATTAGAAAATTGAGATAAGAGTGATTTTTTTTCCACTGGATGTTTTTGTTAAGCACTTCATTACACATTTCAACATTAAATTTTGGCGTTGAAATATATCGTAAATAACATTGACAACATATTATGACAGTCTGCTACCTCCAATTTTCAGTAATATTTATAATCTAGTTCTGCCACTTTCCATTCGTCAGTAAACATCTAAAAAAAACGCAAAGACGCAACTAGTTCCAGTCGCGCGGTTCCGCCTGTTTACCCAAGTTTTGCATAAATAATGAGCACGAGACATGAGACTGCCGCGATCCAGAACAAACCACATCAACGTTTCACTCGTAAAAACACGTGAAACCGACTAAATGACGTTATCGTAACGATTATATCGCAAGATAATAATTGTCTGGTTATCCTCCCGCGGCGCGGTCGTCGTTAGCTTTAGCAGCAGGAGCTCGCGCTGAAGTTTCTTCTCACTTTGAAGTTCTCCCGTCGCCATGTTTACGACCTACTCACGTTAATTCGCCGTATCTTTGCCTCAAAACGGAGTTGTTTAACGGTTTTCTTGGCTACGGCCAGACTGCTACTGCTGGCGTTATTGTTCGACATGATTAGCCGCTGACTAAAGTTTGCGGAAGTTTCAGGAACTGACTCTCTCTCGCGCGCGCGCGCTCGCTCACAGCTCAGTCCCTAACGTTCTCCACCCCCCACTAAAAACAAACTTTTTCTATCACTATTTGTTTTGAATTTGGCGATTTTAAGTTTTAGCGACTTTTCCACATTCCATGAAACTTAATAAAGTTACGTATGTACAATTAAATTAAATGAATAAAAATGTCTTTTCCCCCCACGAGATTCCTCACGAAGTAGGTTATAGATGGTTTAGTCTTAATTTAATACGTTAAGAACCTATTCCATCAGACAGTCCCCATGTTAATTCACACGCACACGCACATACACGCACACATTATTTTATAGCAGTAGCAGTTTCCCGCCGCTGGAGGTCGCGCTAACCTCTGACTATCTGCGGAGACACCAAGTGAGGGCGCTGTCCCATGTGCTGAACACGCACGAACTATTAAGCTTAAATTAAATAAGTCGTAAATATGTTAAGTAGAACATTTTATAATACCTTACAAATAATAACTAAAATTACATTATTGCTGTAGCTGTTCTTTAAGCCTTAAAGTTTAAGGGACCAAAAAGTCCAGGGGCCCCTGGAATCTTCCTTTTTTAAGATCTAAACACTGATATTCAGAGTTGCATTTAAAAGTTACAATTAGAGAAGTTGTTGCAACATAAAGATGGGCTGAAGACTAACAACGAGGAAGGGAAGTTCTAATGTGCAGTTTTGAGACAGAGGAAGTGATGAGACAGTCTGCGTGTGTGTGTGTGTGTGTGTGTGTGTGTGTGTGTGTGTGTGTGTGTGTGTGTGTGTGTGATACATCCTCAGCTCAGTAAAACCCACCACATTCTCCATCTTTTAGTCTGAACGTCACTCGTTTTTTCCTTGTTCTGATCTGTTTTTCAGTTTTCGGGATGTTTCGCTGCGTCTTGTTGCATCTCCTGCTGCTGAATCACGGTGAGGCTGATCGCTTTTGTCTTTCACCCTGACGAATCATGACAAATGTGATATTTCATGAGGAAGTTTTTCACGTTTGTGTGACTTGTTTTAGGTCTGGTTAGTAGTTCACAGTGGAAAGGGAATTACTCCAGTCAGAACAAATGCGCTGTAAAAGGATCAAACGTCCTATTTACTGGAAAATACAAATATCCCAATCCCAATTCACTGGAAACTGTGTTCTGGCTCAAAAATCCAGTGAAATATGTAGAACCTGATGATCTGAGTGTTGATCCGGACTATAAAGACCGTGTGCAGCAGACATACTCCAAAGAACAAGACCTGTTTACTCTTCTGCTGAAGAACGTTACACAGAAGGACGAAGCAACATACTGTGTCCGGTTCAGGGCGACTCAAAAAGCTGGAAACATTCTGGGTTATCCTGGGATTGTTCTCCGTGTCACAGGTGTGAATCCTTCACTTCACATTTCTCTCACGCTGTCTGAATCTCCATCTGCTCCTCAGACCTGACACTCGTGGTTCCTGACGGGGTCGTGGAGGGTCAGTCCACAAATTTGTCCTGCTCCTCCACCTGCGAACTGAAGAAGTTCATCTGGTACAGAAACGAGGAGCGTCTCTCAAACTCAACCGAGTTAAACGTGCTGGTGCTGCCGAACGTCAGTCGCAGTGACACTGGGAGTTACAGATGTGCTTTACAGGAAGAAGAACATCTGAAATCTCCCGCCGTCACACTCAGTGTAGGATGTACGACTGACATCTGAACCAGTTCGGAATGATGGCCTACATCAGGAAGATCTGAGAAACAAACAGCAAGATACATTCTGAGTATTTTAAAAGTGTTTTCAATGAAGTATTGTTTGTGATTAGATCCTCCAGAGAAGGTCTCGGTGAAGGTCAGCGGATCTGCTGGAGCTTCAGTGACTCTGACCTGCAGCAGCGACTCAAACCCTTCGGTCCAGAACTACAGCTGGTTTGAAGAGAATAAAGCTTCAGCTGTAGCTTACGGTCGTAGTTTCAGCTTCTCCAGCTTTAGTTCCAGCTACAGTGGAAGGTTCTACTGTGAAGTTCAGAACGCACATGGATCTCAGAGATCAGACGTTGTTTTGGTCTCAACTAAAGGTGCGGGTCTACTGTATAGACGAGGACTTTGCTGGAGCCTGACGTGAGTTTGTTCTTCACAGGTGGATTAGCTGTGCTTCTACTCCTCATTCCTGCTGTTGTTGCTACTGCTGCTGCTGGAGTTGCCGTGTTCCTCTGCGTTGTGAAGAAAATCATTCGGTAGAGGACACTTCTCAAACGCTTTACATACAATCAATACCCTGATGAGAATGTTTGACAGTGTGTCTGGGGTTTTCTCAACAGAAAGAAGGGAGAAACTGCCAGTGGAATCAATTCCTCACAGCCGGTGAGTGGAAATCGATCTCAGTAATGATGAGATGGATCAGTAATGATGAATTGTGTCTTCAGGAGCACACCAGGCCCTCCGTGACAGATCCCATGGGATCTTCTGTGCTCTACGCTGACGTCACTGTCAACACTTCGGTTAAACCTGGGTATCCTGAGTCTGGAGGAGACGAGGAGGAGGTTCAGTATGGCAACATCTATCACGATCAAAGCAAATCTCTAAGACATGAGAGGAATCCTCATGCTGCTCCTCAGCTCTGGTAATACTCCACTTTCCTCATGATCTAGATGCTGTAGGTGTCAGTTAAAGCTTCTCTTTTGATTAAACAGCATCAGTCCTGAATTGGTGGAAGATTTCTCCGTCATCTACAGCAGCATCAAGAGAAAGTAAAGTATTCAAGCATCGGCTTCCCAATTCCTGGAAATGGTCTAAAGAAGATGTTTGAGAGAACGTTCGTGATTGAGTTCTCCGTTGTTACTACTGTAAAAAGAGAAAGTTGAAATACAGTATATGAAGTTGTATAACATTTCACAGCGTTACATTGATTCATACTTTCATTCATATTAATTATATTTATACAATCTATTTGTAAGTTCACGCTGTTTGCTCCACGGAAAAGTTTTGCGGAGTATTCCATTCATTTTATACCTCAATTTCTGGGTCACAGGGAGCTGGGGCTGATCTCAGTATTTCTGCGTCTGAGACGGGATACACATTCTGGAATAGTGTCAACCATTCGCGGGGAAGAACACAGACACACACGTTTACACTCTCACCGCACCTATGATCAATTTTCTTGAGTTTTCTATGATTAAAAGACTTTGGGAGGAAACCGGAGACCTGGAGGAAATCATGCTACTCCACCCGCTGAGAACTCACATCAAGTCACGAACAACTGCGAGGCGACAGCGCTGCCCACAGAGTAACCGAGCTGCAATTTCCATATGCAAATTGTGTTCTGTGAAAAAAAGTGTTTTGTGATAAACTGTTGGTTTTCAGTAATCAACCAACATCTGCTTGTTTCCTGTGTAGGGAATAAGATAATGAGACACAAGCTGAAGCAAAGATAAAACGCCGGGGCTCTGATCTCTCAAAATCTTCTTTAAAACATTCTTTAAACTTCTTTCTAAACACTGGTTGTTTTATTGGTGTGTTTGATTTCTGTGTGTGATCAGTTAAAAATGTATCAGAATTTAATCTACACTTTCTTAATAATTATTTGATTGAATGATCAATGAAGGTCAAACTAAACTACCACATCATAATGTCTGTCTACAGTAGTTATAATGTTACATCTGCCAGTTTTGAGTCTTAATAATTAAACAACAGTACAACAATTAAACAATAATAAAAAACAGTAACAAAAAATACAACAAAAAAAATCAGTTTACAGCATGTATGTTTTACTAATTTTATAAATATAAATAACATTTTGCTATACGTCAGTCTAGCCAAACAGGTTCTTATCAACTCTAATCAATTTTACAAACAGGTAAAATAATCAACTGGAATTGAAAACAATTTGTTAGCATTTTGTTAACTTGGACATTAAAGAGAAAAAATTGCTACAATTGTGTGTTTTTTTCTGCTGAGAAAATATTACAGTATTTGTGGTGTCTTCGGTTCTTGCGTGACAAGCACGTCAGTAAAAAAGAACATTTTTTGGTCAGTCTGTGTCAGAAACAGGAAAATGTCGGTCGGCAGCCGACAGTGTACAGCCGCAGTATTTGATTGTGTGGGCGATTTGTTCTTGATCAGTAGGAATAATGCAAATACATATTTCTCAGAAATTTTTCAGAAGCAGTTCGTCACTCTCATCACGGTCAATTCTCTCATTCTTCCTCCAGTAAGCATTAATCCGATCACACTGAATTCGGTTTTCTACTTTCTGGAACATTTTGAATGTGGATTTTGAAATGCTGGATTCCTCTCGCAGTGATGCTGTTGTTGACTTTGATCACATGGAATATTGCGATGGTACAATCCCTGGTCATCAACGGCTCCTGCTCAGCGCCGAAATCCAGCTACTGTGCCAACGCTTCGGTTTACAGCATCTGTCCGCAGGTGAGCAGCTCATGTCAGGTCTTCTCCTGTATCCCTCAAGATACTGGATGCTCCTGCATCATCGGCTCCTACGTCTGCAACTCCTCGTTTGTGTATGGCTCTCCATACCTCTGTCAGTGCGGCTCTGACGGCCAGGCCTGCAACTGTCTCACAGGTGAGAGGAAATGAGAGCTGAGTACGTTTATAGTTTATATTTTTTTATTGAGTCTTTCCCTCAAGAAACCATAAACACCCAAACACCAAACCTAGTGTTTCATACACTCGGCATTTGTGTGTTCAATTAATAAATTGATGTTTTCTTTCCAGATACAACATCCCAAACCACGAGCATGGTAAGAAAGCCGGAGTTCCTCTGTTTCCATTGACACTAACACACAGACTGAGTGTTTCTTGTGTTTCTTCAGACAACTTCCACGGCTGTAAATCTCATCAGCTTGGCTTCAAACTTAACGGGGACGGTTTCTGCGCAAGTGAGTGCAGTTTAGATCCGTAAATGTGAATGTGCAGAGTCAATTTGTGACATGTGTGCAGGCAGTTTTATACATCTTGCCACAAATCGATGCTGTTCAAACAATGCTGCCCAACATCATGAGTGGCCAGAGCTCCAGTGAAGGGCTGATGTTCGCCGACTCATACCTAAACCTGTACGAGAGCCTGGTGTCTAGGTTGGTGCAGCCGACGCAAAACTACAGCTCCAGCAGCATCAGCCTCAGCAACGCTGGTAAGACTTGTCACGCTCCTGTTCCTGCATCTCGCGCAGTGGAAACAAACGCATCCATTCTGACACACTGTTGTCTGAGAAAAAAACAACAACAATATTGAAAAAACATAATAAACACGTACCACACAATATAACAGGTGTTGACAGAGATGCTTAAGTATAGGTATATACACAGTATATCTACCTTGTGCAAAATTTCTTAACATGGGAAATTATTATTATTTTAAATTTGAAAAGTTATATTTTATTTTTATTTTTATTCTATACTTTTTTCAAATTTTATTCATTCTTAAAAATAAAATCCCCAAAGAGAAGAATATAGATGATTTGCTGATTCTGATTCTAAATGTCTGAGATAACATTTCACAACACAAAAAATGAAAGAAAAAAAAAATCAAGGATTAATGGGTGTTTTTTTTCTTATACTGTAATTTAAGAACACATGATGCTTGTAAAATATGTTGAACTTTCAGTTTTGATTCAATGTTTCAAATACAGTATTCCAGACAATGCAGTATTTTGCTTTTGTGATCTGTTGCAAAAGTGCACTGTGTGTGTTATGGTTTTTGTAGAAATCAGATATTCTGCTGTTGGACCACAAATATCTTTATTAAAATTCCCTCCGATTACTACAAACACGTCTGAGATGAGGATCGATCTGATTGGGATTGCTCAGAAGAATCCGTTGAGTACGTGAGAAGCTTCTTGGGAAACAATAAAACAAACCTTGGTCTAACTTTGTTCAAAAATTTTAAATGTAGAATCAGCTGCTGTGACATTCATGAGCTACAGCAACATGGAGGAACTGCTGAAATCAGAACTCTTTCAGACATCAAACAGAGCAATCAAATCCATGATGTCCACTGTGATATCAGCCACAGTTCTACAAACCAACTACACACAACTAACCAAACCGGTCAACTTCACGCTTAAACACATTGAGGTTAAAGTCTGATTCAGTTCAGTAGTGTTCCCATCAAGGTTGCTGATGCCAAGGTTCATTTTCAAACTCCATGTCCTTTCTTTCTGCTCCAGGATGTCCAGCCCAACAGTTCCCTGACCTGTGTTTACTGGAACAGCGGATGGATTGAAGATGGTTGTAAGCACCAACAGTAGTCACACTGTGTGTTCTTGTGTTCATCTGTCCACTTTCACTCTCATCATGGAAACAGAACCAGCAGAGGTGAGAAAACCTGTTTGCACCCAACTGCTTGTTCTCAGATCTTCTTATCTGCAGCATTTACTGATATGGAGACTGACTGATTTTCACAGACTGATTCTCAGATGGATCTGGTGGATTTGGTGTGTGTGAGTGTGGGCCTGGTCTTCCTCACTTTGGCCTTGTTGAGTTTTGCTTTGTGTCGCTGGGGTCCAGGAGTGAATAACGTGGCTCGGATCAACCTCTGCTTGAGTTTGCTGCTGGCTCAGCTTCTGTACCTGCTCACACAACAGTTCCTTACCCTCATCCGTCCTCAGCAGGTCAGAAGATCCTGAGATGAATGTCACTGAGTCGGACTGTGACGAGTCGATGTCTGTCTGCAGATGTTGTGCGCCGTGATCGCAGGTGTTCTGCACTTCCTCTTCCTCTCCTGCTTTGTGTGGATGCTGACTGAAGCCATTCTGCTCTTCATCTGTGTGAAGAACCTCTCTCGCATCAGCTCCAAACAGAGGGAGGTGCTGAGCTGTGGATTCTTGTTTGTGATTGGATATATGTTTGCTCTGGCTATAGTGGGTGTGTCCGTCGGCCTGATGCCTGAAGGTTACAGCAGCACATCGTGAGTTCACAAGTTCTAGACATATTTACTCTTACTGAAGTCTAAACCACTCATCTTCTCTTCAAATGTTTGTTCATAACTTCCATCCTTCACTTCCAAACAGTTGCTGGATTGAAACTAATTTAATCTGGAGTTTTCTTGGACCGGTCTGTGTCATTCTGACGGTAACAGCAATTTATTTGTGGTGATTGTTGCTAAAAAAAATTTAGTAACTAATTTCTAACATTTGTGATTGTCCTCAGATAAACATGATCCTCTTCATTGGCATCATCATCAATCTGTACTGGAGTCTCTCCAATCTGAATTCTGAAGTTACACAGATGAATCAAACCAAGTAGGAAGTCTGACATAGTGGAGAGAAAAGAAGGTCAAGTCGTATTGAATTTGTCTCTTTCTCTGCAGGATTGTGGTTTTTAAAACTCTCGCTCAGTTTGTGATTCTCGGCGGCTCCTGGATTCTGGGTTTCTTCGCTCAGGACAGTCCGATTGTGAATATTCTCTTTCTGATCCTGAGCTCACAGCAAGGAACCTTCATCTTTCTGGTTCACTGTGTCATGAACCGTGAGGTGAGAAATAGGTTATGATCTTCAACTGAAGTCCGGAGAGATTAACTCACATGTAATGATCTTCTGTGTTGAGCAGGTCAGGCAACAGTACTGCAGGTTCTTCAGAGCTTTTATTTTTGCATCACACGTGGATAAAGAAAATTAATCTAAATCTACAAAAATCTACAAGATTATGTGGATCATCAGAGAATCCTTACGCCGATTTGACGTTGACATCACCAGTGCATTGAAAACTCTTCACAAACTTTTTGTCTTTTATAAAAAGTCTAAAAAGTTTTATTTCCAAATACATTTGACAACAATTTAAAGTGATTTAAATTTAGTAAAGGGCTGCCCATCAGTACAGGATTAATTGTAACTCCTTTTAAAAACACACTTTTTTACATGCATTTTTTATATGTACATTATATATATTTATCAATTGTTTTTTATTTAAGTTACAAGTGTATGTAGCTTTTTTTTCATTGTAGTAGTTTAATCTGTTTGGTGGGTTTTATTTTTTCAAATAATATGAAAGAAGATCATTGTAATTGTTTACAGCCTCTTAATTTTTTTTTGGTTATCTCGATTTATCTCGATTTTTTTACAGTCTTTGTAGAAAGCAATCACATTATGTGATTGAATAATGTGTTCATTATTAATGAATAATATTAAATTACCGTCTAATAGAACGCCACCTGTAGTAGAACGACACCTCTAACGCCAGTGTTCTATTAGAGGTTTTACGGTATATTAAATTTAATTATACATTTTCATTATTAATAACAATAATAGTAAAATGCGATATTCATCAATGGCATCTAAATATTGCAATATTAAATTTTCACATCACAATCACAATTGAAGTAAAGCAATTTTACAGTTTTTCTTTTGTGTTGTTTTTTGTGGAGAAACCATTGAAGTTTTAGGCTGTGCAAAGACATTTTTCTTTTCCTCCGTGGCAAACCAGTAATCAGTGCATGCTGATTCAAACCTTTTACATGAATCATCAGGACCAGTTATCAACTATCAGTGGACGACAGTCCTACAACTGTTGAGGAAAGTCACCTCGCGATCACAGCGCCGCATGATTTTGTCGCACAGTTTGTTGCAAGATTATCACGGTCACTGGAGCCGTTGGTTTGTTCCCTTCATCTACCCACACCTCATACGCTGCTGGCAATTCCTGGGGCGGCTCCTCAAAAGTACAAATGTGTGAGGAATTCAAGTAGTATTTGAGAAGCTATGATTGGTCAGGAATAGTTCTTATAGAAACAGGTAAGAAGGTGCTGGGTCAGTCATCAGGTGTCTCTTGGTGATGGAATGAAGTACAAGTCAACATCCAGAGAAAGAGTTTGGCTAGAAGAAAGAGGGATGCAGAAAGGACTGGGGAAAGTGGACAGGAGTGCAAGGAAGTGCAGCGCAGGGCGAAGAGGAAGGCGGCAAAGACCAAAAAGAACAATCATGGTGAGTTGTATGACAGGTTAGATTCAAAGGATGGAGAGAAGGACACATTTTTGGTTTGATCTGATAAGAGTTGTGTCAGGAACCATTAGATTTACATGTGACGCCATGTGACATTTACATCAACTAACAGGTTTGGCCGCTGTTTAACAGTTTGGTCCTGGTTTGTGTGCAACTCCACACTGCACCTAATGACGCCGCTGCTCTACATCCATCCGTTTCCTGCCGCTCATTTCATTCCTGGGTCACAGGGAGCTGGATCCAAACTCTGCAATTCTGGGCCTGAGGCGGGACACACATTCTGGATTGGTGGCCAACCAATCACAGAGCAGGACACACACATTCACATGTATTATAATCTCAGTTCACATGTAGCCAGAGGTGTTAAGAGTACCTGAAAAACATATTTGAGTACAAGTTACCTTCCTGTATAAATTACTCCTGTAAGTTACGATTTACTCAAGAAGTCTTGCGTAAAAGTCGAAAAGAATCAGATTTTTAAAGGACTCTTGTAACTTGCTTTCTTGCTCGTACTGAGCTCTGGGTAAAAACAAGAAACTTTATTTATGTGGTTTTATTTCCTAAAATATAAATTTAATTTAACACCTCAATGTTTCAAAATGGCTGAACAAAATTGATGAACGAAGAACAACAATCCAGTCTCAGTCAAATTCCAATGTGCAAATTGTGATTTAGCTCATAAATAGCATTCAGTACCTTCAGCACCCTGCAGATATTGACTCGTCCACCCAATAAATTAGGCGCGGTAAAAAAAGATGCCAACATGTCACGCACAAAGTAACGAGTAACTTTAAGTGCTTCATTCAAATGTAATATAGTAAAGAGTGCAGATACTCAATCAAAATGTAGTCAAGTAGACAGCTTATATTTTTTTATTTAAGTACAAAGTAGCAATACAAGTAGTACACGTCCTTGCAATACAAGTAGTAAACATCTTTATAGTACAAGTCACAAAGTTCGTTTAATCAAGTACTTTACACCAAAGCATGAAATGCATGTTCTGGACAATAAGAGGAAACCAGAGACCTGGAGGAAACAAACAAGTCAAGGAGAACATGCAAATCCACGCAGAAAGGCCTCTACATGCTTTTACTAAAAACATCATGATACGTAAAGGAAATGTCAGCAAGTCATTTGAATACTGTAGAGAAAACAAGTATGTGTAGGATTTTTTAGCAAGTTGATGCTCTGGTTATCCTGAGACAACGAAAGACGGTTAGTTCCACAGTTGTGCAGGATTCTGAGCTTCAGCTTCAGGTTAGATCTTTACCACCTCTCTGGAAGATCATACTGTTTTTTAAAGATAGAAATAAGCTAATAATATGCAATGTTTCACTTTTAATGCCAATTTAATTTTAACAGATAGCAGCTTTTGCATTTCTGTTTGGATCTTGTGCTGCTTTTAAAGATATTTGTTCTCACTTCATATCTGAAGTGATTCTCCTCATAGACTTTTCTTCTCTGGGTGAATCGGATTGTTGTATTTCATCTCTACACTGAAAGAAATGTTTATTTCAGAAAAACTGAGCTTCGGTTCCTTGTTTGTTCTGCTTCCTTGCCCCACATAAAGGTGGACAACCTAAACCAAGTAATTGAGTTTAATTTACTTTAAGATCTTATTGTTCTGAGGTGAGTTTATTGCAAAGTTTTGTTTTTACAAATGTTTTGTTGAGAATTCTGTGTCTGTTTTACAAACTTTTCATCGTTTCATCTGATTTCACCAGTGAAACCTGTGTAGTTGAACCATTACTGTGTTAAAACAAAAATGAGGTCTACTGTTTTAACCAGCATTTATTCTAAATTTGCTTATAGATCTGATTATTTTCTGATTTTACAGGTTTTAAGAACTTAAGACTTTAGAATTGTGAATAGCCTCCAACCAGAGCTCTGACATTATATTTTATTTAATATTTGTATAATAGAACAAAGTAATAAGACAGTAATATAGTAATAAGTGTACAAATGAAGTGTCATTTTTTACTTGATTTAGTGTTGGAGATATTACATATAGTTCACTAAATATTTACTCATTTTAATTGATCTTTCGTGATCTTTCTAACAAAAAAGACGTATTACCTAAACATCACGCTCATAATTATCCATAAAAAATAAAATGAAATATTTCTTTTGCAAAGACTTTTGGGTCCTGCACTGCAGTCCACAGAACTTCAGTTAAATTCTCTGCCATTTTTGCTATAACTGTAAATTTGCTTTGTCGATCGAACACCACTAGGGTTCACCCATTCACTTCACACTAGACTAGATGGTCTAAGATCACGACAACATGGTCAATCTGTTTTAGCACGTCAGGGGTTAACACAGCGGGTGAGAACATTCCGTGACGCGCAGTGACCTGACGAGGCCATAAGGACTCAGAATACTACAAGAGATAACGCATAGATATTTTTTAAGTTAAAGTTTATGTGAATGCGGTTGTTCTTCTTCTGAACCAGGAACTTTATCTTATTCCTGTACCGGGGAAAGTGCTTTTCCAGTCACACTTGCGCTCAAGAAGAGATAAGACTTAGAAGAGAAATACTAAAAGTCTTCTCATGTCTAGGTCATTTGCAGTGTAAATGCAAATATGTAAATAATGTGAATCGAAAAATGGATGGGTAAGCAGAAACTGATTAAAGACTGTACAGGAATAAAGTGCCAATGAAAATGAAAAGAAAGCTAAAACGGTATTTGAACCAGCAGTAGTTATAGTGATAAATACTAAATAATGTACACAACGACTCCTGCACTAATGGAAAGATTGTTTTTCCCTAAATGTTTGTTCAGAGTGACGCACAAATTGCCATTGTGATCATGACTGAATCTCTGTCTCTGTGTTTGTAAGGACTCCGTGGAGAGACGTTCACAGCTTCATCATGTCCTGTAAGTGTGATCTGTACAGAAGATTCTAGAAAACCAGAGATTTCTCACAGGATAAATGCGTCAGGCATGTGTGTCGTTATATCAACCTGTGTTTTCCTCCTCTGGCTCCTCGTGGCTCTGGTGTTTAGATGTTCTTACACTTATCTCGGCCTTCACAACAGTCGGGGTGACAGCCACATTTGGTAATTCAATCAAATGACAAGTTTTTTTCAGTTGTGACTGGTTCAGAGGGTCTTCTATCTCTTCTCAGACCCCTGCTATAACTACACGGTGCTGAATGATTACTGGAGATCCACCAACTACACTGACACATCCAACTCATATTGTGACACATCCATCAGCTGGAGTGGCTGGTACCGGCTCTTTCTGCAGGGCTGGAGTACTAAGATGCCCGACACGTGTGTTGACATGTGGAGGTGCCGCGGTGCTATTCCCATGTGGTTGTCTGGTGGACACCCAACTCTTCTGGAAGGAAATGTCACACGAAGCATTTGTGGCCATTGGCAAAGTGGCTGTTGTGAATTTTCATTTCCAATTCAAGTGAAAGCCTGTTCAGGAAACTACTACGTCTATCAGTTTGTTCAACCTAATTCCTGCCAGTCAGCTTACTGTGCAGGTAATCACCATCACAGAACAGTACAAAGGTTACTGGTGAAAGTGTTGAGTGACAATGTTAATCCACTAAATGTTTTGGGTTAATATACGCTTGAGTAAAAGTAAAAGGTAATAAAAATGCACATACTAGTTTAAAATTTAGTTGCACACAGCATTGTGCAGCTTGGTCTTTAATTGGTGTTTGTAAACTTAGTTTTTAAGATTCCCCAATTGTAATCTAAAAGCAAAATTACAGACTAACTTCAAATCATATATATACCCTGTACATGGGTACATATATATATATATATATATATATATATATATATATATACAATTTTGAAAATTTTGCCACACAGAAGTAGCTCCTCTACCATCGAATTTGACAACAACTTATCAGTCTCAGCAACCCCCTTTTAGGGGCCAAGTCAATCACCTGCAGGTGTTGATCAGATCCTAAGAGCCAATGGATAGGGTTGATTTCTCTAAAGCATTTTTAAAATACTTCTAGAACAATTATTATTTTATAGAGGAGATAATAATTTTGTCATCAACTGTAAATGAGAAGTGTATAATACAAAACATGTTCTGAGGTACACTGCTTTATTTTTGGTAACAAATACATAGCAATTAAGTTTTCAAAATGTTATTGAAAGGTATTTTATTTTAGTGATTACCATAATGTTCATTCTACATACGTATATGTATTTTATTTAAGTCATTACTGTAAGGTTTATTCTACACATCAGGCAAACAAATATTTTTAGGCAAGCCTTCTCGAAAGTCCTTAGTGAAAGCTGCTTAAATCTGATTGGTTGAAAAAGCAGCGTTGTAATCTGGAGGCGGAGGCGGGGCTCAAATGAATGCACTCAAACAATTGTCTGAATAAATCAAAGGTGTTTAAGTTTTTGTCTTGTTTTAGATGCTAACAGCAGCAGCAGCATATTCCTTACTACGGCAGCCCCTCCGACCACAACAGCAGGTAAAGTGATCTCCCTTCTTCAAGCTGAACATGGTTCAAGCTGATGGATATGTAGTGTTCACTTTTTATCAATTCCAAATAGTCTGAAACTTTACAAAGACTCCAAAATCTCATACTTTTTAGAATCGAGAGTCTCTCTTAGTTAATAAATTGACAAGTTAAATTTACAATTATAAAACCTTTAGGAACTATATTGGTTTTTAATCAGTCAATTTTAGCTCCTGAAGTGCGTAATGACGTCACAGCGCCCCCC
>CM051499.1:16506412-16608624 GCA_028031935.1 Paedocypris micromegethes
AGCGTCCAACACTTCATGCGTTAACTTCACAGATGTGTTTCTTAAACACCAGCCAATGCAGGGTCACACTGGTAAAGCTCTGAACTGTCCAGAAAGCTCAAGCAACAGTAATATTCAATAACACTTGTTGGATTAGTTTCTGGAAAATTCCAAGTCAGAATGAATTGAATTCCTGCATCACCATCAAAATCAGAGAGGCTGGTTTGATGCTTCTCACATCCTCACACTGCATGGAGCAAATGAAGCGGCACAGGGTTTTGTTGTATGGGACCCGGATCTGCATCATTATTTGTCTGACTTCCCTCTGTATTTTTGGTACTTTGTCTTTGTCCAAGTGCAAAATCTGATCTGGCACCATTTTATCGGCTCAACTGATTAATTCATGAAATTCAGAAATGACTTTCTGTCGTTGTAGTGGTGAACATAACTCTACCTGACGGATGCGGGGTGAGTGTAAACCGTGCTTTTAAGAAGACTTTTTAATGTTGCTGAATAGAACGTCAACGTTCAAAAGTCTTTTCTGTATAACTGTACTAGTTACACTATACTAGTCTCACTATACTAAGCTTCTAATGCTTGTGTGTTCTGTGTCAGTCCACAGGAAATTGTATTACTAATCTTTTTCAGCAGATTGACAACATCACAGCTCTTGAACTTTCTCCAGTTGTGAGTCTCAATTTCATTGTTACTTTTTTTTATTTAAAGTAAATCGAGCACATCAGCAGTGCATCTAATGATATTTATTGTATTTTGCCTCAAACACTAAGGTTGTGAGTCAAGTTTTGGACTTATTACTCAACGTTGCCCTCAACACTTCAGACCAGACACCAGGTTCTTCTTCATCGAGCGCCGCTCAATTAGTCTCCAGTGGAAACCTAGTGCTGGAAGCCAGTGAGAAGATGGTTTCTGCTCTGGTGAAACCCACAGAAACAAGCGACAACATCAGTTTGACTCTTCCCACTGTGGGTACGTGATGAAGAACTCACAACTGAGGAAGATGATGCCAATCAAGACTAATTACTTGATTTGTAATTCAGAGTTGGAAGTGTTCATGGTCGGACAGAAAGTGACTTTAGACAAGATTCCTCAACTTGACACGGCCAACGCATCGATGGACATCGATCTCATTGGAATTGCTAAGAACAATCCCATCTCCAGTATATGAGACATTTCACCTGATCAAATGATCTGGAATCAGCTGGTAATATTGCACGTCTTTCTTCTCTTTCTTGTCTTTTGATTCAGACTCCGCTACCGTGGCTTTCATAAGCTACAACTCATTGGAGAAACTGCTGAAGCCACAGTTCTTTAACAACTCTAATGACACTGTGAAAACCATGATGTCCACTGTGATCTCAGCGACTCTTCCCAAGACTAGCAACAAACAACTGACCAAACCGGTCAACTTCACTCTCAGACACATCAGGGTGAAACACTCACCGTTCATTCAGGCCTAGAAGGTTCAGTCATGGCATTTTCAAACTCCATGTCCTTTCTTTCTGCTCCAGGATGTCCAGCCCAACAGTTCCCTGACCTGTGTTTACTGGAACAGCGGATGGATTGAAGATGGTTGTTCTGTTTTAAGCACCAACAGTAGTCACACTGTGTGTTCTTGTGTTCATCTGTCCACTTTCGCTCTCATCATGGAAACAGAACCAGCAGAGGTGAGAAAACCTGTTTGCACTCAACTGCTTGTTCTCAGATCTTCTTATCTGCAGCATTTACTGATATGGAGACTGACTGATTTTCACAGACTGATTCTCAGATGGATCTGGTGGATTTGGTGTGTGTGAGTGTGGGCCTGGTCTTCCTCACTTTGGCCTTGTTGAGTTTTGCTTTGTGTCGCTGGGGTCCAGGAGTAAATAACGTGGCTCGGATCAACCTCTGCTTGAGTTTGCTGCTGGCTCAGCTTCTGTACCTGCTCACACAACAGTTCCTTACCCTCATCCGTCCTCAGCAGGTCAGAAGATCCTGAGATGAATGTCACTGAGTCGGACTGTGACGAGTCGATGTCTGTCTGCAGATGTTGTGCGCCGTGATCGCAGGTGTTCTACACTTCCTCTTCCTCTCCTGCTTTGTGTGGATGCTGACTGAAGCCATTCTGCTCTTCATCTGTGTGAAGAACCTCTCTCGCATCAGCTCCAAACAGAGGGAGGTGCTGAGCTGTGGATTCTTGTTTGTGATTGGATACATGTTTGCTCTGGCTATAGTGGGTGTGTCCGTTGGCCTGATGCCTGAAGGTTACAGCAGCACATCGTGAGTTCACAAGTTCTAGACATATTTACTCTTACTGAAGTCTAAACCACTCATCTTCTCATCAAATGTTTGTTCATAACTTCCATCCTTCACTTCCAAACAGCTGCTGGATTGAAACTAATTTAATCTGGAGTTTTCTTGGACCGGTCTGTGTCATTCTGACGGTAACAGCAATTTCTTTCCGGTGATTGTTGTTAAAAGAAAAACAAACGACATACATAGTTCATTTCCAGCATTTGTGATTGTCCTCAGATAAACATGATCCTCTTCATCTGCATCATCATCAATCTGTACTGGAGTCTCTCAAGACTGAATTCTGAAGTTACACAGATGAATCAAACCAGGTAGGAAGTCTGACACACAGTGGAGAGAAAAGAAGGTCAAGTCGTATTGAATTTGTCTCTTTCTCTGCAGGATTGTGGTTTTTAAAACTCTCGTTCAGTTTGTGATTCTCGGCGGCTCCTGGATTCTGGGTTTCTTCTCTCAGGACAGTCCGATTGTGAATATTCTCTTCCTAATCCTGAGCTCACAGCAAGGAACCTTCATCTTTCTGGTTCACTGTGTCATGAACCGCGAGGTGAGAGGTCACAATCTCCGCTGTGTATTACGCATCACACATGTCCTTCGATTAAATGGCAGCCTTAATTTTCTACAGAATTGTTGATTTCTAAATGAATTTAATGACAAATACCATCTTGTGTGTCTTTCTTCTCACCGTCAGATCAGGCACCAGTACTTGAGACTTTTTGGAGTGAAAGTTTGAGAATCACATAAATATACAGCATGATCTCCAAATTAGGGGTGGAGCCCCTCCTTGTCTAAATGTATTAATCAAAATTAATAACCAGTGCAGTTGTTTTTACTCCTTGTTTTCAATGGTGATGGAACATTTACTGGTATCATTTTATTATTTTTTTTTATAATAAAACAGTTTATTTACAACATTTTATTTAAGCACAAGAGTCATTCTGAACATTCCACTACCCACAACACTTCATCAAACGTAGCATGTCCTCATAGTTCCTGCGTCGCCATCAGATAAAGATGCTTTCACTAATTTCTTGGAGATCAGATCTTGCACCAGTGGTTGTCATTCTGGGGAAAGCATCCAAGCCAGGACCATTTTGAACCAGTACCACATAAAAACTTCCCTGAGTGTCCAAACCAATAGCCTGGCGAAAGAAATAAAATCCCACTCAATGCATCAAAACACAAACTGGTCTTGGTTCTAAACCCAGGAGCTGGTGTGTTTTACACTCATTTGTCTTTGGTTGGCAGTAAAAAGTATCTCGACAAGCCCTTTCAGACAGTTCAAGGCTCCAGCAAGACGGAAGTTCTGCTCAAGAAGCCGGTAAAACGCTGGCAATAGTGTCTCTTGCGCTCTGGCTCAACCTTTCCGGGAACTTGACCTCATATTCCACAACCAAGTCGCCACGGCGATCTGGAGACTTGGGAAGAGGGAGACCCTCTCCGGTGACGCGTCGCTTCATCCCAGGACGAATCACATCCTGGTTTGTAACGGTGACTGTACGTCCATCTATCGTTGGGACGTTGATTGTGCAACCACAGAGTGCCTGAGACAGAAAGCAAAGTCAGTTTGTCATGCGTCACTGGAGAAATTGGCTCACAAGATAATAAACTCACTTGTTTAAGGGTAATTTTGGCTGGATAAACAATGTCTGATCCATCTCGTTTGTACACAGGATGTGGTTTATCCTTCAACACAAACACCACGTTTGCCGGGATGTTCGACATGGTCTCATCACCCTCCTTAGGAAAGGTTATCTTCGTTCCTTCCTTCCATCCTTTCTTGACCTCCACTGTCAGAATCTTGTCCTCTGTTCGTGTGCTTCTCCGGTCAGGGTTCAGGCGCTTCCGAGTGATCTTCATCTTCTTTGTGCATCCCGTGAACACCTCTTCTAGACTGACTCTGAGGTCGTGGGTCACCGGAGGGTCTTGCTTTTTCTCCAGTCTCTCCCCATGACGAGTGTTGAAAGAACGCGGGAAGCCTCCCATTCCCCCCATCCCAAAACTAGCGAAAGGGTCGTCTGTTTCCATGTCTTCCTCCATGCCGCCGTTTCGGCCAAAAATATGCTCGAAAGGGCTCCCGCCGAAAAACTCCGCAAACATGGCGTGAGGGTCTCCTTGAAACGTGTAGGTGAAGTTACTTCCTCCTCCGCCTCCTCCTCCGCCAGAACCTCCTTTCAGCCCTGCAGCACGCCACAACACGTCACGTCATGACACTTAATATGAAAGGCATTCTATAATTCTCCCCTCAGACAATATTTTTACCATTTAATCTGCTTTCTTTTTAATCTCAGTGTCCTTTTGAAAATAAACGTGCATTTGCATGACAATAACGTTTTCCAAGTATAGACATACCAATTGCCAGCTTTCTTTATAAAACAAGCTATATAATTGTGGAATCAATTTAGTTGACTTTTATAGAATACGTTCTTTACTAGTCGGGGCAGGTTGTTTAACACTGAACAAACTGCTGACAGCTCGCGCCCTGCTGCTTGTCACGTCATGTGAACGCCAGAAGCTTCTAGCAAGCGCGAGAACCTACTGCGGTCAGGCCAACCTCCACCCAATATTCTGTGCGCGTGTATACAAGGTTTTAAGGTAAATGCCAGCTAACACGGAACTATAAAAGATGTTTTAAATTAAACAGAACATTTCGGACACATGAAACTATTTCAAAATTAATTGAGAGTCTCTTCTTTTCACACACCCAGTTTCAAAATGTTCTGGAGTGTAGCTTGTTTTTTATTGCACAACAAACTGTACATTATCAGTAATTTGCACTGTTATAAATACACCTTTTTCATTTTAAAGAAAATATTTTGGTGGCAAGACAACTACCAGACTTTACCAGATAATTTTGTCTCTTTACACACTCAAATTTATCAAATTCTGATCTTTAGTTTTTGTGATAATTACATAGTGTAATGTCTTGTCACCAAAAGATTGTTTTAGTTTCCATTTAAGATAATGTGGGGGGGGGGCTGTAAACAAACCATAATGTACAGTTTGTCGTACAGTAATTAAAATACTACGGATCAAATATTGATGAAAATGAGAGTGTGAAGAGACAATAATATCTAGTAAAATCTGACAGTATGTCTTGCCACCAAAATAATTTATTTAAATTTAAGGAAATGTGGAAAAAACTAATATGCAAATAAGCGTAAGAAGAGACTCTAAACTACTGTATCGTATTGTTATGATGTCTACGAAATATTCAGTTTGTTCAAACCTCCCTTTTGATGCGGTTAAAACGTAATATGCGGTAAACGCGCGCACACTAAAAAGAGTTGGGGGCGGGCGAGAACCTCCAGCACCCAATAGGGACGCGGCGCCACCCATCGCATAAACTTTAGGTTGTTTTATTTTATCGCACGACAATCGTAAATAGATTATACATTTGCGTTCCATATTGATCCTCGTGAATTGATATGAGCTTTATGGCATCGCGATGTTTATCTACAATCACCAACAGTGTTGATCTCCGTTCAGATAATCTCACTCTCAGAATCGACCATCGCGGCTAAGTGCGTCACGGCGTTCCTCACCTTCCTCGCCGAACCGGTCATAAACGTCCTTCTTTTGCGGGTCGCTCAGCACGTCGTAAGCCTCCGCGACTTCTTTAAACTTCTCCTCGGCTCCGGGCGACTTGTTCTTATCTGGGTGATACTTGAGCGCTTGTTTGCGATACGCTTTCTTGATTTCATCATCCGACGCGCCCTTCTGGATCCCCAAAACGCTGTAATAGTCTTTACCCATCTTCACCATTTGGGCTTCAGATGTGTTGTTTTCCGCAGACAGATAAACACACTTTGGGTCCTTGTCCCGTTAATGCTCTCGCGAGTGATTGTCCTCGGCGGTGTTATGTATGTCACGACCGCTGGGTCTCCCGAGTACGACGCGACTGACCGGCGATCAGCAGCGGATGCGCTTATTTGTTAAGCCGAGGAAAGTTCGAGAAAATTCGCCAAGTCTCTAGCGCGTGTCCCCGCCCGGAACACGTGGACACCGCTCCGGCTCCACCCACAGACCTCCAGCGAAACGTGCATAGTGTGAACTCTGCTAAAATCATATTATTGATTTCTGTATATTATTATTTTTTTTAAAACAACAATTACATGTATTTGACAAATAATAAATAAAATTATAACACTACGGAAGTGACGTGGCAAAACATAAGGATGGGAATTAAATGAATGATTAAATGAATTTTAATGTTCGTCTTTGCTGTGCGCGTGTGTGTGTGTGTGTGTGTGTGTGTGTGTGTGTGTGTGTGTGTGTGCGCGCGCGCGTGTAATCACAATGTAAAAGTGAATTTTCCCAAGAACGTGTGTCTCTAGCCATACACACAAGAGGTCGCTCGTGGTTCGTTAAGCGCTCTTTGAGTCTGGGTTCTGATTGGTGACTGGTGAAAAGAGGCGTGTCTGAGTCGTATCACCCCCATGTCATGATTGGCTCCACGGCATCATCCGTTCATCTTGATTGGACTTCGCCCCTGCCTGTCAAGCGACAGGATCAGGAATTTAAACTGCAGAAATGAAGCATTACGAGGTAAGAGGCTCTTTTTGCTTCAAAATGTGTATTTGAAATAATGTTAACAAAAAATCGCGACGTCTCTGTGGATGAATTAAATAATCGCAAGGGTGGTGGGACATTAACGCGTTGCTCGCGGTATCGATATTAGAGAACACGCCAGTGTGGACACGCATTTGGCCTGATCACTAAAATCCACACAATTCGTGTTCACAATCACGACTGACAGCGGCCGGTCGCTCTCCACTGCGCCTTAATGGACACAATGTCTGTCCGTGTTTTCTGGAACTCTTCACCTAGAATCATGGCGCATCTCACCGGACAGGTTATTGTGCAACACCGCGCTGCCTTACAACACTGCCATTGTGTGACAAGTTTACGGCGACAGTTGAGATTAGTGCATAACTCAATCACACGCACACCACAGACACAAAAAAAACAAGAGCCAATAAATTAAATAGTTTAACAATTGATTCAGCGAGAGAACGATATTTATACATATCAAATGTATAATATATATACAGTGTGTGTGTGTGTGTGTGTGTGTGTGTGTGTGTGTGTGTGTGTGTGTGTGTTATCGAGCATTGTTTTACTGAATATTTAATTTAATAATAGTGTAAATACTTTTAACAATAAATTAGAAGGAATATTTATATTTGAAAAAAAAAATAGTGTAGAGAAACAGAGAGATTATATTTAGCTCTGGGTCGTTTTTCCACAAGCTGCAGCAGCGAGAGAGTGAGAAACACAAGAGTGTGTGACAGAGAGATAAACACCAGATCTGTTTACATGGTTATACTTGTGTGTTTGGAGAGAGACAGACAGAATGAGAGAGAGAGACACACACAAAAGAGGAAGAGAGTGAGAAGGCTAAGAGAAAGAGGGAGGGACACAAATTGAGATAGAGAAAGGCTGAGAGAGACAGAGAAGCTAAGAGAGAGAGGGACATACACAGACAGAGGAAGAGAAAGAGAGATTGGGCGGGTGGGTGGGAGATTGTGGCACAGAGAGATTTATTTCCACAGCTGAGGCTCTCACTCTGCACTGTATTTACACGAGAGACTGTGGGGCGAGAGAAAGAGAGCAGAAGCTCCAGACACACAGATTGGGAGAGCGGATTATTCATTGGATTATTTAAGATGGACACACTGGCGTTAGAGGCCACACAACCCAAGAAGTCTGGGAACGGATCAGCGGCCGCCGCTCCCTCCACTCCCGCCAAACGCAAACCTGCAAAAAAGACTAAAAAAGCTGTGTTTTTTGAGGTGGAGATCCTGGACGCCAAGACCAAGGACAAGCTCTGCTTCCTGGACAAGGTGAGAACTTGCGTAGCCACAACAGTCTGACACACTGTTCCCCGAAATCTCCACCGTGGAAGTTTGCTAGCGTGTGTAACCAGTGAGATGGACTACCATCACTCCAGATCCAGATCCAGACCAAGTCTTTCAGAGAACATCCATTGCTGACTGACGGAGCTGATGGACAAATTCCCTATTTAAAGCTAATATATTTCTTACTGTAAATATCTGCCGACATTACTGTAATTGCGAGCTGCGTGTGATGATGTCACTGTGTGTAACTCTCCCTTTGTAAAGAGTGTTTTACGAGTGATTGGCAGCGACCGGAACAGCTGCAGGTTTATTTCCAGCGGCGCTGTTCTAAACATAATATACATCAGTGCTGCGCCTGAAGCGAACGCCATTCTGCTCCGTGATCCGACTCGTCCACTAGTCGTGGATTATTAGTTCACTCAGAATTATTCTTCATATGTGTTAGACTTTTAGACACCGACTGGCCCGTGTTTGGCTGTGCTCTGATGTGATTGGTTGGCTGCTCGACAGGTGGAGCCTAATGCCACGATCGGTGAAATCAAGTCTATGTTCCACCGGAGTCGTGAGTATAGACCAGGAAGTGTTTGTGATGCGTCTGCGCCTGATGTGTGTGTGTGTGTCTGTGTGTGTCTCTCTTATATGATGTGTGTGCCCACATTTGTGGAGACTTGCACAAATGTGTGTATCTCACTGTGTGTGTTTGTGTTTGCATGTCTCTGATATGTGTGTGTGTGTGTGTGTGTGTCTGTCTGTCTCTGATGTTTTGTGCATGTGTGTTGTGTAACTGATGTGCTGAGTGTGTGTGTGTGTGTGTGTGTGTGGTGTGTGTGTGTGTCTGTGCGTGTGTCTGTGCGTGTCTGTGTGTCACACTGATGTGATTTGTCATGTATGTGTGTGTCTCTCTGACATATGTCTCTGATGTGTGTGTCAAAGATGTGTGGGGTATGTGTATGTTGGTCTCTTATGTGCTGTTGTGTGCGTCTCTTTCTCTCTGTTGTGTTGTGTGTCTCTTGTGTGTGTTTGTCTAATGTGGTCTGTGCAACAGGCTCCTGTGTGTGTCTGACTGATGTTCTGTGTGTGTGTGTGTGTGTTTCAGACCCGCAGTGGTATCCGGCCCGACAGTCCATCCGTTTGGATGCCAGTAGGTTTGCATGTGTGTGTGTGTGTGTGTGTGTGTGTGTGACTGATGTGTGCGCTGGGCCTGTGTTGCAGAGGGCAAGTCTCTGAAGGACGAGGACGTGCTGCAGCATCTTCCTGTGGGAACCACTGCCACCTTCTACTTCAGAGACCTGGGCTCTCAGATCAGCTGGGTCACGGTGAGAGAGACACGCCTCTAGTGCGAGACCCTCCAACCGCGCCGTGTCTCCGCCCCTCAGGTCTTTCTGACCGAGTACGCCGGACCGCTGCTCATCTACTTGATGTTCTACTTCCGGGTTCCATTCATCTACGCCCCCAAACATGACTTCACCACCAGCAAACACTGGGTGGTCCAGTGCGTCCCACCCTCAGTCACAAGCTCTTCCATTCTGCTTGTCGTGGTCTGACGCCGGCGTGTTGTGTTTCTGCAGCCTGGCCTGCATGTGCCACTCCTTCCACTATGTGAAGAGACTCCTGGAGACGCTGTTCGTCCATCGCTTCTCCCACGGCACCATGCCACTGCGCAACATCTTTAAGGTAAGAGAGAGAGAGAGAGGGAGAGAGAGAGTGCGTGTGTGAGAGAGAGAGAGAGAGAGAGAGAGAGAGAGAGAGAGAGAGTTTGTGTGTTAGTTAAAGTATGTAAGTTAGAGAGAAAGAGAGAGACTTCTTGAAAGAATGTGAGGACAGGGAGAGTGTGAGAGAGTAAGTGAGTGAGTATAAGTTAGAGAGATTGAGTGGGTATGAGTTAGAGAGAGTGAGTGTGAGTTAGAGAAAGAGAGTGTGTAAGTTAGAGAGAGTGAAAGCGAGAGAGAGAGAGAGAGAGTGCATGTGTGTTCGGGAGTGAGTGAGTTGGAGAGAAAGAGAGTGTAAGTTAGAGAGATAAGGAGAGTGTGAGTTGGAGACAGAGAGACTTACTAGCAACCCCCTTTCACACAGCAATGCCAGTAAATTGTAGTAGCATTACTGGACCGACTTTACTGGTAAATACTGTTCACACAAGCGCTGCCATTCCCGCAATTATTGGTAAAGAACTATTCACACAGCGTTTTCAAAATATCGGTATTTTTGGTGACATCATAATAATAATAATAATAATAATAATTGAACCTTTATCAACTGGCAACTGACAATAAACAACTGCGCCTTTGTAAGCGTAGATAACAGCGGTAATTGTTTCACTGTACCTGTTCCTTTGACGTGGTAATAAATGTCTTAATCCGTCCGAGTTATTAGAAGCGCTTTGATTTCACTGTCTTTCCATGTGGATGACTCTCCCGACTTTGATTTGCGAGGAGTGACATCATAAATTGGCTACACCTTTTAAACAGCTGGACCTGCGTAAGCGTGAAATGAGGGTGCAAGAATGTTCTGACGTCAGCGTGTACTGAACTTCTGTGTGCTGATTCCGGCAATCTTCATTTCACTTTCACACATGACTGCATGCCTAATGTCTGTATGTGTGAAAGGGGCTATTGACAGAATGAGAGGAGAGAGAGAAACTTGTTGACGATATGAGGTGTGTGTGTGTGTGTGTGTGTGTTGATCTTCTGGAGCTGCTTTTCAGAACTGCACGTATTACTGGGGTTTTGCTGCCTGGATGGCGTATTACATCAACCACCCGCTCTACACTCCGCCCAGTGAGTGACATCACCTCACAGTGAGGGTGACCCAGAGTCTCAACCCTCCGTGTGTGTGTGTGTGTGTGTTTCAGCGTACGGCGAGCAGCAGATCCGACTGGCCCTCATCTTGTTCCTGGTGAGTGAGGAACATCTGGAACTTTTCTTTGAGCAGCTCAGCACTGACGTTTCTTGTTCTTTAGTTCTGTCAGATTGGGAACTTCTCCATCCACATCACGCTGAGGAACCTGCGGCCGCCAGGTGAGGGAACATCTCACCGGTCTCCAGCAGGCTTCACTCTCGTCTCGCCTCGCCTGACCGTGTTTCTCCCGCAGGGTCTAAGACCAGGAAGATCCCGTACCCCACCAAGAACCCCTTCACCTGGATGTTTCTGCTGGTGTCCTGCCCCAACTACACCTACGAGGTCTCTCTCTCTCTCTCTATATCGGTCTCAATGTCTCATTTCTTGCTCCTTTTTCTGTCTAATTCTCTTCCTGTCCCTCGTTATATATGTACTCCTCTTTTCTTCTATCGCTCACTCCCTACTCCATCAATTTCTCTCTTTTTTCTAACTCTTTCCCTCTGTCACTCTCTCCTCTGTCTCTGCGTTACCTTGTATCTCTCCCTCTTTCTCTTGTTGTACTCTACCTTTTCTCTCTCCATTATTTTTATAAATTGTTGTTTTTTTCTGTTTCTTCCAGTTTTTCCTTCTTCGAATCTGTAACATACATTAAAACAAAACAAGCTGAATCATTTCCCACTATCTACAATTAGTTTTTGTTTGATGGATACATAACTGTTGAAAATGTTTGTACTTTAGGTTTAGAACATTTTACTGTTCTAAAGTAAAATTGATTTGCTGAAACACATTATTTAAATGATTTGTTAAATGTCTGCAGCTGGGCTCGTGGCTGGGCTTCACCCTGATGACCCAGTGTCTGCCCGTGGCGTTCTTCACCATGGTGGGCTTCATCCAGATGACCGTGTGGGCCAAAGGCAAGCACCGCAGCTACCTGAAGGAGTTCCGCGATTACCCCAGCCTCCGCTCGCCCATCCTGCCCTTCGTCCTCTAGCGCCACCCGCTGGAGACAGACTGCTACGATCAGATCAAATCCGACACCATACATCCTGCTGATTTTAATGAGAATTAAAACATTCATGGTTAGTCGGTTTCACGTTTTGTTAAGCCTTTTTTCTTAGAAACAAGTTTCAAGTTTGTAGGTTTGTGGGAGATGAAGTGTTGAGGCATGTAAAAGAAAGGGGACAGAAAACTGATGGTTTGTGAACTACTTAAAACATGAACCATTTTGAAAACAATTGCTTGTTGAAAATGAGACCAAGTAATATTTTTAGTACGAGATCTGTGCACAACATGTTGAAAGATGGTCTTGACATGACTGTTTAAATAAATGTTGAACAATGGATTTTGTATGTGAAATCATCTTGGTGGCTTTCCAGCTAAAACAAACAGAAAAAGTTCATTTCAGAGAAACTGCATCAAAAAAGACCCCTAATCTGAGTAGAAACTGCTCCGTATCTAAAAAGAACTGTGGGGAAAAAGCATCTTACATTATTTAAATCTATCAGTCTTTCTCTGATGTCCGCATTTAAGAAAAGTCACAAAACAGATAAGTAAAGAAAAAGAGTCGTGGTCATGATGAAAGGATCAGAACTTTATTCACACACACACATACAGGAAGAGGAAGTGATGTGAATCACACAGCTTCAGCCTCGATCCTCTTCTTCCTCAGGTTGAGTCGTCTTTCTCTCTCATACTCCTTCATCCTCATCACGTAACTGCAGGGACGATAATTCACATCAGCATCCAGAGACAAACAGTGACTTCCTTGTGTTCAGAACGTGTAACCCACCCTGATGCAATACTTGAAATATAGAACATTACTGATAATTCGATAACAATAATTGTGCAACTTAAAACAATAGTGAAAGTTCAGTAAGTGCTCAAACGAGCCAAGATGAGCTGAACAGTACAAACTGTTTGGTGGATCTCAGTGAAACTGAAGTTTTTTTTTTACGTTTAATTGGAAAAAGTCATTGTGCGCTTTAATTCTGTGTGAGCATATTTTGTATCCATGACAGCATGTGTGAGTGACAAGTGTTAAGATTGTGTGTAAGTGTATCTGAAAGAAAAAAAAAATCAGATTGGAATCAGTATCAGAATGGGCTAAAATAAATAACTGATCGGACCAGGAGCCCAAAAATATGATTTCCCTATGGTTCCCTAAATAAATACTGTATTCTATTAATATAATTAGTATTGTTCTCTATTGATGCTAGTTTAACTAGTGATATTCTAATCTGCATTTGCCATAGTTGTTCAATTGTTTGAAACGTATTTGCCATGTTCTGACCACTTATCATTATAATTGTTCGTCTCAACTGATATGAACAAATATTTTGTGGTATTTAAGATTTTATCTTAATAATAATTGCAATAATATCACGGTCAAAACAGTATGAGTAACTGCAAAGTTTTATCTGTAGTATCCTTGTGTTTGTGTCGTCTGGTGTAATGATGGAGATGTTTCCGTGACTCACTCGTGATGCTGACACAGGTCCCAGTCGTGTCTCTCGTGTTTGCAGGCCAGGAAGTTGGGAAAGTTGTCTCTCTTGCACTTCATCAGCTTCAGCAGGTGATGCGCGCAGTAATCACGCTCGTCCAGCGGCAGCATCGCCAGGTTCATCTGCTCCTGCGTCGCGATCATTTCTGCAAAACACCAGCAGCGTCATCAGCACCACAGACCATTCACAGTCAGTCTCTCTATTTCTCTCACACACTCTTCTGTCTTTCTCTCAGACTCTTCGGTCTCTCTCACACTCCACTGCTTATATCTCAATCTGTCTCTCTCACACTTTTCTGTCTCTCTCACACAGCCTGTCTCTCTCACACACGTCACACACCCAGCACTTCAGTTCACACACACCACACACACACACACACCACACACACCACACACACACACACACACACACACACACAACACACACACACACACACACACACACACGTAAATTAACACAACGGCAATGACCATGAGCTTTCAGCCCAGCCGATCGATTTCACGGCGAAAGTTCTTTAGTGTGAAGGGCCTGTGTCACCTCGCTCCTGCCGCTCCGGGAAGCCGAGATTCGGGTCATACGCGGACGGTTTCCTCGGGTCCGGCGTCGTGTCTCGCTCCGTGATGTAGCTCCGCACGAGGTGAGAACCCATTCTGTACTGCACCGTAAGTCACCAAGCGCGAAAAATAAACTCACATCTACTGTGAAATCCAGTTAAATTTCTCGAGCTGCCATTCGGTCACCTCCAGAAACCTACCAATGCTTCCGGTCTGCGCAGGAAGTAAACACGCGCGACGAGTAATAAGAGTCCTCCAGAACTTCACTGACGCCCACTACTGTTGATTGAAAAGATTCATAGACCCATGTCGATTTCAATTTAGGCAATAAAAAAATCTGGGTCTTTTATATAATTTATTCCATCCACTTTTATGGATAGTTTGACAATCAATCAAGACTGAGCGTGTTTTTGCTTTCTATAAATACATTTGATAAGCCTATGTAAATAATATACGCTATATAGAACTCTTATGAATGTCCTATATGAATCCAATACCAAAAGAAACATCCTTTGCACAACATTGTATGCTACAATTTATGGCGGTAATCGCTAAACCTAAAGGTAACATGTTATTCCTTCAAAGAGATAAAATGCTAAACATAAAATACTAATTACTAAAAGCAGCAATTATTTCAAAGGATGAAAAATCCACGTTGTTTTTGTCTTTGAAACTGAAAAGAATCTTATACAAGTCTATACAAGTCTCTTGTAAAAGCTATTTAAAAGACAATGTTTCATTTCTTTTATACTGTAAATTCTATCTAAAGCTAAATTCTAAAGTAAATTCTATCTAAACGAGAGTAATTGCTTTGGACATTGTGACGTCACAAAAAAAAATCACCCATCAGTAAAATTCTCTGTAGTGACTGATGACCAGCAAAACTGTTGTTTTTCATGCAGGTTTGAAGAGTAAATCTTCATCAGTGGTAGAGGTCGTCCTCTTCTCCATGAGCTCCTGAGTCTTGACCTCCACCAGACGTTTTTGCAGTTGGAAACCTGTTGATGAAGAATTATATCATGCACAGCATATATCATGCTGTTTTTAAACCATTTACACATGTCAAATACCTGAAGTTGCCAAAACCTCGGCTCTGCTGGAGCGTCAGAGAAAACATCTCATACTTTCGCATGTCGTTGTCGCTAACAGACCGCCGAGCAAACCTCATGGCCTCTTCAAAATGATCCTTTCTGATCTCAGGCACCGGGTCAAAGTCATCGTCCTGCAGACGAAAGAAGAAGAGGTCAAGAAGACACTGCCCTGTGTCCATGAACAACAGCTTTATTCACAAAGCAAAAGTCGTTTTACTTTTTTACAAAGAGATGGGCACCAGTGAGCTGGTTGTATCTTTATATTTCTCCATCAGAGAGTTTTGTTTTCCTAGCCTCTGATTCCTTTTTGCTTGCTCACTGCTCAAAGTTTAACTTCTTTCGTACAGCTTCTTTTAGACAAAAATGTTGACTTCACAGGTTCATAATGTTTGAACCTGATAAACATTTAATTCATACTCAGAACACATTGTCACTGACCATTGCCATCTCTTTGGCCTGGCGCCGTCTCTCCGCACGGACCTCCGCCTCAATCGCCTCTCTGATCGCAAGTTTACAAGCTCTCTGGCAGATTTCTGTCAGGTCGGCTCCTGAGAAGCCCTCTGTGATCCGGGACAGATACACCAGGTCCACGTCCTAAAACAAACTCAAACTGTGTATGTTCTGTGAATGTGCTGACTGGAGAAAACATGGCTGACCTTTGCGACAGGAGACTTGCGAAGGTTGGCTCGGAGAATGGAGATGCGTGAGGGCAAGTCAGGCAGAGGAATATAAATCAGCTGATCCAAACGACCAGGTCTCAGAATCGCAGGATCAATGATATCAGGCCTGAGGCAAGATGGAGGTCACCTCTTTTATAATACACACAAAATCCAACACTAAGTTTAGTTTAAACCTGTTGGTGGCTCCAATGATAAAGACATTCTTTTTGTTGGAGATCCCATCCATCTCAGTCAGGACCTGGTTGATGACCCTGTCTGCTGCACCACCCCCATCCCCAGCTCCACCTCCACGTGACTTGGCGATGGAGTCCAGCTCATCAAAGAACAAAATGCATGGTGCCGCCTGCTTTGCCTGGTAATGACACAAAGAGACACTTTGCAGATACAGTAAAATTGTAGCGTTTGTTGCTTTGATTTGATTTGTTCACCTTGTCAAACACATCTCGGACGTTCGCCTCTGATTCACCAAACCACATGGTGAGCATCTCTGGACCTGGAACCCAGACAGGAAAACAGATAAAACAAACATGTCCTCCCTTGCTCTAGTGTCTCTCACTCGCCTTTAATGGACACAAAGTTTGCCTGGCACTCATTAGCAATAGCTTTAGCTAATAAGGTTTTGCCGCAACCTGGTGGTCCATAGAACAGAACCCCTCGAGATGGAGTCATTCCAAACTTGAGAAACTTATCAGGATGCTCTACAGGATACTAGTAAGAAATGAAATAGAATTAGACAGTTGTGTTTACATGAGTTGGAATGTACGGTGTGTGTGTACCTGAACAAGTTCCTGAAGTTCTCTCTTCACCTCGCCCAGACCCCCAATGTCCTCCCAGTTTACTTTAGGAACTTCTGCAACCATCTCTCTGAGTGCAGATGGGTTACTCTGGCTTAGTGCCCACTGAGGAGGAAGAGAACAGTGAAGTGATGTTGTGATGAAGTTTTTCATACGCAATGTTGTGATGCCTTCTGTTTCATATGCAATAAACCTTTTTTTACATTTCATTAATTGAATGGCGCGCAGAAGTGATAAGAAGGAAGATCGGAAGAAGAGAAGTCGGGAAGCACATGAGAGAGATTTCGAGGATTGGGAGAGAGATTAAAGATGTGCAAGAGAGATTATTTGCGGAAGAAAGGTCTGGAAGGATGTGAAAGAAACCAGACACGCACAAGAGAGGTATGGAAGAACGAGAGAAAGAGATCAGACATGCACAAAAGAGGTATGGAATGACATGAGAGAGATCAGACACGCACGAGAGAAACCAAACGTGTGTGAGAGATGTCCGAAAAGCACCCAGGAATGATCATACATGTGCGAGTGGAAAAAGAGATCCGGAAGAAGTTGAGAGAGCTCACACCTGTGCAAGAAAAGTCCAGAAGAGATGCACAGGAGAGATTAGACACGTCCATGACAGATCTGACATGTGCAAAAGAAATTAGATTTGCGCAAAAGAGATCAGACACGCCCAAGAAATATCAGACAAATGTGAGAAAGGTCTGAAAGAGCACAAGACAAAGATCAGACGTCTGCATCGTGATTTTCTAAGCGTGAATATGAAATGCTGAGATGATTGAAGGTGGTTTCATTGATGTGTGGGCGTGGCCAAATCTTAAGTATGCAGATAAGTGCGCACAAACCTCTTAAGTAAACCTTACTTGAGCATGAGGATCCTGTAGTTCAATCAAAGTATTCCTTGACACCCCAAACTGAGATGACATTAAGATCCCTGATAAGATCTATGGAATGGGAAGGAAGAAAGATGAAACGTTACCTTAAAGTCATCCATGGTGACGGCAAGAGAGTTGAGAAGATCGGCATCAATGCTGTCGTCCTCTAGATCAATCAAGGTCATCTTTTTCCGAATGGCCTGAAGCGCCGCCTCTGAGCACAGAGCTGCCAAATCTGCTCCCACATGGCCAAGAGTTTCAGTGGAAATCTACCAGAAGAACAAACACAAGAAATTCGGACCTCAAATAATCACTTCATCGTTGTCACCTGCTCCAGGTCCACATCTTCAGCCAGCTTCATGTTTTTAGTGTGAATCTGTAGGATCTCCAGTCTTCCAGTGGAATCAGGGATGCCAATGTCAATCTCCCGGTCAAAGCGGCCTGCAGAGAGAGAAGGTATTATTAGATTATAATTCCTGAGAATACTTCTCGACTTAAGATGACGCCAAGATTGATGGACCAAAGCGGCGAAGAGCGGGATCCACACTGTTGGGCCTGTTGGTTGCTGCCATCACAAAGACATGAGCTCGTTGTTTGAGGCCGTCCATCAATGTGAGAAGCTGTGACACGATCCTGCGCTCCACCTCGCCGTGAGTCTGCAGAGACAATCCCACTACTCAGACATTGACCAGACGAAGCAGTTAGCAGACTTCCCTACCTTCTCTCGTTTCGGTGCAATGGCATCCAGCTCATCGATGAAGATGATGGCTGGGGCGTTCTTCTCAGCTTCCTCAAAAGCTTTCCTCAGGTTGCTCTCAGACTCCCCAGCCATCTTACTCATGATCTCAGGGCCTGGAATGCCACAAGTATTAACTTCAGAAATGCGAGGTTATAACAACAGTTTTACCATTAATGAGAAAGAAGAATGCTCCCGTCTCATTAGCGACAGCCCGCGCCACCAGGGTCTTTCCTGTGCCTGGTGGTCCATACAGCAGAATCCCTCGTGGTGGCTGCAGAAACACAGAATGAGTGGTATTCTTCACTCACTGGAAACAGTTGGATGTGGTGACAGATGCCTTCACGCCGATGGCTTTAAACAGGCTTGGGTGTCTCAGAGGAAGCTCCACCATCTCTTTAATTTGGGCCAGCTGTTTGCGGCAGCCCCCTATGTCATCATAGCCGATGTCATTCAGACTCTCCTCCTCATCCTGACACAAGAACACAACGTCATCGTGCTGAGATGCTTCAAATGGCCAGCCATATCCCAGATACACAATAGCTTCTGGTCCAAATGAGGCCCAGATTTGAATTGTTCCCAACCCTGGTCCTGATGCTGTCACACACCTCTCGTCTGATTGGCTCTCCCTCACAGTGAATGATGGTGTCCGGTGCAACAATACAGTGTGGTGTTGGGTCGGTTTCCACCACTTTGAACTCTACAGCTCTCATACCCCCTCTCACCAGAAAAACATCACCTCCGGAACAAACCAAACAGTTGGCCATGTATTCAATATGCAGATTCTTTAAATACTTTTTTTAAAAAAGCAGTACAGACCTTTGTAGACGGGTCGATAGGCTTCCAGAAAATACGGCCTTAGAAACACGTCGAACAGGTTGCCGGTCAAACCAGTGATGGTGTCGTCAATCGGAAGGACATGGATTCGTTTTCCGTATTTGACGTCTGGACAGGCGTGAATACTATAATGGCATCAACGCCACATGAAAACACAAACAACGACAAAACAAATACTGCAACAACAGAATAAGAGCTCTTAAGAATAAACAAAGACATCCACAAGCTTTATTAAGATATAAGAGAGCGACAAATTAATAATTTTCAGTGGTGTCAAACTGAATGACACGGGACCCAAAACTCAAAAGCCAACATTAAGGGACCAAACGGGATACACATTTTAAAAAACATACAAAAGCTAAACATTTTTTAACAAAAAACAAAGAGTAACTTCAAGTACTTCCTCTTTTATGAGGGACATACTTTCCTAACGGCGATACCCCTCGTACCTGATGACGTCGCCAAGACGCACGCGCAAGTTGTTGCGCGAGACCCGGTTCATGCGCACACGCTCGTTGCTGCACATGTCGTCGCTCAAAACGATGCAAACCGTCTGTTTGCGTTTACGTCCGCGTAACACAACCGTGTCCCCACGAAACAACTGCAGCTCCCCCATTTTAGTCTGCGAAAAAGAGAATGACGGTGTGTGTGTGTGTGTGTGCGTGCGTGCGTGCGTGCGTGCGTGCGTGCGCGCGTGTGTGTGCATGTGCGTGTGTGCGTGTGTGTGAGAGAGAGAGAGAGAGAGAGAGAGAGAGAGAGAGAGAGAGAGACCTCTGACAGGCAGACAATGGTGTTGTCATCATTTGTGGACTCGTCCACTACTAGTCTGTTGGGACGGATTTTCTGTCTCAGAATGGCGGTGGAAAAATCATCATCATTCTTCACACTGTAACGTCAACAACACTCATCAGTAAACACACACACACGCACTGTATTCATGTCACATCATCATCCACATGTCCCTATATCAGCAGTAAAATGGTTCGAGACTTTTAGAGGGTGTTTGTGTCGGGTCGGCTCCCGTTTCATCGTGTGACTCGGGTCTGTTTTTAGAGTTTAGTCATGTCCGCTGTCAGATCAAACTACCCCGATAAACACGCGCGATAGAGACTCACTCTGGCGCTCCGGCCGCGGGCATGACTGCTGCTCTTCGGGAAGTCTGGACTCGCTCTGGTTCTGTCCGAGGGAACTGGTTTGTGACGGGTTTCTATCTCACTGTCCCTCTGTTGCCCTGTCGGGGAAACCCACCCCGACTCTCTCTCTCTCACACATACACCCACCCACCCACACACACACACACACACACACACACACACACACACACACAGATTCTCTCTATCTCACTCTGTGTTGCTCTAACGGTTCTCTCTTGCTCTCCATCTCTCTTTAATGATTGTTCAAATCATTAACTGTTTTTCTACAGTTTCTGAAACTGGTGGATGTTACTGCGAAATTGATATCCGTCTAACACAAAACTAAAACAGAATTGGGTAAAAAAGTGGCAGATCTCGTTAAACATCAAGTTGTGGACCCAAATCCTCAAGTCTAAATCATCCATTCAACCCTGGGACATGTGGAGAAAGAAGGAAATGTGTCCATCTGTAAAAACAGTACTGGTTTCTAGTGGTTCTGGGAAACATCTATAGATACAGTAACAGGTTACGTCTCAGTGGCGCCCTCCGGTGGCAAACACAGACCAAAGCGTCACAATTCCACATTCTCACAGCGCGACTTTCACTCACGCCCTGGAAGTGAATTGTTCACATTTATACAAATCAATTAAACGTAATTAAATAAGACGAAAATCAAGCCGATCTAAATAAAAGCATCATTAACCAGACCGACTTAACGCAATAAATCATGCGCATAACTTTCCGAGACCTTGACAGTGATAATAATAGTAATACATGTATACTCATTTCTTATTTAGCATATTTATGTTGTTTGTATAGATTTCCTGTTTTGTCAAAATAAATGTTGTGATACTTTTGATTGCGGATTAAGACAGTGCAAGTATAAACAAACACAAGATTGTATTTAACTTACAGGTTTAGTGATAAAGACCATCTTTTTTGAGGTAATGGTGATATAGAAACTCGAGTAATACCACACAAACATCACGTAGAAAACACTGAACTTCAATGGTCTGACGAATACGACGACGCAAATATCATCGTTCTTTTAACAATTAAATAAATAACATTGAGCAACAGGACGATATGACGACCTCTGCTGAATCTTCGTTGAGCCTGAAACAGTTCCAGTTGTGCGATCATTTCATGGAACATTGTAATTGTCAATCAAAGATAAAATCACAATCAAGCAAAACACATTCTTTGTCATTTTTGGATCCTATGAAGAAAAGGGAGAAAAACAGTCTGTTGCTGAGGTAAAACTGTGTTGTCACGACAACATCCAAACTAGAGTCAGCTCTCCAAAAGCACAGATGCTCAGAGGTCGCTCCACAAGTTCTGATGTGGTCCAAAGTGATTATGGCAGTCTGGTATAGTCTGAAGCCACAATGAATGTGGTCTGATGCAGTCTGAAGTGATGACTAAGATGGATTGACTTCATTATGAAGGTGGTCTGATGTGGTTCAGATAATAAAGGGGGTCTGATGTCGTCTGGTGTGATAAGAAAAATGATCCTATGTAGTGTGGAGCGATGAGGGAAGTGGTCTGATCTAGACTATGGTGATGAGAAAAATAGTCTGATGTGGTCTGGAGTGATGATAATGATGGACTGGTGTGATGACAAAGGTTCTCTGATGTAGTCCAGATAATAAAGAGGGTCTGATGCCGTCTGGAGTGATGAGGAAAGTAGTCTGGGGTGGTTCGGAGTGATGACAAGGTGGTCTGATGTAGTCTGGAGAAATGAGGAAGATAGTCTGATATAGTCCAGAGTGATGATTCAAATAGACTGACTATGGCAGGACTTGGTCTGTGGGAAGTGGTCTGGATTGCTGTTAAAGGTAGTCTTATGTGATCTAGGGTGATGAGAAAAATTGTCTGATGTAGTCTGGATTGAGGATGAAGATGGACTGATGTGATGATAAAAGGTCTCTGATATGATCCAGATAATAAAGGTGAAATGATGCGGCCTGGATTGATGAGAAAAATGGTCTGGTGTGGTTTGGAGTGATGACAAGGTGGTCTATTGTGGTATGGTGTGATGATGATGATGATGATGATGATGATGAGAAAGGTGGTCTGGCGTAATAATGAAGGGGTTTAATGTGATTTGGAGGGGTGGAAAGCTCTGATGTAATCTGGACTGATTTTAGCAGAAGGCCTCATCATCCTGGAAGTGGCTTCTCTGCAGGACCTTCACGTGCCTCTCATAAATCTTCAGAGCAGGACCGAGTCTGATGGACAGGCCTGTCAACACGTCGTTCCTCTGCATCAGCAGCAGAGACTTCCCGTCGATCTCCTGTCATTCACACATCCACAAACGTTTCACTCCCTCAACAGGGAACTCAACTGAATAATGTAATTTAGAAAAACATCTGAATTTGTAGATGTGTGTATCATCGGTGTGTAGATGTGTATTGTACCTGCGAGCTGAAGGCCAGAGCTTGCTCCGGGAATCCTGCGGTCGTGAAGTAGCGGACGACGTCTGACACAGTCCAATCCACTGGATTCAACAACACGGCCTCCGACTTCACCAGCCCCCCACTGACACACCACCACATCACAATAACAATCACCACATTATTTTCAACACACACCTAAATATTTCACCACACACAGAGTGAAGTTTGACTCACATCGTCTCACTCATTCCTCGCTCATCAGCTCCTGGAGAAGCCGAGGGGGTCAAGAGACATGACGATACACCAACCTCCAGTTTACAGCCTGGAAACACACAACACACACGCCACTGAGGAAGACAGAGAGAGGGAGAAGAGGGAAGGAGAGTGAGAGAGAGGAACCAAAACTGTCAAACTTACAATTTTTTATGGGTAATGACGGAGTCACAGTCTCTGACATCACAGTCACTTGATCCTGGGAGAGAGAGAGAGAGAGAGAGATATGATACACTATAAGAAATATGAAACACACACACACACACACACACACACACACACACCTCTACACTGGTCAGGAGTTGATCAGAAATAGTGCTGGGTCCAGTATCAACATCTGGCGTCTCCGCACACAGCGACTCATCTGTTTTAATAGAGTTTATATTGTTGAATAACATTGTAATATAGTAACATTGTCTATGAAATGTATTAAATGTCATAAACCAGTACAATAGTTAACTGTTTCTTGGATTTGTAGAGCTGCACTGAGGATAATGGATGCGACTGACAGGAAGTACCTTTATCACAACTCATTTCCACTTCCTGTTGTGTGGATGACAGTTCTGGAGCCTTGTCAGAAACCACAAATGAGTGCATTTCAATTTCCTCATCAGCGGAAGACGTCTTCATCGTCGACGAACCAGCATCGCTCGGTTTCAGGAGAACATCCTCCACCAAACTGCTGTCGGGATCTTCTTCTCCATCCTCCTCGGTCTGTGTCTCCATCTTCTCTTCAGGCAGCTCCTCCTGCACAAGTCAATACAATTCCAACACCAATCTTCATCATTATTAAACAGAGCAAGAACATAAGAAATTGAGGTTTATATTTTTATTTAAAATCTCGAATTGAAGTGCTGTTCCGCCACCGCTCGTCTTACACTAACGTTTGCGAGTAAATCTGTTTACCGTCGATGCGAAAATCCTCTAGACGTCTGAAAACACGCCGTCTCGAATTATACACACCATCGCGAACATTTTCACCTCGCGTGACCGAAGAAGTCTCCTCCGAGAGCCCAGACGCGCCTCGACACCCGCCCTCCCGTTTTTCACCGCGTACATTTCCCACCCCGCGCGCGTGAAACTTCGTCGACACCGCCTAGCGAAAAACATCCAGCACAACTTTCACTCGGAAACAACGTAGACGCGCGTGAACAGCAATGTCACGACGAGCACGCGGACACGAACGCCTCAGCATCTCTGGTCCGCGCGTCTTTTGTGCTGCTCGGCGCGTGTCTATGTATCAGAGCGAGAGATTCGCGCACACACACACACACACACACACACAACACACACACACACACACACACACACACACACACACACACACACACACACACACACACACACACACACACTCTCTCTCTCTCTCTCTCTCTCTCTCTCTCGCGCGCGCGCGCGCGAGTCCGCACCTTTGTGCGGAGATGCTGAAGTGAAACAAGGCACGCGAACAGTTGCGCGTCGCTTCTCATTACGTTTACACAGCGCACGGAATCGGTAACAGAGAAAGGTGTAAAAACACGCCGCTTCGTGTGTTCAACGCAAACACGCCTATATAAAAAAATAAGCGAGAGTTTCGGTTGTTCAGACACACGCTATAGGAAAACAAAACGGAAACCGGATGGTGCCGTTGTTGTTTTTTTCTTGAGCTTTTTCCCCTTGTTTTAACCAAAGCGCGATCATTTATTTATGCAATGGCGGGTGTAACGCCGCGCGGGACGTGTTGAAAATATTAAGTTACCCCTTTCGCGAGACGTCTGTCCTGCAGTGCGCTCTTCGGGAGTCGCGCGGACGGCTTGGCGGCCCCCATCCCCCTCGCGGCGGGAGCGATGTGGCCGAGGCGAGTCTTGCGGAGGCGACCCCTCTCGATCTCGCGCTCCAGGACCACTTTGACGCGATTGCGCGTCAGCTTCTCCCCGGGCAGAGCGCTCTGTGTGCTGAGGAAGCCGAGGATCTCCTTTAGCCCCGGGGGTGCGTAGCCCCGCGTTGCGGCTGGAGAGCTCCGGTGTTGCTCAGCCAGACTTCGGACCGCAGCGACCAGCCTGTCCCCCAGATCGGCACCGAAGCTTTTGGCCTCCTCCTTGTCTTTGGTTCTAGGGGGTTTGCCGGTCTGGGCCGGGCTGCTGCCACTCGTGCAAGTTTTTCCGCGCTCTCCATCACTTCCATCGCGGCCCGAACCGGGCGCCTCGTCCGCAACGGCACTTGGAGCATCACACTCCGGTGCCCGCGCGGCGGATCCCTCGTCTTTCTTTGCACTTGCTTTGACGGAGCCCACTGCGCCAGAACTAGCGAAAGTGTTTCCGCTGGCCAGAGGCAACATCCTTTCTTCCTTCTCCAGAGAGGCCGGGGAGTCGGGACACGGGCTCGCTCCGGGTGTCCTGGGCTGGGTCTCCTCGCACTCCTCCTGGTCTGTGAGGCTGAGAGCGCTGTCTCCTTCGCCGTGCTTGGTTTGCTCGACCACCGACTCCCCGTTACTGGGCTCCGCTCTCTTGCGGCATTTCCTCTGCACTTTGGCGGCGTTCCTGTATGAGATGGAGCCTTTGTAGCTAACTTTAAGTACAGTTTGCTCTTGGATCAATTTTTCCAGTTCAGCTTTGGTTTGATCCGGGTCCGAGCCGTGTCTCCTTCGGACCATCCGACAGATCCTTTCCAAGTCCGGACGGGCTTTCCTGGAGCGCAGGGAATCGATGGTCTCGAGTATCCAATCTCGGTATCTCGGTTCCGACATGATGCTCGCGCTGGTTCGGCTGGAACTGCGACTCGCCTCCGAGCCCGGTTGGGAATGAAGCGGAAGCCGCTCTACGCCTGCGTTCACCCTGTGCGAGCGCTTTTAAGGTGGACTGACGCAGTGAGAAGCGGCACAGAACGCGCGAGACTCTTTTAAGGTGGTATGGCGGAGTTAGAGTTTCTGCGCTCTTCTGAGCACCTGATGCGACGCGCTTCTTCTGAAACATCTGCAACACCTCCAAATCCACCGCAGCATCACAAATTCACTAGTAATCTTGAATTAACAATCGGATCTCTTATAGAGAACCACTTCACCACCACTACAACAACTTGAATAACGAACTAAAAAAACGAACCGAAAAAATGGGAAGCAATGCAAGTTGATATTCAGCCAATACTGTACATTTACACTATAAAGCATATTATACAAACTAAATGCATATACTGTGTTTGATATTTTTTAATCATATTTTATAACGAACACACTTTTTAATAATAGCTAAACAAGCAATAATCAGCCACTTTCAGTATATTACTACACCGCACACAAATTATACTATATATATATATATATATAAAAACATGTGAGCCAAGCTAAAACAGATGTGCAGTCTCAGCTGTCATGATCAAAAGTTTGACTGTTTAAATATATTACCCTTGCATGACCAAGCAGTCAGTCCATATGGTATTTATAATAATACTTTATTGGAATGATTCTTGTGGTGCAAAATATCACAATTGACTTGAACCATGTCCTCAGGAGTAGCACTGATTTCCACTGAGATCCTCCAGCACTGGAGAGTTACCGGCGACTCCGTCCTCTACGAGAGAATACTCCGGACATCCAAAAGCGCTCGAGTGGAAGAATTAACGGGGAAGATACAGCGAAGGAGACGTGTCTTCTCCATGCCGCCATTGCAACTGAATGAGATTCGTTACAATTATAGCATTAACGACATCGAACTAAGAAAACGCCAACGACCATCCCATCCACAGCAAGAAAGGCTTATAGCATTAAAGGCTGCAGGCAGCTGTCAATCATCCGGTACAGCCTTTAGCGCTCGCAACGACGTCAGCCAAACCCCCCCGGCAGAATATGGACACTTGTAGGAATTCATGGCACATTTCAAAGGTGAAAGTTCATATGTGAGTATTTTACAAAGAGCGGTGGACCTACAGCCGGCAGGAGAAAAAAAAAAACAAAGTCATGGAGAGAAGAGCGTGGTTCATGAAATCATGGCTTGTGTCGGCGCCGTACTCGCGTGGCTGGCGTCTTTCGGTGCAGGCGTGAGAATAAAGAAACACATGACAGTATACAAGGACCAAAAGGTTATTACACAGGAATACATTTTTTCGCTTTTCATTTTTTTTTCTTTTTTCGTAATGACCTAGTGGAGAACGGCTCGAGATAAAGTCTCTGAAGCCGTCTCTTATTATGCGACAATCCCGGCCCACTGACTCACACTCACCAATCCGTCATGATTAATATCACACCAACAGAGAAAGAAACAAAACAAAACCCAGAATATGACAAAGATGACTAAAATAGAGGAGATGATCAAGGCCTCGCTGTTTGTACCTGGAGGTCTCAGAACTCGCCGCTGGTTTCTCATCACGCTCTACAGGAGGAAGGATTGTTTTATGATTCATGCACTTTCTCCCTCTCCACCTCTAAATCTCTCTCACTTCTATCACTTCTTCCTCTAGAACTCGGCAAACTCCTTCGCACACTTCTCAGTGAAGGACACGCGGATCTCTTCTTCCTCGTAGTCGTCAAAGTTGCTGGTGTCCCCGGGACCTCTGCATTTAGGCACGAATGGGGCCTCAACCTGCGCAAGCACACACACACACCGGGACATGTTTCTGATGAGTGAGGAACACCGAGAACCATTAGGTGAGGTTGTGAACTCCTCAGGTTTGATTGTGGTACCATAAATGACAAGAACTTCTCGGTCTCACCCTGCGCTGGTAGATGGCAATCCAGTCGGTGGTGGAGAACCACTTGTGGCCCTTGATGTCATTGACACCGTTCTTCAGGTTGCCGTAGCGTTTGGTGAGATCTACCTGCAGTAAGTTCCTCAGAAGGTCCTTCAGATCCGAGCTGAAGTGGGACGGGAACCGAACCTGCATGAGACACAACAGCCTTAACCTTCTGCTCAGAGGGCAAACCTGATGCCAAGCTTGCTCACCTTTCCCGACACTATCTTCTCATAGATCTGAATAGGCTGGTCAGCAAAGAACGGGGGATAACCAGCTGCCATCTCGTACATCAGCACACCTAGAGCCCACCAGTCCACCGCCTTATTATAACCCTGAGAAAGACATCACATTCTGCATTGGAAACACACACACACACACACACACACGCACGAGAACGACAGAAGTACTCGAGTGGTCTCAGACCTTGCTGAGAATGATCTCAGGGGCGAGATACTCTGGGGTGCCACACAGCGTCCACGTGCGACCTTTGACCCGCTTAGCAAAACCAAAATCTGTTACCTGAAACACACACAGAGAGATTTGTGATATACAACAGCGAGGACCAGAGCAGTATGTGTGTGTGTGTGTGAGGTCACCTGTATGTATCCCTGCTGGTCAATCAGGAGGTTTTCAGGTTTCAGGTCTCTGTAAATCAGGTCCAGGGCATGAAGATACTCAAAGGTCAGGACAATTTGCGAGGCGTAGAACCGTGCGTGCGGCTCGCTGCGGACAAACACAGGTGTCTAAGTGTGTGTTCTGGATTGTGTATTTTTGTGTCATGTGTGTGTGTGTGTGTGTGTGCACTTATATGATCTGTGTGTTTTATTTTCGTGTGTTTGAGCGTGTGCACCTATGTACATAAGGTGTGTGTGGGCAAGATGAGGAAATACGTGAGGAAACATGTGTAAAATAAGACTTGGGCTCTGTAAGAGAAAGAATGTGTGCGTTTCTTATAAAGGCAAAACGAAAAGAATGATTCTGTGCAAGATTTTCTTTTGTGTGTCTGTTATTGAGTGAGCGTATACATAACATTTGTTTGGGTGTTAGTTGTATTTATGCGTTTTATATGAATGTGTATGTAAGGGACATGCATTTGAATGAGTGCACATTTGTAAAGTTTGTGTACATGAGAAATGTGAGTAAACCTGTGTGTGTGTGTGTGCAGAAGCGTCACCTAAATCTGCCAATGCGTCGCAGGTGAGAGAACATCTCTCCTCCCTGAACATACTGCATCACCATGTAGAGGTTGGTGTTGTCCTGGAACATACGGTTGACATTCGCTCACATGATTTTTGCACAGAAGTGTATGATTATAACGGCATTTACCTTGAAGGAATATTCCAGTCGCACTAAGAACGGAAAACTGACGGCCTGCAGTATTCGTTTTTCATTCAGAGTGTGTTCGATCTGCTTCAGCTTCACCACCTGGCGGATGAAAAGATGCAGTTACATCGCCGTGTGGTCTGTGACGTCATAGTTACTTTCACACACCTTTTGTTTATTCAGGATCTTCATGGCATAGTGCTGCCCGGTCTCTCTGTGTCTGACCAGCATCACACGGCCGAATGAACCGGTGCCCAGAGTCTTCAACCGGTCAAAGTCCTCCAGACTTGCTGTGTTCTGACAGACAACAAAAATTTCAAAGCGTGTAAGATTTATTCATCATAATGTGAACTGTCTCGGGTCTCACCTGTGCAGGATTCTCCCATTTCCTGAGGAAATCTTCTTTGGCAAAAGCCAGGAATTCTTTGACTGTAGGAGAAACAAACCCGTAAATGTTAAATCACACAAGTAACAAACTTGAAGCCATTTATGAATAAAAAACAAGTCATTTTTTCTATAAGAGTAGTATGTTAGTAACAGCTTCAGCTTGAACTTGTAAGTTTAACTAAATAAATATGTAACAATTAATGATCACAATCTTAAAACTGCAAATGTGTTGTAAAAATTGTTTCAAATCCACATAAACCTCTTCTTTTGATGTTCTTCTAAAACAAGATATTGTGGTAGAAAAACTCAAACACTGGATAAATTAAAAGCAATAGACTTCAGTTGACCTGGTTTGCTAAATGCTAACGCTAACCAAAGGGGCGGTTTTCAGGACTGACAACGTTAAAAACGCGCACCACTTGTGATGTTGACGTCAAAATCGCATTTTAAAAATGTTAACAAAAGAGAGTTCAGCAATGGCACGAGTGTAAAAACTCTAGCAAACGTAAACCGCTAGGACCCTCAAACACCCGGAGGTCAAAGTTTCAGGTGAAACGGAGACGATATTTCAAAACGTGGCAGTCGTATTTCACAGATGTTCCAGCTGTTCGGGACGTTGCTCTACTTCCTATATTCCATTTTACTTTGAAAATATGCGACCTCAAAACGGTGTTTTTTCTGTTATAGACTTGCGTAAAATCCGACCGACGTTAAAAACGTTCAAGGACAGTGTGAGATGAAACAATATAGAAAACACCAGCAGGGCCGCAATCATCACGAACACGAGGGGTTGTGGAGTCCCACACACCCTCCACAGCCCGGTCCACCGTAAACACACACGCACACACGCACACAGCTGCTGAGCACCGGGCCTAGCATCAACACATCATCCCGTTGAAGCGACAACACATCGCCATGACAGCATCAGCACCAGCAGCTGAGCGCCATCATCCCTCGGCTCGACAGGCTTCAGATGATGCAGATCGCGATGGATCGGCGATGATGGTGACTAGACAGAAAGAATGTAGGGCTCAAAACACCCACCGCTCTCCATTTCGTTGCCTCGCTTGGCAGCCGGCGTGTTGCCCATGACTCCGGGCCTGTCGGGCGCTGAGGAGGCGCAGGTACCGAGAGTTGCAGCCGCGCCTGTCGCGTTTCGGTTCTAGAGGTCCGTTCAGGCGACGGAGACTTGCAAGCTGAAGGTGGAGTTGATTGAAGGACCTTATGTTTGTTTGGATCAACACCGATCTCTTATGATTGCAGCATCCGCGATCGAAGGGCGGACGGGCCGCCAGCATCAAACCGGATTCGGGCTTAGTCCTTTCCAGGCCTGGCTCTCCGCCGCACCTCCGCGGCTCCTGAGTCTGCGCTCTCCTCGACTGTCCTCGGGGAAGAGCCGTGCACGGCTATCGCAGAGGAAACGAAACCGCGGCCGGAAAAACACGGATGCGGGTTCGGCGATCTCGTTCATGCAGCTGCGCTTCCCGTGTCCATCGACCCAGACTCCGCCCCTCGACCGAATCCGCCCTCCGAGGCATCTCATTCGCCAATTGAAAAAAGACGGACAGATGTGCCGAAAAAATATTCTGATTCGGTTCTTTTTATTTTCTTAAATTAATGATCGGTGCGGTTAATTTATGACATTTTAAATGGTCGAAACACAGCTGAGATCTGCAGAGCTAGTTGTTTCACTGTTGACTGTTTTATCAGTAGATTTTCGGATGGAGTCAGAATAAAATGTAATTTCTTACAATTTACAAAAAATTCCACACATGCATTTTCAAAATCTTTTTGTTCAGTTGGTTTCCTGTGCGTGTCTCTAGTGACTGTCTTCATTAATACAATATTACCAGAAAAAGTCTTTATTCTGGGAAATCTTTCTCTACCCGAGTCCTCCCATTTTGTTCTTTACTATTTCAATACTGTACTAGATAACTTGCTTCTCACTGAAGTTCTTGACATTTTAAAATGTCTTTAAAAAGCTTCATTCCTATCCTGAACATTAAGAATTCCTTAACAAGTCCAAACTCATTTTGCTCATTTCCATGATGACAGTGCCCATCTTTAGTTGTTTTACAAGATCCCAAAATGCAATTTCAATTATTGTTTTTTTTTTTTACTAGATTAATTGAATACTTTCTTAAATGATAATAATATGAAAGAATGAGTTTTTGAACAGCTTTGTTGTGATGTTATAAAAGATTTTATAGCCTGGATCAACGAGTGAGAAGAGTGACGAAAGGATGAAAGGACAAGATGCTGTCTGATGTGATGTGTGGATCAAAGGTGAAATGGCCAGCTTCCTGTTGCTTAGCGACAGGATAAAGACAAGCACTGGACGTGCCCATTTGAAAAACAACAGAAAAAAAAGTTTTTCTTTCAAAAACTTGTTTTTACCTTTTATTAACAAAACAGCACAAATTAAGAAAAAAAAGTTCATTCACTCCCAAATTTTCCCAACTGAGACATAGTAAAAAAGAAAAAAAGAACCTTTTCTTAATGCTGAGGAGTACTGGTTGTCTCGGTCACATTTTCTCAAATAAAAGAATTTCACAATCATCACAAACCTAATGACCAGTACTACTGTTCTTAATACTTAATTTGAGTTGAAAACTAGTGAGACAAAGATTCCTAATTGGAACATCTTTAATATTACCACACTCTCACTCCTGAAATAAAATGTGGATGGGTCCCATCCTTGCTGTCACAGGTCCAAGTTTGCTGCTGCTGATTAACATCAGAAAACTGAGTTTTTAAGGTCTTTGTGGTAGGTAAGCATTTAAATACAAGGTCTTGGCTCTACAGATAGTCCATGGAATTGTCAGGCATGAGCCCAAGGGGCGGGGCTTTCCCAGGCATAGAAGAAGGCGGGAGCATGGTGTTAGGGGCGGGGTCTACGTTCTCAGAATCTTCCATCTTGTCCACCGTAGCCTCCCAGTTGATGTGGAATCGGGTCACACGTGGGTTCGAAGCCAAGATGTTCCTCTGCAGCTGTGGATCAGCAGAAAACCATCAACGTTCCTAAATACAACACTTAAAACTTGCTTTACAAAAAATAATAGCGTGGTTTCAACTGGTATTAACACAAATGGCAATTGTGCATTCATTCATTCAGGTAAGTGGCTGATCGATGATGGTCATGTTAAAAAATGTTCACAACTGATATTTTGCCTATTTATGTCAATATTGATATTTTATCACACATCAGATTAAATCATTCTGACTCAATCATAACATGTCATACAGTATTGATAATTGTGTGTCAGTGTTTGTGTGGCATTTATACAATAAAGGGAATATATTTACATAGTAGATCTATGTAATTCTAAATTTTAACTCTCCCAAAACAATACTTGAGCTGTAAGGAAATGCATTGATAATGTGAATAAAAATTGATGACTTTGGTTTTTTCATTTCTTTTCCCCAAATAAAAAGAAGTTAGATTAAGGTGTTTTGTGAAAGTGAAAACATGAATTGTTAGGGACAATTCAAGAGAAGTTAAACAAACCTTAATACTTCTGAGCTTTTATGAAAAAAAAAAAAAAAATAAATAAATAATATTTTTTATAATTATTTTATAATTATGTGTATTCCATTATTTCAAAACCATTGATACCGTATGTTTTGCTAATATTTGCAAAACTCTACTTTAATCTGTTATTTCTAACGATTCCAACAATGATTTTGAGGAAACAAACTAAACAAATACAGAAATCTTTCATTTAATTCCAAATAATGCGTGATGAAACAACTAAACTTTTACTGAAACTAAAATTTACATGAATTTTAAGCCAGCATTTCGAATGGGCCACACATACGTCTTTGGTTTACCTGCGTGTAGTCGGGTTTGACGGGTGGGTTTTCCCGCAGCTCGGGGTCTGTGTATTCATTGTTCACATAGTAGCCAATGCGAATAAACTCCTGTCCTCGATATGTGCATGTGATCAGAACCACGGTTACGCCGACGGCGTCGCTCTCAGGGATCAGACCAGTGTTTGGGGCATCAGCCTGGAAAAGTACAAAATCAAAGTTCAAAACAAACCAAGAAAATCCTGTATTAATGAACTTTGCAAAAAAGTATCAGGATTTTCTCAGACCCAGACAAAACATGCTGTTTCTACACATGCTAAATATATGTTAAAGGTCTAAAGATTTGCTCAGTTCAACAGTTTACTTTATAAAATAACCTTACTGTATTCATTTTGGTGTCAGTTGAATGTCACAGAAACAAAAAAAAAAAAACAAAACAAAACAAATCATCATTAGTATAAAACGTCTAATCAACCTGAAAGACAAACATGTGTCTGCCTGCCGGAACCGGGCCGACTAGAACCGAGTCCAAAGTCTGGTCGTACTCTTCACTCTCAGCAGAGCCCACGTAGATAATCTTCCATTCTAAATCTAGAAAAAAGCAAATTTGTTCTCTGTGACAAAAACGACTTTAAGACATTTAAGACATAGAAATGTACACACAGTAATACATTTGCCAAATCTAATAGATATATTATAATGTTATGGTCTAAATAATAGCACACAATCGCAGTGCACGTTATTTCTCTGATTAATACAGATGTATCCCTGACTAAAGCGAAACGATAGCTCTAACAAAGCAGTCTCATATGTATTTAGCCAGACGCGTGATGTCAGAAAAACGTGGCCAATCCGCACAGTCACAGAACCATTGGTTCCACCTTCTGACCTATCAGAAGACAGGTCTACACACCTCAACGTCATCGAATTCCCCGCCGGCGCCAAAACATTAAGCGAGTGGTTTTTACCAATAACTGAGCGGACAAACAATCATAATTTAAGAAATGTTCTAGTTTTGGTATCATCGACACAGTTAACACATCCAAACATCCCTGTTCGCTATTTACTATCTACGCGAAATCTGACAATCTAAAAGGTAGTCCAATATGACTAAGACAATCACAAACTCGTACCTTCAGGCAGATCCTCCATACACTCGAACGTGATCTCGAACTGAAAGGGGTTTCTAAAAGGACTGGGATTATCCAGAACCGCCACGTTTAAAACCTGGACTTTAGCCATTATTGTCCCAAATAAACGATCTGGTGTTTGTGAAAGAGCTTCAGGTAAGACTTTAAATTCCGCGTAGAAGAAAATAAGCTCCACTCGAGATGTGAAACAGACATCAATTCACTCCGGAATCATCTACATGAATCTTCTCTCCAGGAGCTTCTGTCAGGCTCGGATCATTTCTACACATCCATTTCGTTCACAGCTGCGGGTAAATCTGTCAAATCTGTAAATCACGCAAAACCAGACACAAGTTTAAATGAACCGAATTCACAAGTAAAGTGGTGTTTCCCAGAGAATAAATGAAAAACGTCCAGGAGACACTGACAGTGGTAGATCGAGAACTGATGCTATTTTCCTCGTTGATTGTGTAGGTTGTAAAATTACGTAACGCCGCCACCTGCTGGTTTGGAGTACAGCTGCAACAAGTGCAATCACAACTGTAATTTTGTTAAGAGGGCGCGCGGTGGCGCTGTAGATTGCGATGTAGAGTCAGAGACTTCAAGTTCGAGACCTGGTAGAAAGGATTCTGTGTGGAGTTCGGAAAATATTTTCTGAGCGAGAAGACTTGAAAACGTTTTTCTATGCACTAACATCCAAGTGCTTACTGAACAAACACATAACCCATCCAATGTATATTACCAACATCATGTACATATATACTGTGTACCTAGCTCTCTAATGTATCTATTTCTAATGTGTATATTTTAAAAGAAATCCATGTGCAATATCATACAACTACTGTGAAATGTCACCTCTATTCTAAGGTTTATGTAAATTTTTCACTGTAAATGTGTCTTGCATGTTGCACTGAATAGAAGACGTTCTTAATTTCATGGTACATATGTATAATCTTCATTGTATATGTACACAGTGACAATAAAGGCTTTGTATTTCTATTCTAATTTTAGCATATTCTCCTTGTGCCAGTTGGGTTTCCTCCGGGTTTCTAGTTTTCTTCCCACAGCCCAAGGTTGGTCCAAAGCTGCTAAAATTGATTTAAGCTCCCTGTGGCCCAGAAATGGAAAAATGGTTCTGAAGGTTCATTTTCATTTTGTGAAATTGACAATCAACACCAAGTCTCTTAAAAGCATCTTCACGGCAAACATAATGACACCAGCATGATATCATGCATTCAAACTCTATAGCAACAATTCAGTTCTAGCCACATAAGTCAAATGGTTGGACAATTGTATTGTGATGGCCAACACAGTAGCCACACAATGAGGGTAAATACATTGCACACATCACTTCCGTTACAATGAAAGAAACATTGTTCACACCATTTTGTTAAATTACTTTATTTCAGTTTAGATTGATTTGTACTTCGGATTTATTTGCAAGTTCTTATCAATTTAAGGACATTGTGTTGAACAGTAATTCCAAATATCTTTTGTTTGAGCACACGTTACCCTGGCTGATCCGGACGAGCTTCCATCCGTGGGTGCGGCTGTTGACGGGCAAAGGAGGGACTGAGGACTGCCAGTGCCAATTTATCTCATTGGCTCCAATTTGGACTGAACCATTTTATTCTGATGGTCCAGGGGAGCAGTGCTCGGGTGTTTTAGTTGTTTATGGTTAATTGAGTAAATTTAGAAGTTAATCATTATTTGTATTGTAATGAAGTATTTTGGATTGTTGTTTTATTTAAATGTTATTGTTTGGAAATTTATTTTTGAAATTTAAATACTGTTTGCATATTTGTTGTTTCACCTGTTGGGATGTAAAATGGTATTCCTTTAGGTTATAAAAAGCAATGTTTCTTTAGAGAGGGGAGTTGGGTTGGTTGAACAGCAGAAGCAGATTGCTGTTTTCTTTTCTTTTCTCCTTTTGCCTTAAGTTTTTTTTTTTTCCAACTAGTTGTTTTGGTTGGTATATTTGCAAATCATTCTTATTTTTTGATTTGTTAATTATTTTCCAACATTAAATATTTTTTTTGTACTTTGTGTCCTCGTGCCTGATCACCTGGCTATCTGACATGTATATTATGTAAAGTTCCTATTCACACAGTCCTTTTTTCAAATCTGAGCATGGAGCATCATTCCAGTTATCCTTCACTCTTGGATAAAGCATTTCAACACAGTCCTCTTCAGTCCCCATATGACTGTTTGGCTCGTTTTCTTTCCAAAACCTGGTGAAAACATTTTCAAGTAAGTAACGATGATTTTACTATTGTTAAATGATTATTGCAAAGGTTTTTACATGTTTCTACAAAACACAAGCAAAGCTCAAAATACAACTTTTTCTGTGAGTAACGTCTGAAGTAAAGCAGAAATTGCAAGAAGACATCAAAGATTTAGGGAAGTGTTTTTGTATTTTGAAAAACCAAAGTGCTGCTTTAGTTCTGTCAAGAAGATGATAATGACTTTTTAGGGGTAGTTTCAGTTTCAGGTAGAGTTTCAGCTCTTACCCTTGAACGAGAGGAGAATCATCTACCCACTTCATTTCTCCCTCCTTCTCTATGTCCGTCAAACCAAACCACATTCTCTCCTGGATCAGTGAAGACACTTTCCTCTGTGAGGAAACACACAAGGTGATGATGGTTCTTCAGATTCACTGCTAGACTCGTGTACCTGCTTCTCTTCACTCTTGATGATGATCAGATCAGCTCCATGATTCCTGCAGTACTGACGCGCGTCAGACCAGTTCAGAGATTTAGGAGACTTGAAGATCAACCCTGCGACACAGAAGCATTTCTACACTTTAATAAACAAGGACAAACAAAAGCCTAGACTAAAATATCGGAACAGACCTTGACTGGAAGCATTTGCAAGTTTCTCTTTTAGAAACCTGTTTTGGCTTTCCAGGTTCTGGCCATTCAGGTTGTTCCTCAGGTTCAGCTCTTCTCTCTCCATTGAGATCTTGAAATGCTGGATTACAATCCCCACCACCAGAAGAAGACACAAGATCCCTAAGAACACTGTCGTGATCACCAAATATCTACGTTCACCTACTTACACAGGAAGAAGAAAATAAATCAACACTACAGTTCCACAAAAAGATAAATGATTTGAGTTTACATAAAGATTATTTCAATGAATCTAATCTTTACTCACTCCACTTTCCTGTCTTTCTATCGTCCTGTTGGCATCTCTGAGGGTGATTCTCCGCAGCATTATTTAGATTTTTACAGTTTTCGTAAATATTCTGCAGCTCCATGATGTGCGAGTGCATGTGCCTTGTCTGGTTATAAAGGAAGTAACTTCACTTCTTTTGGCGAACAACTTGCTTTTAATTTTACAGAAGTTGATACAGATATCTTTGTGTGTAAACAGTAAATGCATTTATACGTTTATAAACTCTGCAAATGAGTAATCTCTATCTGTTGTTAGTGTCTAGCAATATTTAACTGTGTAATGTTACACATTTGTGTGCAAAGTGGGAAACTTGGAGCTACAAATGATGTTACATAATTAGAATAAAACTTGCTTTATGTTTTTACACATTATGAAATGCAACAAGCTGATTGGTGATTAGACAAACTTCAACTGATTGGTCATGTGTAAAAAAAAACATGCAACTCAAAACCAAGAAACCAAACTTTTATTTTGCCCTCTGTCTGAATACCAGCTCCCAACCCCTCCCTGCTGGAGAGACCCCGGACAGAAAAAAAACTCTGAAAAAAACTCAAGAATAAGATTAACAAAAGTCTGTAGAATATGAATATGTAAAATCAAGTTCATAACTGGAAACAGCAGTGAATGTCATAACGTTCGCAATGCTCTGACCCGACAAGGAGCACTTTTGGGGCAACACTAGGCTCAGCTTGCGGATGCAGCGCATGTGATGGAGCGCCTGGCCGACCAGGTTGCTGGACTCTTCTCCACCGTGCAGGAGCTACAACAGGATCTAGCCGAGGCGCGAGCTGGAGGAGCTCCAACCCCATTCCCGGTCACCAGGAAGCTGGAGCCACATGCCAACAACCCACTGTCCTACTGTGGGGACCCTAATTGCCAAAGTTTTTTAACACAATGCGAACTAGTTTTTTCTCTTCAACCACGCTGCTACCCCACCAAAGAATCCAAGGTAGCCTACGTCATCACCCTGCTGACAGGCAAGGCGAGGGACTGGGGGACTGCGGTGTGGCGAGCACAGAAGCCGTGCTGTTATGATTTCCGGCGCTTCCAGCAGGATATGAAGGGACTGTTCGACCGCACCGCTCAAGGGGAGGAGGCACACACTCGTCTCATCCGCCTCAGTCACCGACTTCGCCATTGAGTTCCGAACCCTGGCGGAGTGGTGTGACTGGGAGGACGATCATCTTCGCCACCTCTTGCGCGAAGGTTTGTCTGCCCAGATCCAGGATGAGCTTGTGCTGCAGGAGAGTCTCCCGGACCTAGACGCCCTCATCAACCTGGTCATCCGGATCGAGACACGCCTGGACAGACGCCAGCAGCGCTCTCTTCGGCTTTCAGCGTGGCGAGGCAAAGGCCCCGAGGACCACCATCAATAATAATTATAACCAGAACCGACGCAGCTCGGCCGGCTGAAGGTGACTCAGGAACAGAGGTGTGAGAGGATTCAGAAGGAATTGTGCTTGTACTGTGGAAAGCCCGGACATTTTGTTCGGGAGTGTCCAGTAAAAGCCGCCGCCCAGGGGTAGTACGGGGAGTTCGGTTGGGCGTGCCGTCTGGTTTCTCTCCTCGTTGCCGTACGCAGCTAACTGTCGCTCTACAGTTTGGTTGCAGGACTATTCGTAGAGTAGCTCTGGTCGACTCAGGGGCGGAAGAGAGCTTCATCAATGCTGGCCTGGCTAAGCGGTGGGGTATTCCAACCGTGAACCTTCTTCCTCCAATCGAGGTACAGTCCCTCGGTGGTCATCACCTATTCTCAATCACACAAAGCACTATTAAGATCAGTCTCACCGTGTCGGGCAATCACAGAGAAGAAATTAAACTGTTTTTTAAACCCTTCCTCCTCACAGACCATATGACTGTGCCATCAAACTCCTCCCAGGCACCTCTCCGCCCCGGGGTCGTTCCAGAAAAAAAGGCTATGGACAAATACATCAATAAATCTCTGAAAGCCGGGCTCATCCGTCCCTCTTCGTCTCCGGCTGGAGCGGGGTTCTTTTTTGTGAAGAACAAGGATGGCTCTCTGAGACCTTGCATAGATTATCGAGGTTTGAAATACATCACTGGTAAGAATCTGCATCCTCTGCTGTTGATGTCCACTGCTTTCGATCTACTCCAGAGAGCCAGGTTCTTCACAAAGCTCGATCTCCGAAATGCTTACCACCTGGTTCGCATTCGCGAGGGGGATGAGTGGAAGACAGCTTTTAACACCCACTCGGGACATTATGAATATAGGGTCCTACCCTTTGGTCTGACCAATGGCCCGGCTGTCTTCCAGACCTTGGTCAACGAAGTGTTGGGGGACATGATTAACGGGTTTGTCTTTGTGTACCTGGACGACATTTTAGTTTTCTCTTCCTCTCTCCAGGAGCACACCCAGCATGTTTGCCAGGTTCTGCAACGGCTCTTGGGGAACAAACTGTATGTCAAGGCGGAGAAGTGTGAGTTCCACACTAGGTCAGTTACGTTCCTGAAGTTTGTTATCTCGGACAAAAGGGTGGAGGCGGATCCTGCTAAGGTAAGAGCCGTTGCCCATTGGACTGTTCCCAGCTCTTGGAAAGCGCTGCAGCGGTTCTTGGGATTTGCCAATTTCTATCGGCGATTCGTCCGGAACTTCAGTCAGATTGCTGCTCCGCTTACGGTACTCACTCTACTTGTCTCGACTCTACAGTGGTGCTGGAGAGGAGCGTCGCACTGATACCATTCTTCCTGAGCAAGTGGTGGTGGGTGCTCTCTCCTGAGACATTGAGAGGCGGGTAGAGTTGGCTAGTCGGGAGGGTGAGGTGCCAGGTGGGTGCCCTGAGGGCCGGCTGTTCGTTCCTGATGCTCTGCGCCCCGAGGTTCTACGGTGGGGGCATGACTCGAGGCTCACCTGCCACCCTGGAGTTAGAAGAACTATAGTGGCCATCCAACAGCGGTTTTGGTGGTCTACCCTACAGCGGGACGTCAGACAGTTTGTATTGGCCTGCTCGGTCTGCGCTAGAAACACGACTTCTAATCGCCCTGCCTTTGGTCTTTTGCGCCCCTTGCCTATTCCCTCAAGACCGTGGTGAAAAGACTACTTGATGTCCGACGTCGTGGTAGGGGTTTTCAATATCTTGTGGACTGGGAGGGTTATGGTCCTGAAGAGAGGAGTTGGGTGCCGTCGCGGGACATCCTGGACCACTCTCTGATCGCAAACTTCCGGAGGACCCGAGGTGAGGCCCCCTCAGAAGAGGGGGAGGGTATTGTTATGCTCTGAGACAGATCGGCACAATATGTTGTCCTGTGTCATTGTTTTGACAGCTCACCGCATGCGCTGATGTCAGCCTCTCCCCGCCCCATCGTTTCGCAGCTGATCTGTTCGCGCCAGCTGATGCTCTGCAGCAATCCCGGTTGTGTGCGCGTTCGTTGTTGGATTGTTCTGTGTGTTACCTGTGTCTCGTCCAGCGTTCTGACCTTCCGCTACTCAGGTGCGTGTTTGCCGCTTGCCGTTTTCCGGACTGTTTCGTAACGCTCGCGGCCGCAAGACCCGCGCTTTTGTGCACGGCAGGAGGAGGATTAATCTGGGACCGGTGGGAGAGACTGTCGGCCCGCTTCAGCCTGGATTTATCGTTGCGTGAATTTTTTTGCCCCGTTTCTGGGAAGGATTTGAGTTGCTTTTTTTTGCCTTGAGCTAAAAAACTTTGTTTTTCTGCAACTGGGTCCAGTCAGTGAATTACGACCATAACACATAACATGCAGAACAGTTCATACCTAAACTAGACCCAGAGTACATAACCAATTGATAGTTTGTTCCCATCACCCTCAATTAACTGCTGGGATGACCAGATGTAGGGGGCAGGCAAGTCCTTTTGTCCCTGTGGCTTCTTGAGCTTCACACTCTTTGCCACATCTGAAAAATAGTCTGCAATCTGTGACATTGTTCTATTCACCTGTCTCACAGAAGATAGAGCCCTTTGTGCCAGCCTGGCACACAAGTGAAGAATAATCCATGCCTACTGGGCCATTAACTGGTTGGTTGGTTCATTCTATCAAGACGTTTAAGGAGAATTGCAGAGAAAGGGCTTTTATCAGTGTTTCATGTTGCCATTTTTATTTTCTGATACATGCTTTTCACTTTTGTTCTTTTGTTTCTGTTTGAAATCGACTGAATTGGAGAAAACCCAAGAAAAAGAACTTGCATTTCATTTCATTTATTGCAGTTTGGCTGAATTCTATTTTTACATGTAAAACAGGCAAGAGAGTAAAGCATTCAAAAGAATAGATCAAGATTTATTTTTCACAAATTACTTTTCTTTTTTCGTGGCACAGGAAATCATTCCAGTTCTGCAGAGGAGGGTTTGAGGGAACCAGTTCGACACAATGTTCGCCATTACTGTTGTTAGGTTCCCCATGTGTCCAAAAACTGAAAAATATGTAAAATGAATTAATACTAGATTAAATGTGTTTTATCTAGATTAATTGGGGTTTTCCTGGATTTGCAATGATCACACAAACAAACACACACACACACACACACACACACACACACACACACACACAGAGTTTGTCAAAAAAACCTTACTTCTATAAGGTGTAGTATAAATAGATTAAGCTCTTACCCTTGAACGAGAGGAGAATCATCTACCCACTTCATTTTTCCCTCATTCTCCATGTCCGTCAAGCCAATCCAGATTCTCTCCTGGATCAGTGAAGACACTTTCCTCTGTGAGGAAACACAAAGGTGAAGATGGTTCTTCAGATTCACTGCTAGACTCGTGTACCTGCTTCTCTTCACTGTTGATGATAATCAGATCAGCTGAAGCATGATTCCTGCAGTACTGACGCGAGTCAGACCAGTTCAGAGCTTCAGGAGACATGAAGATCAACCCTGAGATACAGAAAAAACTTCAAAACATTGAACGCTTGTTATTACATAAAAACAATTTTGTTAAAATAGTTCTAAACTAACTGAGACTGCAGGTTCTGTTTTTTTAGATCTTTTAAACATCTTAAGTTCTTCTCCAGCTCTTGATTCTTCTGAGATTCAACACTTTTTAGTGCTCTGACTGTCTCATCAGCCTGATTTTTTAATCTAGTCTCCAGATCCTGATTTTTCTGAATTAGAGACTCCAGATGTTTCTCTCCTCTGTTTTTCGCGTCAATCACATTCTTCACTTTGGTCTCCAGCTCTTGATTCTTCTCATTTAGGTGCTTTATCTCACTCTTCAGTCGACTCTCGCTGTCCCGGAGGTCAGAGATGTTCTGATTTAATCTTTCATCATTCTTGCTGCTCAGTTTCCAGCTGATCACTAGATGTTGCTTGGTGATGGCCACGAGCAGAAACAGACACAAGAGGCCCAGCAAAGCCGCAGTGAACACTACTTCCTCCTGCAATCAACAAGATCACATGAACGTATTAGTGAACACGAAATGTTCTTTTATTCAACTCTGTAAAAAAGTCTATAATATAATTAGTTATTATATAATCATATTGTAAAATAATAATCAGAATAAGGTTTTCTGGAGAACATCACAAACTCTATATAGAAGATTGTAGCATTTATTATTAAATGTTATTTATTATTTTGTCAGGCGCCAAAAAAGACAAAGTGAATTATTATCGTTATTATTTTATTAACAGATTTGAGGAGATTTCAATTTGTAGAGCTTGTGTGAGTTTCACTGCCTGAATCTAAACTTCACTTACTACAGTTTTCAGCTTTTCCATTGCTTTGCTGTCTTCTTTGTGTCCGAGAATCAGTTTTGTTTCTCGGTCTGTCACTGTCCACATTCTCATAAACAACCCCCAGCTCCATCATCAGTTGCGCTGATTTACAGTAGAGATTCAGAAAATGCAATTATGCCTCTAAAATACTACATTCAAACATCTCAACATAACATTAAAATTAAACTATACTCACCAAATAATAATTCTACTGAAGTGAGTTGTTTTTCTAGTCACTGATGGACCATCAATGCTTCTCTGGAGATGGCCAGGTATTTTTCTCTGGTCCTGGACTGTCTTCTGACTCAGTTGCGAAACACTGTTTAAAACCAACCAAAGACCTACTTCCTCCCCAGATACCAACCAAGCAACGTCCTTATATAAAAAGATACACATATAACAATGGTGCGATGCTTCAGAACCCGATCATTGAAAACTAAACAAAAATATATAACAGTGAAGAAAGAGGCTACAAAAACAAAAAAGTTTGCATGTTCTTTTTGTGCTCGCGTGGGTTTCCTCCAGGTCCCTGTATCCTCTCACAGGCCAAAAACATGAGTTTCAGGTGAATTGGAACTAGGCTATTGTTTGTAGGTGAGCGAGAGCGTGAATGTGTGTCTGTGTCCCAGTCTGGAACAGGGTTCCCAGTGACCTGAAATTGGAAAAAAAAAATGGTAGAAAATTGATGAATTAATTATCTCAGAGAATGACTTCAATGACATGAGAATACACAAGAAATAATCCGATGATACGCTTTGGCCAGCTCACTGAAGTCATGGACAGATAAAACGAGGAAATTCTTGCTGACCACAAGATGGTGCTGTTGCAAGCCAAGATTCAATAAAACCTAAATCCAAAAACACAGTATTCAATATTATTTCAGCACTTGCTTAAAAAAGGTGGACCACCAATTTAGAGACACAACATGCTGAAGTTAACATATTTGATCCTGAACCCCAAAATGAGTGAGGGATTCACATCAAACCTGAATTAAACAAAAAAACTTTTATTCAAAAATACAAGTGGCTCCTAATCCCAACAGAGTAACAGCAGCGATAAAGATCTAAAATGTCTGTGGTGTGAAAAATGTTTGGTGGATAACAGTGCACGCTCGAATACTGTACAGTGAAATACCTACAATAAAGACCACACTTTTATCTTATTATGATTAAACCTAATTTTCTGATAAGTCCAGAACTAAATGGCTTGGCGAAGTACACAAGTCTCTCGCAATACTTCTCATAAATACAAATGTCTTCTTAATTTTGACCATTTGAGGTAAGAGACACCTCAAGTGTCTTTAGAAAACACAAGTGTCTCGACACAACATTCACTCTGAGCCTCTGTACATCCAAGATGTTTTAGAAACAAAAGAAAACTTCCCAAAGTTTCAGGGTTACAGTTTTATTAAGAGCGAACAGTGCAGAAACAAGGAGTTGTGAACAAATATCAAATTTCATATATCATATATCAGATATCATATTTTAAGACAAATAATACGTTTGAGTTGTTCATCCAATAATACCAAATGACATCATTTCTGACAGAGTCCTCTTCTCTCAGATGAACATGGTTCATCGTTCCAGTTCTTAAGGCTGGACATTGAATATTGTATTTCAACACAATCTTCAATTCCTCCAGCATTGTTTGGCTCATACTCAGCCCAGAACCTGCAGAAAGGTGATTCACAGTCAAACATGCACAAGAGAATGTCTTAGAGATCAAGATTTAGATTTTAACGTATATGTAATGATCACACGCACGTGTCAGAGTTTATCATAAAAGCATTAGTCCTATAAGGTGCAGTTATAAATAGTTTCAGCTCTTACCCTTGATCGAGAGGAGAATCATTTACCCACTTCATTTCTCCCTCCTTCTCCATGTCCGTCAAACCAATCCACATTGTCTCCTGGATCAGTGAAGACACTTTCCTCTGTGAGGTAACACACAAGGTGAAGATGGTTCTTCAGATTCACTGCTAGACTTGTGCACCTGCTTCTCTTCGCTGTTGATGATGATCAGATCAGCTCCATGATTCCTGCAGTACTGACGTGAGTCAGACCAGTTCAGAGCTTCAGGAGACATGAAGATCAACCCTGCAACACAGAAGCAGGAAAATAAGCCGGAAAATGTTTACAGTTAAATAAGCAGAAACAAAAGCCTAGATTCAAATACGTATTGGAACAGACCTTGACGAGAAGCATTCAACGCATTTGCTAATCTATCCTTTAGCAACCTGTTTTGGCTTTCCACGTTCTTGATCCTCAGGTTCTGCTCTTCTCTTTCCGTGGTGATCATGAGATACTGGATTACGATCCCCACCAGCAGAAGAAGACACAAGATCCCTAAGAACACTGTAGTGATCACCCAATATCTACGTCCTCCTGAAAACAAACAAACAAACAAACAAACAAACAAACAAACAAACAAACAGACAAACACAAAAGAGATACATATTACGTCATGTCTAATATTCTTCTGTCAGGTCCTATCTCAAAACAAATTTTTGTTTTTAAAATGTTCTACCTTTTGTATCACAGCTGCTCTGAAACAGTTGACGAGTTCCTGAAGGATTTTGATCAACCCTTAGATCATTGTCACCAATGTTTTCATAAACGGCATCTGATTCCATGGTTTGTTCCTTCAACTAACACTACATCTTTTCATTTGAGCATGTTCAAAAAGATAAAAGAAAAAAAAACAGGAAGTGATTTCAAAACTGAAGACGCGCCCTTGAAGAATGGTCAACACTGCAGAATCTGACCACTGAGCATTTAAAGGATGTATCCATGTTTCATCACATTCTTTTCACTTTTCAATTTGTTTCACTTCAGTGACAAACACAAGGGTCTCCACATGTTCACACTATGAGGATTTTATTCTGAGGATTATGTGGCCACAGTAGAAACCCAAAGCATTGCAAACTCCAGTGTTCTGCCTCTACATAACAACAACTCAAATTAAATGAAATCAATTTCAGAAGGATCAGTTACTCTTTCCTCTCTGTGAAGGATTCATATTCAGATTTTAGTCAAAGCACCTTCAGACTATCAAGGAAAAATAAAAAAGAACTGAAGTTTCTTCTCCGTTTACGTTTCTTTCTCAACAAGCTGATTATTTCTAAATGCTTTTGTGTACTGTAAATTGCTGAAGTATATACATATATTATTGGGATTTTTATGTTGTCAAAATTCTCATGGATTTGGAATGAAAATTTGAATACAAATGACTACTCACTCTTGTAGAGAGATTAAGCAAAGGATTTTTAAAATGGAGAACGAAGTGTGTACAATTGTTGAAAACATTACCATCAGAGTAGATGGGACATGCTGATGGTGTAAAGTTAAGTAAAAAAGAGTTAGCTTTCACCGAAAAAGGAGTATCAATGATTGTTAAATGTTCAGCCGGAAACGCCAACTCACTCTCACAATGTGGCTTGACGGAAGAACAGTGAGGTAACACCACTTCCTCCTCGAGACGACTTACTGGGAAATGAGTGTGTCACAATGTTATCAGTCCACAAAGTGCTGCATTCACCTGCATGTAAAGCAGAAGAACCCGTGGAGAGCTTTAATGAAAAATAATGAAGTGAAAGTGAATTATTGCAATTCTTGCTTCAGAAAAGTCCTCTGTCTGCAGAAGTGCTGGTCTCATAGTCTTTTTTTGTTTTGTTTTTTTAAATCAAAATTAATCCATTTTCTGGACACCATTATCTTTTGCAACTTATACTTTCTTACAGTGGCACATGACGCCAGGAATACTTTCAGAAAATAAAATCATGTGAAAAAAATCTACAATTATTACATTATGTAAATATTTAACATTTTATTTGATTTATAATAAATTATATTAAAATGACGGAATACAGTCAATTCCGGTTAAATGCGCCAAATTCTATATTCTGGAAACAAATCCCATTACAACATCAGCATCTTCAGTTTTTTTTTTGTTTCCAGAACAAAATCTAGTTCTTTGGTGGCATCACAAGTGATCTTTCAATCTGTGTCCTACATGAAGAGTGATAACAGACCTTGTAATTCAAAAAAGTAAAGTCTGAGTGTCCTTTATAAAACACTTTAAGAAAAACAGCTTTATTTCAAGAATACAATTTAAAAACCCATTTTTTTCAGAGAATGTTGAGCTTTGATTGTCTTCACAAGGTACACAAGCCACTAAATCTGGTCTCTGCATTTAATGCTCAGAAAGTGCTTGTTAAATTACTTGGAAATTTAAAAAAACACATGGGTCATTTGTTCTCATGTTGTTCTTGATTATGTCATACAGCCGAAGTTGATGAGCTGGTTGGCGAGAGCGCTGATGTTGATGTGAGCTTCTCTGAATGCTTGGGTCTGGGCTTCCTGTGATGTCGGCCAGTACTCCAGCCACGTCTGCTCGCCCAAGCTGTACCTCAGCCTGGAAAACCACACAGCAGATCATGTGACCTCCAAGACCCGCCCATCATCCTGAGAGGCAGATGATCTTAGATGTTAGTGGATACTCTACCTGTTGCCAACACTAGGGAGGCTTTTGGTTTGGCCCATGATGAGGTAAGTCTTTCCCTCCTTGAGCTTCATGAACTCTCGACAGTTGGGATGAGCCAGGAAAGATCTGACCTTCCCTTCCACATCGGCATCTGTGCCTGGAAACCCGATGGATTTGACGAAAACAGGATTGAATGAACAAAGTGTTAAGCAGATATCAAAGTACATGATGGTTATGATCTGGGGTCAGAAATCTGCATCATTTACACTGTGATCATTCCTAACATGTGGTGGGAAGGTGGGAATTGAAACATGAGAGTCGAACCTTCCTTCAAAACTTGCTCCACACTCATGTTGTAGACGTCAGCGTACGCAGAGAATTCACTCGCCAGCACTCGCACTTTATACACTATGAAGCAGTGAAAAAAGTTCATCCAAGGCCTGAGGACACGCCAGAGTGAGTGTGGCGAGTTTACCGTAGTCCACGTGATGCGAGCAGGCCTGTAGGGAGCGCTCCGACTCCTGCACGTGCTGCTTCTTCTGGATGCTGCAGTTCTCTGATCGACACAGTAAATAACTTCACAAAATGTAGCTAGATTACTCGCGCAATTATTATTAGAAGAGAAGTTTGTACCTTCAGCACAGTGGCACAGGTCCTCGTGGCAGAGTTGCCTCAGAGCTCCGTCTCTATGTCGCGGATGGAGGAACTTCACGCAGCGCTCATCTAGACACATCCATGTGGGGATCACACACCATGCCTACTGTCAGCGTGGAGTGCGGGTTCTTACCGGGACTGTTGTACTCATAGATGGTGACGGCGGCCGGCTGCAGGACTCCTACATCGTTCATCATGTGAAGCCTGAAGGCCAGTCGCTCTCGTTCCCTGTTACTGACCTGAAACCGACTCGGCCTTCACTTCACTACAGTAGTTACAGTCGTAAAGAGAATCCACATCAACAGACTCATCTACCTTCTTTAAGAAGATGATCAGAGAGCCACGTTCTGAAAATTCCATGTTCTTCTGGTAGCTCTGGATGTATCGATCTTTCCCCTTCACCAGCTATACAGTCCAGGATAGAAGAGAATTGTGGAAAAAGTCCACACATTTCACAAAAGCCAGCTGTCAAAAGTGAGGTTTTGCAAAATACCCAAGAAACTCTCTATATGCTAGCATTATGTCAAACAATGCATGATAAACTACGCATGGAAAACAAGAGGCCTTAAACTGGGAATTTTACATATAAAAAAACATTTACAGCAAATTAACAAATAAACACAGTTCTTATTATTGTGTGGGAAATTAGGGATAAATTCATTGTAAAAATTATTTATTATAAAAATCACTAAAATAATTTTAATAATAATAATAATAATTCATACTACTGACCTTTGATAGATCACCATCATCAACTTTAAATCCTGTCAGAAGGCCAACGTCCAGAACCGACATGGCGGCGTCTCTCTCCAAGTTCTTGAATCTGTATGTGTTGTCATGAAATATCATATGCAAATATGACCAATTCATCATATTATCACACTCACTGGATTTCAATGGTGAGCAGAAACGTCTCTATGGCTTCGGGATGCGACGCTGTGAGAAAGAACAAAACGTTTTATACTCTGTCACGCAAAAGAAAATGAGGGAGATTTACTCTTGTGCTGTTTCTCCATCTTCACGCTGAGATCAAATCCACGACAGTCGCTTTCTTTCGCTTCAGGCAGCGCGTAATACAGAGAGAAGACCTGAATCACACAAAACATCAACTTCTGGTCAAAGTGCTCACCGGTAAATACACATTACACATGACAAAAATACAATGTTACGTGCAATTAAAACAGAACTACTGTACTGTATTATATTTGTTTAATAAGAAAAACACAAAGCAATGGTCTATATACATCTATCTGTTTACTTTTTGAATTGGTTTCCATTTTTGAGACGCTGGGAACCAGAGCCCAACAACTCTGGTTCTGAAGGCAGGAAATACCCTGGAATGGTGGCCAACCAGTAGCAGAGCACACACACACACACACACACACACACACACACACACACACACACACACAATCACACTCTCACTCCTGGAATCACAAGATTCTAATACTCCTGAATGCACACTACAGAAAGGCCTACAGGTCCTACAAGTTGAATGAGACTGTAGGCGACAGAACAACAACTGTAAGGCGCTGTGACAGAAAACTCACTATGCCACTGTGATATCTGAAGTATTGCCTTGCTCTTTGTTGCGCACTCTTAAAGAAATCAACGTTGCATTGTCACTGTGGTTACAAAATAACCACAAACGTATCTCAGACTCTTCATTAACTGAATCCAGTCATGTCTTTATGCTTCAAGGTGATCTTGGATGATTTCTGAGATACTCACAGACAGACGTGCAGAGCCGGTCCCTTCCGCGGTGACAGTGAAGTTTTGCATCACTTTGACCTGTCAAAACAAGATGTCCACTAACATGCTTGGCAGTTTCCAATCGTCACCACTGACCTTGTCTGATCGAGTCATGTGGTTGCTGCTTCTGGTGAAACTCCACTTATTGGGCGAGCGTCTTCCCTGCACCTCAACATCAACATTGAGATTTGCGTCGTAATTTTTCGCCTGCGAGTGATACACTGCCAGGGCCTGGAAGACGATAAAGCTGGCCTGAGGGAAGAATCAATGGTGAAGCACTGACGTTTAGCGTGATTAGACTCATGTAGGAAATGGGAGGCTCTTGTGGTACTTGTGTGGTTCCGCTGACGCCATACTGGAATCTCTGTGCTTTCAGCCATCGCACGACTTGTCCAGCCTGAAAAAAGTCTTCTGCTCTCACAAGTGCAAACAGAGCATATCCTGTAGCTTCCAGAGATAGGTGATGTGGCCCCGGAACCTGCCAGAATGTCCCAGCTGGTAGGAAAATAGAAAGAAGTACATTAAAGTATAATACATTTAATGTACAAAAAAAGTACATTAAAGAAGCGACTTTTTTGGATTATTAATATTTTGATAGGATTAATGAAAAATGCATGGAACGAATAGATAGATAGATACAAGGCTGGAGGGGTGGATAATAAGTAATAAAAATTAATTAAGTGTATTTAATTGATGAATGTAGGGTATTCCAGTCTTATAATGGCTGAATATGTTGTTTTACCTTTGTTCTGATTAGAGTGTGCCATCAGAACATCCTTCTGGAGTTTTCCAGTTTGGGACAGAGCGTAGGACGTAATAGCGACAGCGTAAGAACTGGTGAGGCTGTGAAGTCTGATGGTCAGGTATTCCATAGCTCGCTTGAGACCTCTCTGAAGAACCTGCAAGTGAGGGAAACATCTTAGAACATTAGAACACTTCTATTCCTAACTCTATTTAAGACTTATGCTCACAGATCCGGTGCAGATTACACAACTGTCCTGCAGAGCGACTGAGATGAACGCCGTCAGAGATGCATCACTGTCCTTCCCCTCAACGTCCCCCTCAAGTAAGCACAATAATGGTCAAGAAATTCTTCATTATCAAAACACACATTCTCATTCAGAAAAAAAACAGGAATGATGGTCTTGCTGTTGTCCTCTCAGGCTTTCTTTTTCAACTTGAAACGCTTTGGAAAGATCAAGTATTATGTGGAAAGACAACAATCAAAATTGATTTAATGAAACTCACTGTCATCTCTTCATGAACTACAAAAGCATCTTCTCTAAATGAGCCGTCCAGCAGCTGTTTGTTGATCACTAGCCACTTGAGGGCATCACAGAGCACCGTCTCCTCCACCATCATCAGATCGGCGGCAACGTTCAAGACTTTCACTACATACGCTGTCAGCCTTCAATAGGGTGGAGTAAAATGAGAACATGAGGAGGAAGCACAATCTCTTGAGGCATGTGCCACTTCACCATGTGCTGCTCAACGTGGTCATTGAAGCCCCAAAGGATCCGTCGGGTTTGCGGAAAGACAACTGCCTCTGGTAACCTTAAGAACAATACATCATTAACAGCTCAAATGGCTCTATTCATCCATCTGCCTTCTACAGAAGATCCACTGCTGACCCGTGTTAATATGCTCAATGGCTTCATTGCGGAGATGCATTCCAACCGTCTCCCACTGTCTGATACTGTCCAGATAGTGAGTGGCGATTACTAGAAGTGTCATATAGATCATGTTTTCTTCTCCATCTCCGCGGGGCTGAACAATAAACCTGCTCATGAAATCTCCTCTAATGGGCTGCTCTATGCTTTTCATAAAGTCTTCATCTGGAAACAACACAATCCACTTTACTGGATGTAGTTTGTGATGAAATGAAAGTCCAGTGAAAACTTACTTGTCACTTTGATGTAGGTGTTAGCAGGTGTGTTGGGAACCTGACCATTGGGTTTGTTGGTCCTGACTGAAACTTGTTGTACTCCACCTGTTGCGTAGAAGGGAAAACAATGTGTGTGAGATGCTGGGATCTTATGTTGAGTGGGAAAAAATGAATTTGGCTAGAAAAATTTCACCTAGAAGATCAGGATTGAGCTGGAGATTCATCTCCTGGACCACAGTGAGGACTCCTTCAGGCTGAAACACAGAGATGGAAGTGAAGTGAAAGTGAAGGAATGGAAATGGCTTTTAAGCCAAGCCAAAATCCCAACCATACATACCAACACCTTGAGGAACTTTCTTACTCCATCACTAAAAACATCATCGAATACCGATGCTTTCACTTCAATAGCATGATTCCCCAGCTCGAGAGGAATGACGACGTAAGGAACAGAGCGAGATGACATCGCTTCCACCTCCACCTCTGTTTGAAACCTTCCCTTGCTGCTGGCAGAACTGCAGACATGTTCAGTATCGCTGAACTCAAGTCGTGTCTGGAGGAGAAAAGAGTCAGCTTAATAGAAAAGTAAAGACACTTTGGCCTTTACCTTGATTTTCTTTGTGGTGTAATTGTGAAGTATTGCTCTTATTTGCACTTGCTCATTGCGGACAACTGAGGGAGGAATCTTCAGATCGATGAAAAACCTTTTATAAACCACCATCTCCAAAGGATCTGCCACACAGATTCCTTTGAGGGAGATTGAGACAGAACTGTGAAACATCTGCTGTCATGATACCATGAAGTCAAGTTGCATTCAAGTTACCATGAGTGACGGACAAGCTGACAGCAAAGATTTGCCAGGTTGTGATAGATTCCTTAAGATAAATATCGTCTTTGACAAACGAAGTTGATAAACTGAGGATAGTTTAAAAATATATATAATGACTAAAAAAAAAGCAAACGCAACAGAAAGAACGTGTGTGATGATCATCATCTCACCATGATTTTTTACGGTTTGGACACACTGTAAGAACCTCCTCGGACCAGAGCCAGCTCTCTGGGAACTGTGTACGTGACGTGATTTCATCAAAACTCTCATAAAAGTCACTGCTTTCACCTATGAAGAGCAACACATTTTTTTTCAGTTTTCTATGAAAATAAGAATTGTACAGAAGGATGGAACACAGCATTTAACAAGATCTGTGAATAAATAGATGTTCAAACAACAAACAATCAAAACAAGAGGACGTAGTTTCCAAATTCCATCAGCGTTTAAGGATTTTATTTTTAGTCTTGAATGTAAAACTTAAGTATATTAGTTTGTCAATATGGCCATGAAGGGCGATATCTTGTGCTCTGCGATTAACCATCCAGTAAAGTTACACACAATACAGTGAAGTGTACACACACACACACACACACACACACACACACACACACACACACACACACACAGAGCAGTAGGTTGAGTTGGTTTGGTCTTTAACTAAAAAAATACATAAATACATTTATGCTATATAAATAAACTTGAACATACTACGAGCCAGAGCCAGCTCCTCCTCTCCAGCGTCTGTGCTTTGTGTAGTCATGGTGTTGCAGCAGTCCAGAAACGCCTCTACACAATCTGATCCTTCCATAATATAAGTGGCTCGACGCTCACAGCTGTACGCCAGTTTATTGTCCCTCATGCCATCAACACAACATTTCTTCTGTTCGCCAGAATATTTGCCAGCTGAGGGGACAAGGATTGAATGTAATGTAGGACAAACAAGTAGATCAGAGGATCTGGATCAGAAGAGCTGGTGCTTCTTACCCAGCGTGGTAGTGACTTGCTGAAGATGCTCTGCTCTTCGTTTCCTCATCAAAGAAATGTGACACTCGGGCTCTACAGGTTGTTTTGGCAAAAGGTGGTGAAAATGTAAAGACAAAAAAAGACTAAACAAACCTATTCTGATGTTGGTTCCTCCAGCCGTGTTAGACTCAAACAGAAGACCTGCATCAAAGAAAACTCCCATACTGTCACTACCACCTCCTGCTGTGCAGCCTACATCGTGCTTCTCCACAAAGTCCCAGATCTACACTTGACATCAGACAGAGAATGTTCAATAGTCCTTGTGCAGATGGAAACAAAGACTCTTCACCTTTGTTTGAGTGAGTCGGTTCTTGTTCAGACCATGTACTGCCTTGTCCACCGCTACCAGACCGACTTTCGCTGCAGGATCTCCAGATATAAGCAAACTGAATCTTTCTCCAGGCTCGTAGATGGGCCGAGGCTCCTTGACCTGAATACTGAGCTGTGATTTACAACACACGGTCATTTTTGCCGTTCTGGAATGGTCCATGATGGACCCACCGTTCCCATGCAGGTGTCCTTCACATCAACCCAGACAGAATCTGCAACAATCTCAGCTGATCCCACATGGTAATAAGCCACAAAGCGGAAGGACGGCACCATGTCTTTGGTCACAGGCAGAGAAAGAGTCACCAGAGATTCTCCTCTTCTCTTAAACCGTTCAACTTTCACTATCTGTCCTTTACTCAAGATCTGCAGATGAGAAGGACTTTTAAGCAACATTTTGTTGCTTCAACTTCAACAGATTACATTATTTGGTGAAATCATGACAGGCAGTCACCATATAAGTGAAATCTTGGTCTCTGACTCCTGGACTTTTTCCTAAATTCAGATTGACCTTCATTTGGTCTCCAATCTGAAGCTCTGCAGCATCAATACCAACATGCAAAAAGTTGTTGGAGCCGTCTCTGGTTTTGTAGGCCTGAGCGGTCATCTTCTTCTCCGCCTGATGGTCATCACTCAGCTGTGGGTCTTTGGTTTGCGCCTACAAGTAATAAAGACCAACAGATCACCAAACATTTTGACCCTGGAGTAAGTGATCACTAGGAACTTTATCGAAATTGTGCTCTGCATCCAGTGATATTATGAACACAGTGAAGAGACCACACACAATCCCGGAGCAGTGGGCAGCCTTAAGCTAACTTACACTGATCTCCAATGTAGAAAACCCTCCCTGAGAATTGACAGTGAGCTTTGCAATGCCGTTGGCTTTTGTTTGACCTCTGACACCACCAGGGTTAACTTCCACTTCCAGGTTCTCAACGGGCATCTGCTCAGGATCTGTAACATAAACCTACATGACAAAATACAAGTCAACCATTGTGATTATTTACATACAAAAAAACACAACAAATGAAATCACTTTGTTTTATACCGAGATGTCGAAAGGCATCCCAGGTTTGAAGTAGTGTGGTGTTCTCTTGAAGTGAATGATGTATGGTGATGTCACAATCTTTATTCCTGTCCTCTGAGCTTCTACCATCTCACTTCCTGTAAATCATTAGTATTGAACTAAATCACTTACATTTCTGTGGGTGTGTTTCAGCAGCTGCTCTCACCAGTGTCTGTGATAACACTTGCAGAAATGTATAAAAACTGTCCCAGCAGTTGTTGGAGGTCTGGGAAGCTCTGGAGGATCATCATTCTGCTCAGCTTGCCGTGACCTCGTCCATCTAAGATCTGTGATGAAGTCTAGCAGTCAGTGTATCTTCTGAGTGTTTCTGAGCATTTTCACCTGAATCCGCTGCAGGGATGATGGGATGCTGATCATCCTTTCTCCATCCATCACACCAAACACCAGAAAAGCATGTCCCCGCACCGTGTTCCCATGCAGGTACCTGAACAGACCTGAAGAATCAGTGTCTCTAGTATAAGGAAGCTCTAAATAATTGAGTCTGACCTGGCCTCAACGTCAACGGTCAGACCGACGTCATCCACATGGAAGAATGACTGATTGGGGGACAATGTGACTTCATACGTTGGAAGGACTTAACAGTAAAGTATGCGCCACAACAATGACACACACACACACACACACACACACACACACGCACACACACACGTAAATATCACTGGTAGATTATGCTAACAATAAGCTATTCTACTGATTTAAAATAATTTATTACTACTGATATTAAATAATTATGTACAATGAACAGTAAAAATATATTTTGCAAAGATGCCTTTAATTTATACGTATTTATATATTTTATCATTAAATAAATGTTTGTTATAAATTGCTACAATCTAGAACCTGCTTTGGCTTGAACTCTTACCATATTCTTTGACTTCAAAGCTGGTGGTAAAGTTTTTCTGTGGTGCGTTTCTGAACATTGTAACCACCTTCCAGATTCCTGGACTATACAATAAAAAATACATATTATAAACTCCACCCAGCCCACTGAAGGCACCAGCATCAGCGTACCTGGACAAATCAGGAATAGCATATTTTCCTGACCGAATCCCATCTATTGGGAATACAGTCTCTCTCAACGCTACAAATCCCTGAGGATCCTGGAGTGGGAGAAAGATTAACCATTAGTTTCTTAATCTGAAATTGCACAATGCTTTAATGATTAAATCAAGTACTCAACTTCAACTGTGGCCTAAAAACCTGTTTGTGGATAAAGAGTGCTAAATACCTGGATGTCAACTGTGATTCCTTCGTGGTGCGGTTTCAGACCAGCATCAAGAGAGAAGATCCGATACTGGACTGGAAAGGAGTCACTGAAGTTAGTTATGTTCATTTTCAGCAGAGATCATCTGTGGGACTCTCGTACCTGTGCTGGATGGAGTGTACAAAGGCTTGTCTGTTTGAACAAATATATATCCCGACTGGAAAGACACCATCACCACTTTCTCTAGAGTGATAGACGGGAACTCAGCCTGAAGATACACGTACTGCTTCTCACCAGCATACGCAGTAAAAACGCTCCTGCCATTGGGAATCTGGGGGACATCAACAATAGATCTGTAATAAACATGTGAAGGGCATTTCTGTACCACAGCCATAAGTACCTGGAAGTCTTTTATCTGAATATCAGTAAGGATCTGGAAGTTGTTTATCACAGACAGAGTCACTGCTTTAAACAATATCTCCACATTTTTCTTTGGGTAGTTCTTCACCATGATCTTTACATTAATATCAGCTCCAGAATAATCTTGGGCCTCCACCATCACGTTTTCAGAGGAACCAACTCTCAGCAAGTTTGGAGCTGAGAGAACGTACCTGAGGAGAAGAACATCTATGTTCCAGACAGAGAAGAGCTGCATTAGAACCGTGTGTTCAGGACTCACAGTGGGTCACAAAGTGTGAGCAGAGGTGTGGAGAGAAGAAGCACAGCCAGACACAGCAGCTCCATCTTCTGCGTTCGCCTCTTCTTGTGAGCGTCTTCCACAAATTCTGTCTCTTTTCTAATATTTACTCAATCACTGGGTTTCCTGCTTTGTACGGCCAGAGTCAGTGACTATCTGATGTATCTAGCAAAGATTGAGACAAACAGTTGTAAAGGGAGGTTGAGTCAGTCCTTTTCAGCTTCCCATAAATGACCAGCACTGAGCCGCTACACAAACACAACCTTTGCTCAGTTTCTGCTTGTCTGCTGACAATCTGAATCAATGAAAACAGGTTTTTTTTTGTTTTTAGATTTAATAGAATAAAATCGAATTGAAATTTTGAATTCCAACTATCATGTTATTTGATATTATAAAATATTCTTCTACAAGGGTACAAATTCTACAATCTTTATTCATTTTTTTTCCCACTTTTCCATGGCCATCTTCCATCTTTCCTTATTCCTTATATCCTAAACTTATTATTATGATAAGTTTTCCTTATCATTTTCTCGAATGTAGATTTCTTTTAAAAGGCAAATTTCTTTTTCCTGGTCCTGAATAGCAATTTCAACTGATATCAACCCAGATCCCGAACGATGGACCCAAATTAAAGGAACTGTAATTATTGACAATAATATGCCGGTAATATATGAAAGCCATGTATAAAATATATTATATGCTGGCGGGATCCAGTCATATTTCATTTTTTATATTCATTTTTAATATATGCTGTTCAAGCATGAAACTCATTCTTAAAATATTAGTCATTTCATCAGTAGCTCACACTAACCTCCACAATGTATGCTCAAATGAAACCCAATCACTTTATTTCAATCTATGTAGCATCTTTATCAGTAAACCATTCTGGCATCAATGTCGTTTTGATGACGTGTCTCCAGGTCATGTCATTAGTCCTGCTGCTTCCTCTTGTGGCCGCCAGATGAAGCCAAAGAGCAGAGCCCTGTACTATGAAGCGAGTTGAACAAAGTCGGGCTTCGAAGATTAGTTTCGAGTTGACAAAACCACACCTACGCAATCAGGCTTTATTGGTCCCATGAAGCGGCGTAACAACTGTCTCTGTCGACTCAGGCTTTGATCATTAGGCTAAGATTAGTTCACGCGCGCGTGCACATAAAAGAGTGACGTCTGCACTGAACAACCAATCGCGTTTGAAATTGAGAGAAGGCGGTCCGTATATTTCTCCGTATATTTCCTAGGAGCAGGAAATAATAACTCAAAAGTACGACGAGTACAAAAATATATTTCAAGCACGCAGTAACACGGTCTCTGCGGCCAAAGCAAGAGAAGTTTGCTGGAGAAAAATGTCAGATTGCGTCAATGCGTGCGTAATTTAGATGTAGATACATATACATGTCCTCGGATTTTACTGAATTCATTATGTATATGTACATTTGGGAGGCGGCTCCTTTGCATTTACTCCAACGAAGAAGCATAACTTTGCCCCGATTCGAGCGCCTTTGTCCGCCTTTGTCCCGCAAAGAAGCACTTATAACGGTGGATTGACCGACGCCGCGGCTTATTAAAATTCATATCTTCATGCCCGTGCGAGCTAGAAATTTGCGCGCAGCCGCTTGCTAAATAGCTTTCCAAATTGCCGATACTTTTGTATCCCATAAGCGTGTGGTGAAATACACAAAGCATGCTAAAGAACAGTCCAAACAACAAGAGATATATAAACACATTTTTTCTGTTTCCAAAAAAACGCAAAGCAATACATACTATTTGCGGTACAGTAAGTGCGTGACTACACGTGTAACATTTGTTACGTATGTGGCTCGAGAAGTTCGCAAAGATATGCGATTCCGTCAGCGGAAAATCTATATCTTTCAAATAGATATGCATCAGGGAAAGCCAAGGGATTTTGCCTGTCCCTAAACACTCTTTCTCTGCAAAGTGCTCGTCTAACAATTTGTGCGCCAATATCCACAGGATTTGCAAGAAAAGGACAAGCCATTGTAACAGACACTGAAACTTACTTGCGTCACATGTCGCTTTACTCGCACCTAATTGGTCAGTTATCAGTCTGCAATCTCAAATCCAGAACATAGCCTGCCCCGGAGCAGGTTAGCTGTGTAGCATCAGTTACTATGGCGATGAACACCGATCACAGCTGAGCTACTTTCATAGCACCCAAAACCTAGGATTGGCACAAACTAACCCTAAACTTACCTGGCTAGCCAACTAATCCAGCTTCATAGTACAGGCTGTTTCTCTATGGTTTCTGGTTGGCAAATCTGTCACTCGCCGGGAACCAGAAAGACAGAGCAGGATTACAGTTTTAATGGCAAGAACTGAACATGAACTACACAAAAACCAAACAAAAGATTTTTATTTGTACAAGTAACATGTGAGGCTTGTTCACATTTACATGTCAGCATTTAAATAAACAGCATCTAGCAAGACAATCTATTGCAGTTTGCAGTCAAAAAGCAAAGAAAGGTGATTTAACTGAAAGGTGATTTTGGAACGTGGACTGGTTGTTGATTCCACACAGGCTGGTCTGAGTATTTCTTGGAACACCAGATCATGGGTTCGATTGCCAAGGAAAGCAGGAAATTGTAGAATTGTTGGTTTGTAAAAATTGTAATGACATGTAGGTTGCTTTGAAGAAAAATGCCTACTAAACAACTGTTAAGTACATTTCAGAAACTGCTTTCTAAAATTTCCAAGATTTACCAAGAATGGCCTAAAATCAATACAAATATCCAGTGAGCAGCAATTTTGTTTGAGCTGAGTCAAAGGCATCTTTGAATGCACAACACATTGAACCTTAGGTAAATTGGGCTGTCGTAGTTGAAGACCAAACTGGGTGCCACTCCAGCCAACTAAGAACAGGAAACTCTGGCTAAAATTCACACAGGCTCACCAAAATTGAATAATAGAATATTGAAAAATTGTTGCCTGGTCTGATGACATCTGCTGTGTAATTTGGATTGTACGATAAGCTTTTGAGGTCAACAACATGAAAGCATAAATTCATCATGCTTGAATCAATGATTCAGACCGCTGCTGGTGGTGTAGAGCATTTCTTCTAGGCACTTTTAGGCGCATTAGTACCAATTAAGCCTTGTGTTCCTCCTACTCGACCATGTCTATTCCTTTCCAACTTCAGAGAACCCATCTTCTGATGGCTACATCCATGTCAGACTGGTTTTTTGAAGATGACAATAAGTTCCCTGTACTGGAAGGGTCTCCACAGTCCCCAGAACACAATCGAACCGAGCGCCTTTGTGAGGTGCTGGAACGGGAGATTTGCATCATGGATGTGTGGCCGACAAATGTATTATTGTATTGTTTTATCAATTAGACGACATGGACAAGGTCAAATCCTCAATACTAAAATCTAAAATCTTTCAGGTTCAATTTACATACCGTACGTGAGCAGGGGGCTGCTGTACAAATACAGCTACACTTATAGACATTTTTATTATGTTGGTTCACAGACAAAGATACAACAGTTGCAAAATGCACGTTAAAACATGGGATTAAAAAGTCTAACTCTGTGATTTATACAATATCAATACATCAAATCTAAAATAAATACAATTTTTATATTAGCGTAAGATTTCTGATTTTGATGATTAGTAAAGATGGTGAGACTATTTTAGTGACTAGAAATGTCTTATAAACAGTGTTGTCAAAAGTAGTCACTTTCGTTACTTCGTCAGAGTTAAAAAGTACTTCTGTGAAAGTAAAAGTAAAATGCCCAATATTATACTAAATTAAAAGTAGTGTTACTAATACTGATAAAACTACTTTTAAGTATACAAGTAAAAGTAATGCATGGAAAAAAATAGCATTATAGAACTATATTGTCCTATTAAATTGTTGTAATTACATTGAAAATTAATGCATTTTATTACAAAGCTTCTGTGCAATCTGCGTGGCATCAAGACACTAAATCAAACAGGCTTCTCAGAGGTTGATAAATCTGTAAAAACTATGAACTCTTTTGTTCGAAAATCTAGCTTCAACATTACATTATCTCCTTTATCTCTAGTATAAGATCAATAATACTGTATCTCTCAAAGTCTTACAAAGATACTAACTGAAATGTTTTTCAGTGTTCACGTGAGCTTTGAGATATCTGACAACTTTATTACACAGTGACGTATGGAGCTTTTGTGACATTTGAGACAGTTAAAACTGTGAAAAGCGCCTTACAAATGCTAAGAACTTAAACTTGAGCTTTACACACGGTCACTGCGCCTCACACTTGTCCCGACTGGGACGATATGTTGAACATTCGTTTGCCGTTTTACCCACATTTTTGGTGTCGTGTGTCTGTTCTAACAGTGTTGGCGTGTGTGCGCGCCGCGGTGCAGTTTGTGCTCTGACCGTATAAACACTAATCGAATCCATAAAGTATCCATCCATCCTCTCTGTAATTTTTTCGCCGACAAAGCGCGATGTGCAGGTGTGATGGACCGCACACAAACCAATAGGGTTTCGGAATGATACGTGTTTATACGTCTCATCCAACCACAATCATTTACCGGTGTGATTTGTCTGGATGTTTTTTTATATCAATTCAACACGGAAATAAAACTTACTGAAATGAAATCGCAGTAACGCGGCTGGTTTTGAAGAAGTAACGAATAGAAAGTACAGATATTTGCTTAAAAAAATAAGAAGTAGAAGTAGAAAGTAAGCGGAAAAATAAATACTCTAGAAAAGTAAAAGTAAGCCAAATTTCTACTTTATTAAGGTAACAAAGTAGTATTACTTCGTTACTTGACACCTCTGCTTATTAGACACTGTTGCATAAAAAAGCTTGACCAGTGGGTCTAGTTTAGTGGGACAAGTGACACAGAAACCTGACATTTTTACTCAATTAAGTTTATTAAAACAGAATGTACTACATAGTTGTACACATATTTCAATAGAGTCATATATTTTGAAGAGATGGAGCATTTTCCTGTGATTATGTGGCACATCCCTTAATCAGTCTGTTCTGCAGATCAGTGATGCCCAGATACCGGGCCTTATACATTTCCATCTGACTCTCCTCTCTCGTGGGCCAATACTCAATCCACGTCTGTTCTCCTAACACGTACTGCAGCCTGGAAACAATACACCAACAAACAGTAAGTCAAGAAGTCAAGTAGTAAATATTAACAATAATATTTAAATCACCATTCAAGGCCCTCAAGGTCGTCTTACAGAACACAACACACACACTGACTGACAGTAGGGGTAGAAACACTTCAGAATATGTCTGACCTGTCATCCACCCTCGGCAGGTCCACAGATTTGCCCATGATCAGGTAAGACTTGCCAATTTCCAAATTAAAATATTTTCTGCACGCGGGACGACCAATAAATTGTCTTTCTTTGCCTTCAACACCATCATCAGTGCCTGGAAAACAGTCATGATGAGCCACACTACTCAATCCTGACAATATTTAAGTGACTATAATCTGAATTAAAACTACTATTACAACTTAAAATCATAGAAACATTGGCTCGTACCTTCCTTCAGGACTTCCTCTACTGTCATGCTGTAGATATCAGAGTGCATTGCCAGTTTTTTGTCCATTAAACGTACTTTATAAACTGTCAAGCACATGTCATAATTCATAATTCATGTCAATGTCAAAGTGTCAAGTTCATGAGCGCTGATGATTACCATAATCCATTCCAGCTTCACAGGCCTTTTCCGCGCGAAGATCCTCTTTGATTTCCTCAGATTTCTGAACACTGCATTTCTCTGAGATTTACACAAATGTCTGATCAGTTAATTTCTTTGATAATGGATCGGTAAACCTTGATTGTACCTTCTGCACACTGGCAAACGTCTCCTAAACAGAGTATCGACAGTGCACCATCTTCCTTCTCGGGGTGGTAGTACTTTGTGCATCGAGCATCTGAACCCAAAGAAAAAATTCAAATGACAGTAATGATTGGTTAAAATGAATGTGTCCTAGTTATTTTTAACCCTAGGTTCAGTTTTCCCTGAGAAACATTAAATCTACCTGGTGAGTAATACTCATAGATGGTGACTGAAGCTGGTTGGAGAAAACTGACGTTATTCATCTTGTGCACTCTGAAGGACATTTGGTCAGTTTCCTTATTGGAAACCTAATGAGACAATTGTTAAGATTTATGTTTCAGGCAAGAATATTTCCTTCTTATGATCATGTGACCTGATCTAGGTAAAGAATGAGGGATCCTCGCTCTGTGAGGTTTTTGTTCATCTCAAACTTCTGTAGGACTTGGTCCACTCCTGAAGAAAGCTGAAGGTATAGGACATATATGACAGAAGAAATAAATCAATATGGAATCCTCAGAATCTGACAGTTGGACTTCAGAATGAATCAGTTCTTTCATCTCAACATGTGGTCACCATCAGACCTTTGTCAGGTCTTCAACTTCCACTGAAAAACCTGTAGGTAAGCCGATGTCCAGGATTGTCATAGTGGCTTTTTGCTCCTTCACTTTGTAGCTGTGAGATAAACAACATAGAATGATCAGCTGGATTAAAAGTGAAACTCTAGTTTTTCCAAAAAGATGAACAAGAACAAGAAAACAAACATACAAGAATTCCATTGTGAGTCTATAGGTTTCCAGGACACCAGGTTTCTTCCCTAAAAAATTGGAAACATTAGCATCAGACCTATTTAAAATTTAGAGAAGAAGAGATGGAGATTACATCACTTCATCATATCATACTTTCAGGTTCTGGAACCAGTCTGACGGTCAAATCAAACTTTGTACAGTCTGACTTCTTCTCCACTGGTTGAGCATAGTACAGTGTCAGAACCTGAAGAGTCATGAAGTCTCATGTTAGTGTTGATTAACACTCTTACTTAATCGTGTAGTAGAGGAAAGAACTTACAGAGAGAGTCGCTGATCCAGTTCCACTAGCTGTGACATTAAAGTTCTTGTTCAGTTCAATCTGTCGAGAGACAAAGACCCATGTGACAACTGGAACAATTCACTGGTTCAGAGGAACCAAATCACACTTATTAACTAAATCCTCACATTATCAGAGCGTGTTACATGACGATTGTCTTTTCTGAAAGTCCATTTGACAGGTCGACTTCTTCCTGGTAGCGACAGTTCCACGTCTAAATTGAAGTTCTCTTGATTTGTCACTTCTGTGCGGTAGGCAGCCAGGGCCTGGAACACCATGATGGTTGACTGGAAAAAAACATCCTTGTGAGATCAAAATCATTCTCTATCTGATGTCTGTGTGAAAGCTCCAGACATAATCTGAGATTCTCCAGAATCTCTGAGAGAAAAACTATGAGGCGTCTTTGTACCTGTGTGGTGCCTGAACCACCGTAGTGAGTCTGTTGTCTGGCCAGCCAGTGAACTACCTGTCCTGCGCTGTCAAAGTCTTTCACCTTCACCAGAGCTAGCAGCGCGTACGACGTGGCTTCTATCGAGTGGTAATACTGTCCAGGGACATTCCAGAAAGTTCCGTCTGTTCAAAACACAGCGCAAGATCACTGTATGTTTTTTTTTCACTGACAATTTCATTTCCAAATTTATAGAACTTCAGCGACTAGTACTGACCTGCTGATTTGGAGGAATGTTTCATCAACAGATCTTTATTGAGTTTGTCCTCGTTGGCCATGGCATAAGACACCATTGCGACTGAATATGGGTTGGTCAGTTTCGGAAGTCGACTTTCTAGAAAGACAATAGCTTTTCTTCTGCTGTCAGGAAGACTCTGTGTGAAAACAAAAATTATTTGTAAAGCTCTTGAGGAGTGAAAAACATGAAATAACAGGCAAAAAGAGAAACTTACAGCCACTGTAGAAGAACAAATGTCTTTGCTCTCCTGCATAGCTATCAGGACAAAAGCCGTCAAAGAAGCATCTGAGTCTTTGCCCTGCACATCTCCCTAAAATAAAGCATTTACAAACTAAGGGACAGACATTCATGAAAAGTTCAGTATATCAAATGTGTATCGTCTTAACACAACGTATTACCGTAGCAACATTTTATATATGTTATCTTGCACAGTAATAATTAGTAATGTTAGATAACATATCTTAATGTTAGTTAACATAACCATCTTGTGATCGTGGCGTCACGCAAAATTCATATTGCTATTTTAAAATCACGGATGTTTTCTTTCATATGGCAGCGTGCTACAATTGGTCAAAGAGGAAAGTCAACGTACCACCATTTCTCCATGAATTACTCGAGTCTTCTCTTCGAAAGAGCCGTCTGGCAGTTGTCTTTGCATAACAAGCCACTTGAGGGCGCTACAGAGGACAGTCTCATCTATAGCTGTCAGCTTGCTAGCCATCGCAAAGACTTTAGCTACATATGCCGTCAACCTTCAAAAACAAAACAACGTTTGGACATCGATCTTGATAAGACAATAAAAATGCGCACCATGTGCTGCTCGGTCGTTCTGTCCAGGCAGCGTAAGAACCGTCTGCTTTACGGTAGTTCAGCTGGCGTTGAAAACCTTCAAAAAAGAGTGTTTATTACCTGTATTATTCAAATAGCTGTACAGTAACATGCTTTGTTTGTTCATTCATTGTATTCTGACCCGTGTTGATGTGTTCAATAGCTTCCTTTCGCCGGAGCATCCCAACAGCCTCCCACTGCTTGGTACGGTCCAGATAATGAGTGGCAATGACAGGAAGTGTCATAGAATACATGTTTTGCTCTCCACATCCATGAGGTTGGACAATGAGGGTTCCTAAGGACTTTCCACTGATGACCTGCTGCACTGTCTGGGTGATCTCCTCACCTAAAGGGCAATAGAAGAAAAAAACAATCTCAGCTTGTCCAAAATCCAAAAGCCTTCAAAACATTTAAAAGAGCCTTTAAAATGATCTACCAAACTCAAAACAAATACATTTTGATTATTATGAGATGTTAAACAAAATTGAAACTGGTCATGTGAGATCAAATGGCTTATAACAGGGTTTGAGCATCAACACACTTTACAAGAAATTATTAAGAAACCACACCAATCTGTGAGACCGCTGTGAAGCAGCACATGAAGTGATGTCATCCAGTCCAATCACACCGTGCTTTTCTTACCCGTCATTGTGATGATGGTGCTGGTCTGAGTTCCTGGGACACGATCTTTTGGGATCTCTGTCTTTAATAACAATGGCTTTTCTCCTGTTAGTTAGAGTGAAGAGAGTAACAAGCTGAATGAAGAAAATGTTTTTTTCATCCTAGACTAATCTTATTGTAAAGTGAATTGGAAAAACATCTCACCTTGTTTAGTTGGATTGATCTCCAAGTTCTCTTGCTGTAGCTGAACCAGAACACCTTCAGACTGAGAAAACCCCCCAGAGAACCAGCAATTCATGAGATGGTCAAATTAGGAGTAAAATGTAAAATGTTGTTCAAAATGAAAGAAAAACTGAAGTCAGACATACCACCACTTTCAGGGTCTTCCTCACTCCATCAGTGTACACAGAGTCATAACCTGAAGCTTTCACCTCAATCAACACATCCTCCAACTTCATTGGAATAATCACAAACGAAACTGATCGGCTGGAATCTTTTGGCACTGTGACGGTGGTTCTGTATTTGGATTTCTTACTGGCAGCGCTGCAAACGTCTTTATTCTCCATAAACTCAACTCGCACCTGACAGAAACCGTACAGTAATTACTGGAAAATAATCTCAAACTGTATGAAAATGTGTTTTTCTGTAGCTCAATCAGTATTATCAATACTAAGAATGTATGCTTCATTCCTAGGGAAAATATGAAAGTAAATAAATGTTAATTTGTCTGGTAGAGAAATTGTCTTTATCATGAACCACAAAATAGACTGTCAGAGCTCTGAACTGACCTTCAAATCTTCATCTTTTGGTGTGTAGTTGTGAATAATGGCCCTGATTTCCACTTGTTCACCTCGTACCACTGAGTATGGCAGCTTCAGGTCAATGAAGAACTTTTTGAAAACCACCAGCTCCTTCGGTTCAGCCACACAGATCCCTGCAAGAGAATCAACTCAGATTGTTGAGTTAAAGTTGTTTGCTGACTTGTGGGTTTCTGAAATCAGATTACCGAGTGTGGGTGAGAGGCTGACAGCCAAGAACTGCCAGGTAGTGATGGAGTCTTTCAGGTAGACAGAGTCTTTTATCAGGGATGTTGTTGCACTAAAAACATAAAGAGCAAAGGACATCTCAGACACTGTTTAGACAACATTTATTTGTCTATTAACATTTATTTTAATAGTTGAAGACAATTCCCTTCTGACCATTTTGGGGTCTTGCAAATAGGTAGATCAACCTCTTCCCAAAGCCAACTCTCAGGGAACTGTGTACGAGACGTTATTTCATCAGAGTCAGCGTAGTAGTCATCATCATCTTCACCTATATTAACAAAAAGTAAGTTTACAGCTTGAATGTCAATGCTCCTATTGAGTTGAGAGACTCACTGCGCGCCAGATATAGCTGATCATCTTTCGTCTCAGACCGGCGAGCTGTGATCGCTTTACAGCAGTCTAGGAAAGCCGTCACACACCCTTGTACATTGCTGACGATGAATGTGGCTCTGCGCTCACAACTGTACCCAAGCATATGTTCTTCCATTCCATCCACACAACATTTCCTCACATCACCAGAGTACTTGCGAGCTGGGGAAATTTTGTGAAACAACAAGTAAAAAAGGACATTTACATAAAATGTCAAATTCGATAAAAATAGAAATAAATATAGATTATAGGCCAGTATCAAAGACATTAAAAAAACCCTCTGAAAAATGGTAGCAGGGAAATGCCATGACCATAATTTAATTGCTAATTAGCTGTTATATGCAATCAACTACTACTGCACGATTTTTGTCTTGTAGGGTTCCACAGGGTTTTTCCTCAGGGTCTTTGGTCCAATTTTATTCTTGTTAAAATTATGTACATTTTATACTGGTGTAAACAATACATAGATTTGTTTCTATTACAAAGGACAACCATTGTTTTACAGTATGATACAACCATTGCTCAAATATATTATTTTAATGATTGAGACTTTTAGCAACAATGTTAGATTTCCTATCATTTATTGTAAAAACTGGCTTAATAATAACTACCTCCACGGAAATGCTTCCTCCTGTTCTACCAGTAAAAATTGATTGAATCTTTGATATTTGTGAAGAACCTGAAAGTGAGCTAGCTAATTAAAACCAGTGAAGAAATTACTATGCTACTGAAATGTTTCCAAAGTTTCAACCATAAGAGAATAAGTACAGAAACAGATATGAAAACAAACGCTGTGATAAGTCTCATACCAAGATTACTTGTGATCTCAAGAAGACTTTCGGCTCTACGCCGCCGTTTAACAGTTACTGGGCAAAGAGGATCTGGAAGACAATGAATTTCAATGAAAGTAATCAATTTTCTCAGATGAGTATAGTAGTACAGTGGATTCACTTTACACCGGAAATGAGTCAACCACTCCAAGATTTAACTGCTAAGTATAAAGTAAAAAAAATATACCTGTTCTCACAATGGTTCCTCCTGCCGTGTTGGACTCAAACAAAAGCCCGGCATCATAGAAAACCCCCATACTCTCACTTCCACCTCCTGCTGTGCAGCCAGTGTCGTTCCTCTCGATGTAGTCCCAGATCTGATGGTGACAGACCAAAGTAAATGGCATCCAGACTTCATTAGTGTTCTGGCTGATGAATCTCCTCTACCTGGCCTTGTGTGAGTCTGTTCTTGTTTAGAACTTGCACTGCCTTGTCAACCACAACCAGCCCGACTTTTGCTCCAGGGTCTCCAGTTATCTCCAACTTCACCTCATCTCCAGTGTTGTAGGTGTTTATATTCTTATCCACCACATCAAGCTTCAGCTGTGAATAAAATCCAGAAATACTTGTGTAAAGACGCTTTGATAAGGTCCTTGATATTTCACATGAATGACCCACCTTTCCCATGCAGGTGTCCTTCACATCCACCCAGACAGAATCTGACACTACCTCCTCTTTTCCTACATGGTAATAAGCCACAAAGCGAAAAGAAGGCACCATGTCTTTGGTCACAGGTACATTAAGAGTCACCAGAGATTGATCTTTCCTCTTAAACCGATCAACTGTCACTATCTGACCTTTACTCAAGATCTGCAGATGAGAAATTTAAACATGAAAACACGTGAAACACAAGTGGTGACAGTTTTGTGACGACACAAACTCACAAACACGTCTCACCATGTAGGTGTAATCTTGATCTTTGGCTCCTGAGCTTTGCCCAGTGTTCAGATTGACTTTCATTAAATCACCAATCTGGAGCTCTGCTGCATCAATGCCAATATGCAGGAAATTATTGGAGTTGTCTTTGGGTTTGTAAGCTTTAGCCGTCATCATCTTCACTGCCTGCTGGTTTTCAGGGAATCGTTCATCTTTGGTTTTTGCCTGGAGAGAAATTGTAGATTTGTTATTTTAGTGAATGAAATTGATATGTTAGTTGAAATTATACATGTCCTTACAGTGATCTCCAGTGACGATTTTCCTCCTTGAGTGTTGATAGTGACCTTAGCAATTCCATTGGCCTTGGTTTGACCTCTGGACATTCCAGGATTTACCTCTACCTCTACACCTTCTGCAGGAGTCTGGTCAGGATTGGTTACATAGACCTTTATAAATCCAAGAGTGAAAATGAAAATCAGTTTTAAGGAATCACCTGGAGCCAACAATGAAACAATTCTACATTTATTTATTATTTCAAATATTCTGTCACCGAAATGTCAAAGGGCATCCCAGGTTTGAAGTAGTGTGGCGTTTTCTTGAAATAGATGCTGTACGGGGACGTCACAATATGAATGTTTCTCCTCTGCACTTCCACCATTTCGCTGCCTGAAGAACAGTCCCCGTGAACCAATCCCACAAGAAATTAAAAGCACACAGACTTACAGACTGTGATGGATCTCACCAGTTTCTGTCAAAACAGTGACTGAGACGTAGATGGAGCTTCCGATCAACTGGTTAATGTTGGGAAAGGTGTCGAGGATCATGTCTCTTGTCAGCTCTGCAACAGCTTTACCTTTTGTCAACTGTTCATGCAGGAGACAAAACAAACATCCACAGGTTAGAAAAATGGCTCTAGAGACAATGAATAATTTCTAATTCAGCCTCACCTCCTCTTTCTGTAGTGATGAAGGAATACTTATTTTCTTGTCATCTGTCATTACACCAAACAGCACAATTGCAGTTCCAGCCACATTCTTTCCAAAGAGATATCTACCAACGAAGACCATTTCTTACGATAAATAAGTCACAATCATTAACATGTAATTAATCTGCTATATTAGGAAGATTTTATAATTGCTGGTTCGTCAAATCCAATAAAGCAAAACGTGTTCTTTTTTTTAAGGACAGAAAAAAGATTCTCACATAGCTTCGATGTCGACCCCAAGACTTTCATCTTTCACATGAAAAAATGTCTGGCTGGGTTTTAATGTGACCTCAATTGTTGGAAGCACTATAAAGAAACAAAAGCCAAGTGATGAAGCACTTTATCTTGTTCAATGTGTGGACACAAAGTCCCGTCTCACCATATTCTTTGACCTCAAAATCAGCAGTGAAGACTTTCTGAGGTGTGTTTGAGAAGCGGGTGACCACCTTCCAGATCCCTGGACTAATCATCCCATCAAGACAAGAACACAAATTACGTCAGACCGTGTTCTGATGATTCGTGCTGACCCTATGATTCCTTACCTAGCAATCTCAGGAAGGCCGTACTTTCCCGACTTTACTCCCTTGTCTGGATACAGCTTATCTGATGTAACTGTGATGCCTTGTGGATTCTGAAGAGACAACGCATCAAAGAGAATCATTAGAAAAACAGCACGATCACCATCATGGGGAATTGTGATATAGAAGAGCATGTACCACAACTTCCACTGTGACTCCAGTCTGAGTGAAGGGTTGCAAGTTCGGTGTCATGACAAAAATCCTGTAAAGCACTGCAAACACCAAGCATTTCAACAATTCTGTCTTTTTCAGAAACAGCATGAACAGGCACCAATATTCCACATGAGAAGATTCACTAAATTAAAGATTTACAGAACTAAATATTAGTGAACTTAAGGATTAATTGTTGAGTCTCAAAGTGCTGTAATTAACTATGACTATTGAACAGATTTAAACCACAAGAGCAGCAAACTGACTATGACATCAAACACTGACAACAGGTTGTGAAACACTGGCGATCAGCCACTTGTTTGTTTGGTGTCGGTGAATCTCAGAGACCAACAGTCACAGCGACGTTTCACAACAGTGTTAATCGTCAGAGAAGAAACATTAATTAATTAATTTGTATTTATTTATTTTTTTTCCACAAAATGCCAGATTGTGAAAATATCACATTTTAGGAGTGCGTACACTAAATCGATTGCAAATGTAACCCAATAGTGCAATTGTTGTCAAAATCCGTACCAGTGCTAGCAGGAGTATAGATGGGCTTGTCTGTTTGAACAAATATATACCCAGACTGGAAGGAGACCATCACAATTTTTTCCAAAAGGCTTGTTGGAAACTGAGCCTGCAGATACACATACTGCTTTTCTTCAGGATCTTCAGAAAACGAGTTCTGCTTATCAACGACCTACAGAACAAAACAATAAATACCCAACATAAATCTGAATGATTTCAACCCCTAGAACATTTGTGAATGGAGGACAACACTGATTTTCACCTGTATATCGGTAACAATCTGAAAATTGTTGGCCGCAGTCAGAGTCACTGATTTGGACAGTAACTCCCTGTCTTTGCTTGGGTATTTCTTCACTATAATCTTTACATTAATATCAGCTCCAGAATAATCCTGAGCCTCCACCATCACATTCTCAGAGGAGCCGACTCTCAGTAGATTTGGAGCTGAGAGAACGTACCTGAGGAGAAGAGCATCTATGTTCCAGACAGAGAGGAGCTGCATTAGAACCGTGTGTTAAGGACTCACAGTGGGTCACATAGTGTGAGCAGAGGTGTGGAGAGAAGAAGCACAGCCAGACACAGCAGCTCCATCTTCTGTGTTCGCCCCTTCTTTTGAGTGTCTGTCAACACACATCACCTCTTATTTATACCCATCAGAGCCCCTCCCTCCTCTCAGCATTTGTGCAAGATATTGGGAAGAGGAGGAATTCCCCAAAGGCCAGGAAATTTTCAATCTTGTTTATAAATGTTTACATACTGGTTGAATAAAAATTTATTTTTTAAGTTTAGCATCTTAATGTGTACTGTAATACTTTTTAAAAATGGCAGCTGATTTGGCAGCTTCTTTACCACATTAGAAGTCTCGTGGTGTTTATCTTCATTCTAAGCCATTAATCTGAATAACTTTTTCATTACTCTGACAAAACAAGGATCATTGTCTGCTTCTCTTACTTTTTCTTCAGCTATATCAAGATGATATCAAGACAATGAGATTTTATACATTTAAAAATTAAATGCTGAAAATGTTCAGAGGATATCTCTGTCAAGGGTTAAAAGCAACTTCTGATTTCCCGTAAAAGATCTGATAAAATCTTGTTGACTTTACCTCAACCTTTGGTAAGTCTGTTCCTGCATTGATCTCAGAGGTTGGCCTATTGATCATTAATGTTTTTGTAAGTTACAACAAACATTTAGACTGCAAATCGGTGCCAAGCACACATCTTTGCATATCTTAGCTCCACGCAGAAATTACGTTCAACGTGAGCGACTTTCAAATCAAATCTATTTTATTGTCATATCAACAGCAGCATGTGAACTGTGGGTGAAAAGCTCAGGTGCAGACTCCAGAGTCCAGACAGTGCAGGCGTACCGTGCAAAATACAAAATACAGCATTGGCAAGACAAAATGGTGCAATATGTTACGATGAAAAATTATATGAAAAATTATTTAGCATGCATAAAAGTGCTGGTGCATGCTGTATAAATTATGTAATGTATTAATTATGTAATTAAGTAATGTAGTTGAGTTAGAGTGCAGTGAATGTCTGTCTTGTGTGTTCAGCAGCCTGACAGTCTAGGGAAAAAAAGCTGTCTCAAAGTCGGCTTGTGCGTGCCCGGATGCTGCGGTAGGGCAGATTTATGTAACTGAGTTAGTTCTGTTATTCATTACGATAATTAAGATGAGTAGCCCTGGAAGTTGGTGGTTTTTTACATTTAATGGTATTGTTTTTTTGTTTGTTTTTCTCCCTCTTTCATTGTTTTTTTCAAGTTATGCTTGGTTACCATATTTTGATTTTCAATAAAAGAGGACAACCGGCACGGCCTCGAGACAATTTCAGACAGGCTTCTCGAAAGTTGATGAACATGACTTAATATGCTTCAATGGTGCAAAACTAAATTCTTTTATTTAAAAAAATTCAATCTGTAACAAAACAATAGTACTAGACTCTTTTCTTATAAATAAATAAAATAATTAATTAATAATATGAAATAGTGCCCTAAATATCAACTCTTCTGTTCAAAATTCCAGCTTCAACAATATACATTATATATATAACACTTTGACAAAACACAAAAATTGATATTTGATGTTTATATACTGGTAATCAATTGATGATTGATTAAACAAACACCTTGCCTTGTCCCAGTGACAGTCGTACTGTGACAAAAAGAGGACGTTTTGGTCACCCTATGCTGCATACCTGTTTACTGAAGATATTTGAATCGTATATTTCAATCAAAAAAAGTTATTACGATATTTTATCATATTATAAACAAAGTTAATTATATTATGACGTCTTGCACATGGCTTTTGAGCCTGAGTTGGACTGCAGGCAAGATCTCAGTATCACCCTTCACATCAGTGCAGGCAAGATAATAGTTTTATTTGTTTAGTTAAAATGCACTGATCACTGATTTAAAATGAACTTTTTACAGGGAAGTTTACAGTGAGCGTTAATAGTTAATACAATAGTTCTAATGAAGTTAGATGTTTCATCTTCCGAAAAGTTTTTTTCCAGACAGACCTTTCATTTCACTTCATTGGCTGTGGTTTTCAAATGTAATCTTGATGTTTTTGGTAAAAACATGAAAATGTTGAAATAATTGTTAACTTGTATTTTAATGTTGTTAATTCAAAGAATGTCAGGCGGAATGGTTGGACCCCACACATTTTCACCTTACCAAATGTGGCATTTCACTATGGTGTTGCATTACTTTACTACAAACGTGACACGGATAAAGAACCCAGCTAACAAAAAAAACGTGTTCACAACGTGTTAGGTGGATTGTGAATACGTAGGGTAGGAACATGGTCACAACGGTAGTGTAGACTTCCTAAAACATTTCTGCAACGTTTTACCTAACAGTGTAAAATAATCCAAAAGGAACGTTTCTTCAAAGTTGTATATAACGTAAAATAAACCAACAGGATTGTTTCTGCAACACTTTTTTGACCCTGATTGGAAGAAATTTCAGTCATCAACAAACAAAACAAAACAAAGATTTATTCACTTTGAGCGTATCTATAAGTCTGTGCTCATGTGCAATACCCATTTACAAATTTGCATCTTTTGTTAGTCTGAACAAACATTTATGAATTTCAGTCTAATGGGACACATGAACATATGTGATCACTGTTTTGTGTCCACGAAGTCACCAGTGAAAACATAACTTTAGGAAGCAATCATCCTGAGTTGCTGGTGCTGACATGTCAGACAAGAGAGAATGCACCTTTTCTGGGGACTTGTTTACCTTGTATTTTGTACCTTCCTTTATGAGTTGTTGCCTCAGGATTTCTTCAATTCAGTAGTCCATATCAGCCTCTGTTTGCTAACATCAAGCCTTGATGAAACAACAAACCGGAAAGAGTCCAACAAATGCTTAGTGTGCGCAGATATCAAAACTACAATCAGTGTTGCCAGGTGTAGATAATTATCTGTCAGAGTTTTTTCTCTTTTTGTCATCTTTACATTTTCATGCCTAGGTAAAGAAGCCTGAAGGAAGCATGAAAGGAAGGAAAGAAATGCGGACGTATATGCATTTTCTTCAAAACAACGCAGATGATTGGCTGCATGATTGGCTGAATGATTCGCTGTGTCTTTTGTGTGTGTGTGTGTGTTATGGTGGGTGTACGATAGTTTTCCTCAAAATTGTCAAAGAACGTGGGGTAACGTCGTGTAGAAAACGTTGTGGACGAAGGGGTGACTGGAAGTGTTGCTGTGTTACCTTCCCACATCACACTGTCAACATTATTTTTAACTTTTAACCAAAACTCAACCCATCCACAACGTTGCATTTACGTTGTGTGTTAGTACGCTAGGTGGCATAATGTCATAGAACATTGGGTGTAGAAAAATTTGTGGACGAAGGGGTAACTGGACTAACGTTGGATTTATGTTGTGTGTTAGCTGGGAAGCTACTGCAGTAGTAAAATTTTTCTTAGTTCCAGTCCAACGCAAAATTGCTAACCAGTGGGTCTGTTTGACAGAAATGTGCCATTGTATTCAATTACGTTATTAACCCCCATACTGTGTTAGCATTTTGTGTGCATTTCTTGTGTTAGTTTTGTTTTGACCCGCATTTTATATCTGCTATAAAATACACTAAACCATTATTTATCATGCTATTTTTTGGTTCTTGTAAGGTTTCTTTATCCACAATATGGTTAAATTTAATTTACCCCTTAATTTTAACTTGAGAAAAGTGGTAAAATGTACCTTAAATCATTTTCCAAAATAAAAGTTGCTGTGCCACCTGTTATCGAGGGACAATACAACACACATCTTTATTTATTTGGTTTCCATTTTATTTGTATGTATCATTATTATTATTATTATTATTATTATTATTATTATTATTACCAATGTATACTGATTATACCTTATATAACTGTTTATATATAACTATATTTATATAACTGTAAATATTTGCAGTTTACTTGTGGTGTTAGGGTAATTTATGACCCAGAGCTGCAAAACATTTTTTTTCATTTTTTTTTTTATTGGCTACAAAACTTCTACAAATGAGCTACAAAATGTTCTTTGCAAATATATCTCCTGCAGTTATATTTCACTGCTTGCTTGCTTTCTGTTGCTACTGGTTGAGAGCTCTGTCTCTGGAGTCAGCAGGTCTGAGTGAGCAGGGTCACTAGCTGGTCTTTTTGTTGTGACATTGTTACTCCATCTTCTATCATTGGACCTCATTCTCTTTTCTGAAGTTTCTTACTCACTGGTGTCTTTCTACAAGTTGTCTTTCTCTTCAGAAACCAGCTCATCATTATAACTTTGTTATCGTTATATCTGTGTACTGACCATCACATAATTTTCCTACCTGTTGTTTTAACCTCTGACATGCGAAAATTGATTCGTGGAGTGGTGTCCGATCAGCTTAGAATCTGTGTCCGAAGCGTATTTTGCAGTTATAGTTAAAATGGCGGAGAATAGGACGGAAGTTGAGTTGGCTGCAGTGCTGGACGCAAGTTGTGGTGGTGATGGCTGTCCTGCTGGTGGTGATGACTGTCGCCGCCCCCTGTCGTCGTGACGGGCGCGGCCAGATCTCCAGGAAATGGCTGGCTGGGTCTGCCGTGTGTTTGCGTTTTAGTGGCGGTGTGAGTGTTGCCCCGTTTCAGGAAGCTGTCTGGAAACGACAGCGAGTGTGAGCGACCGTGCAAGTGTGCAGCGTTGCTAACCAAGTCAGGTTGAGCGCGCACAGACAGTGGTGATCAGACGGCGTCGCTGTTTGCTGCTATCCCAAATACAGAACTGTTTTCTGCCATCCCTGCCTAAAGAACTGCTTCGTCTCTATCCTCAGTGTCTGTGCGTGTGCGCGGTGTGTGTGCTATGAGCGCCTCTGGTCCGAGTACGAGCAGTATAGTGGTGGAGGTGAGTGTGCTGCACTGAACAATTTAACGTTGAACATTGTCACCGGTGGGTGTGCGTGTGCTGTGAAGTTCACCTGTCTGCTCGGACAGTCGCTCCAGTGCAGTGTTGTGTGTATTGTATGTCTTTTTAATAGCAGTCCCAGGTCGTCCATTTTATACATTTGTGTAATTGAATAAAACTTTTTGTACTTTCGCTACCCACATCTCTGCTTCTGTGAAAAAGAACCGGTGGCCCTTGCTACACATAGGAAAAGTTTAACTTTATTTTTTACGAAACAATTATGAGCGTGATGTTTAGGTAAGATGTGTCCCTTGTATCCCTCGTGTTTGGACACAAAAGATTGGTCAAAGAATTAAATATTTAGTAGTAACAATGTCTCCAACACAATATCTTTTCCTAACTTTTGCTTGAAATAGTGAGATGCATACTGTATACTCAAGATAGTCAAGAAGATGCAATACATCCACTACAGTCTCTGCTATTGTATTGATGTTACTGGTCAAACATTCCCAATTTTGTTTTGTTTTTGGGCAGCTAAACACAGCACAAAAGATGAGATGGTTGTCAGTTTTCAATTATTTCACACAGGAATATCATTGTTGTTTTATTTATCTTTTTAGGACCTACCCTAACATAACCAGTGCTATATTTTTAGTTTTTTAATTTTAAAGTAAGTGTCGCTAAAAGAGTCAAAAAGCCTTGAAGCAATCAATATAATATTTTTGGTAGTTTTTTTACCTTTCAAAATAAAAATGGGTCGGTGGCGACCCTAACACTGTACGCCGGTTAAAACAGAATGCAGTAGTTATTTTTATGTACTGCAAGTCATATCTTTTGAAGCGATGCAGCGTGATTATGTGGCACATCCCTTAATCAGTCTGTTCTGCAGATCAGTGATGCCCAGATACCGGGCCTTGTACATCTCTGTCTGACTCTCTTCTCTCGTGGGCCAGTACTCGATCCAGGTCTGTTCCCCCAACACATACTGCAGCCTGAAAACAACACACCAACAAACAGTAAGTCAAGACAGTAGTAAATAAGAACTAAAATATTTAATTATACGTATTTATGTTTAGCACCATTCAAGGCCCTCAAGGTTGTCTTACAGAAGACAACAAACACACTGACTGACAGTAGGGGTAGAAACACTTCAGAATATGTCTGACCTGTCATCCACCCTCGGCAGGTCCACAGATTTGCCCATGATCAGGTAAGACTTGCCAATTTCCAATTTGAAATAATTTCTGCACGTGGGACGACCAATAAATTGTCTTTCTTTGCCTTCAACACCATCATCAGTGCCTGAAAAACAGTCATGATGAGCCACACTACTCCATCCTGATAATATGTAAATAGCTATAATCTGAATTAAAACTACTATTATAATTTAAAATCTCAGAAACATTAACTCGTACCTTCCTTCAGGACCTTCTCCACTGTCATACTGTAGATATCAGAGTGCATTGCCAGTTGTGTGTCCATCAAACGTACTTTGTAAACTGTTGAGCACAGACAAATTCATGTCTGAAGTTAAACTGAAAGCGTCTCATGTACACGAGTGCCGATTTTTACCATAATCCATTCCAGCTTCACAGGCTTTTTCCGCACGAAGATCCTCTTTGATTTCCTCAGATTTCTGAGCACTGCATTTCTCTGTGATTACACAAACGTCTGATCAATCGCTGACAGGGATTTTCTCTATTGTAGACTTGTATTTAATTGTACCTTCTGCACACCGGCAAACGCCTTCTGAACAGAGCTGCGAAAGTGTGCCATCTTGCTTCTCGGGGTGGTAGAACTTTCTACAGCGTGCGTCTGAACACAAAAGAACAAATAAAATGACAGTAATGATTGGTTAAAATGAATGTGTCCTAGTTATCAAGAATCCAAATAAATTCAGGTGTCTCTGAGAAACATTAAATCTCACCTGGTGAGTAATACTCGTAGATGGTTACCGGAGCAGGTTGAATAAAACTGACTTCATTCATCTTGTGCACTCTGAAGGACATTTTGTCAGTTTCCTCATTGGAAACCTAATGAGACAAATGTTACGATTCATGTTTGTTTCAGACCAAATTATTTTAAACTTATGATCATGGTGACCTGGTCTAAATAAAGAATGAGTGATCCTCGCTCTGAGAGGCTTTTGTCCATTTCAAACTTTTGCAGGACTCGGTCCACGCCTGAAGAAAGCTAAAGGTGAGACAGAGGAACAACAATTTTGAATCTGAATGTTACTGTTAGTTCTTCATCTTGACGTGTGGTCACCATCACACCCTTGTCAGGTCTTCAACTTCCACAGAAAAACCTGTAGGTAAGCCAATGTCCAGGATTGTCATGGTGGCTTTTCTTTCCTTCAGTTTGTAGCTGTGAGATGAACAAGATGGAATGATCAGCTGGATTCAAACAATAAAAACTCAACTTTCTCCAATAAAAACCTCACTTACAAGAATTCCATTATGAGATTATAGGTTTCCACAGCATCTGTTTTCTTCTCTACAAAAACATTTGTATCATAGTATTTAGATAATCGAGATTGAATTGCATCATCATTGTCATACTTTCAGGTTCTGGAACCAGTTTGACAGTCAAATCAAACGTTGTGCAGTCAGATTTCTTCCCCACTGGTTGAGCATAGTACAGAGTCAGAACCTGAGGTGGCAGTGAATCTCATGTTAGAGATGATTAACAGATTTTCACTTCAACATGCAGAAGAAGGTACTTACAGAGAGAGTCGCTGATCCAATTCCACTAGCTGTGACATTAAAGTTCTTGTTCAGCTCAATCTGTCAAGAGACAAAAACCCATGAGACATCTGGAAGAGTTCAATGGTTCAGAGGAACCTAATCACACTTATTAACTAAATCCTCACTTTATCAGAGCGTGTTACATGACGATTGTCTTTTCTGAAAGTCCATTTGACAGGTCGTTGTCTTCCTGGTAGCGACAGTTCCACGTTTAAATTGATGTTCTCCTGATTGGTCACTTCTGTGCGGTAGGCAGCTGGAACACCATGATGGTTGACTGGAAAAAAACATCCTTGTGAGATCAAAATCATTCTCTATCTGATGTCTGTGTGAAAGCTCCAGACATAATCTGAGATTCTCCAGATTGTCTGAGAGCAAAACTATGAGGCGTCTTTGTACCTGTGTGGTGCCTGAACCACCGTAGTGAGTCTGTTGTCTGGCCAGCCAGTGAACTACCTGTCCTGCGCTGTCAAAGTCTTTCACCTTCACCAGAGCTAGCAGCGCGTACGATGTGGCTTCTATCGAGTGGTGATACTGTCCAGGGACATTCCAGAAAGTTCCGTCTGTTCAAAACAAGCAGCAAGTTCATTCTTTCCAGATTTATGAGAGAATTTCAGCGACTCGTACTGACCTGCTGATTTGGAGGAATGTTTCATCAACAGATCTTTATTGAGTTTGTCCTCGTTGGCCATGGCATAAGACACCATTGCGACTGAATATGGGTTGGTCAGTTTCTGAAGTCGACTTTCTAGAAAGACAATAGCTTTCCTTCTGCTGTCAGGAATAATCTGTGCGAAAGCAAAATCGTGCGTAAAGCTCTTGAAGAGTGAAGAACATGAAATACTGTAACAGGCAAAGAGAGAAACTTACAGACACTGTAGAAGAACAAATGTCTTTGCTCTCCTGCATAGCTATCAGGACAAACGCTGTCAAAGAAGCATCTGAGTCTTTGCCCTGCACATCTCCCTAAAATAAAGCATGAACACACACAGCGACAAACAATCAAGATTCAAACTGGGGCTGTTCATTATATCAAATGTGTAGTGTCTTAACACTACTGTATTACCAGAAACAACATTTTATATTTGTTATCTTATATAGTAATAATAAAAAAATGTTATATATCATATCTTACTGTTAGTTAACAACTATCTTGTGATTATGGCGTCACGCAAAATTCATATTACTATTTTAAAATCATGGATGTTTTCTTTCAAATGACACTGAGGTACGATTGGTCAAAGAGGAAAGTCATCGTACCACCATTTCTCCTTGAATTACTCGAGCCTTCTCTTCGAAAGAGCCGTCTGGCAGTTGTCTTTGCATTACAAGCCACTTGAGGGCGCTACAGAGGACAGTCTCATTTGTATTTGTCAGCTTGCTAGCCATCGCAAAGACTTTAGTTACATATGCCGTCAACCTTCAAAAAAAACATAACGTTTGGACATCGATCTTGATAAGATAATAAAAATGCGCACCATGTGCTGCTCGGTCGATCTGTCCAGGCAGCGTAAGATCCGTCTTTTTTACAGTAGTTCAGCTGGTTTTGAAAACCTTGGAAAAAGACCGTTTATTACCTGATTAGCTGTACGGTAACATGCAGCTATACAAAAGGAACTTTGTTTGTTCATTCATTGTATTCTGACCAGTCGTGATGTGTTCAATAGCTTCATTTCGGCGGAGCATCCCAACAGCCTCCCACTGCTTGGTACGGTCCAGATAATGAGTGGCAATGACAGGAAGTGTCATGCAGATCATGTTCTGCTCTCCACATCCAGAAGGTTGAACGATGAGGGTTCCTATGAACTTCCCACTGATGGCCTGCTGCACTGTCTGGGTGATCTCCTCACCTGAGACAAAAAGAGGAGGAAAAAAACTTCTTAGCCCAAGACTTTATGATTTGTACGAAAATCTGAAAATAAAAATTGGAACTGCTCATGTAAGATCAACAGACTTCACAGTGAATCTTTAAGTAACCATAGATGTCATTCTGTGAGTCTTCTATGAAGAGGGGCACATGTTCTTCTCACCAGTAATTGTAATGATGGTGCTTGTTGGAGTTCCTGGGACACGATTGCTTGGGATCTCTGTCCTTAAAACCAATGACTTCTCTCCTGTTAGTTAAGGGATGAGACGGAGGAACATGCTGAATAAAAACAACATTATTTGTACAAGACTAAGTTTTTTGAAAAGTAAAAGGTTCAAATTTATCTTATCAACTTACCTTGTTTAGTTGGATTGATCTCAAAATTCATTTGTTGCAGCAGATCCAGAACACCTTCAGCCTGAAAACCGAATGAGCCAGTAAACAATGACGTTCCATTTAGTCGAATTCTGGGTAAAATGTTGAATTTTGTTCCTTTAAAGATGAAAAACTAAGTGACACGTACCACAACCTTCAGGGTCTTCTTCACTCTATCAGCATAGTCATAACCTGAAGCTTTCACCTCAATCAACACATCCTCCAGCTTCATTGGAATAATCACAAACGAAACGGATCGGCTGGAACCTTTTGGCACTGTCACGGTGGTTCTGTATTTGGATTTTTTACTGCCAGCGCTGCAAACACCTTTATTCTCCATAAAGTCCACACGCACCTGGTGGAAACCGCACAGTAATTACTGAACAATAATCGCAAACTGAAATTATTATTACTGTAGCTCAATCAGTAGAGATGGTGTTATTAATACTTAGGATATATGTTAAAATATGAAGATAAATGAATACATTTGTAATACAATGTAGGGCGCTTTGGATGAGATTGTCTGATAAGATTGAATGAACTGTATCTTAAATTGTAAAATAGGTTGTCGGTATTGTTCTTCTTTACATTTCTTCTCTAAATAAATAAACAAACTAAACTGACCTTCAACTGGTCTTCTGGGGTGTAGTTGTGAATAATGGCCCTGATTTCCACTTGTTCACCTCGTACCACTGAGTATGGCAGCTTCAGGTCAATGAAGAACTTTTTGAAAACCACCAGCTCCTTCGGTTCAGCCACACAGATCCCTGCAAGAGAATCATCTCAGATTGTTGAGTTAAAGTTGTTTGCTGACTTGTGGGTTTCTGAAATCAGATTACCGAGTGTGGGTGAGAGGCTGACAGCCAAGAACTGCCAGGTAGTGATGGAGTCTTTCAGGTAGACGGAGTCTTTAATTAGTGATGTTGTTGCACTAAAAACATAAAGAGCAAAAGACATGGCACATCTCAGATGCTGTTTAGACTGAGTTCAATTATATCTTTAATTGTTGAATGTTTTACAATCAACCCTCCTGACCATTTTGTGGTCTTGCAAATAGGTAGTTCAACCTCTTGCCAAAGCCAACTCTCAGGGAACTGTGTACGAGACGTTATTTCATCAGAGTCTGTGAACTCATCCTCATCTTCACCTATACAAACACACAAAGGAAAATAATAAGTTTACAGCTTGAACGTCAATGTTTCTGTTGAGTTGAGAGACTCACTGCGCGCCAGACGTAGCTCATCCTCTTTCGTCTCAGACCGGCGAGCTGTGATCGCTTTACAGCAGTCTAGGAAAGCCGTCACACACCCTGGAACATCGCTGACGATGAATGTGGCTCTGCGCTCACAACTGTACCCAAGCATATGTTCTTCCATTCCATCCACACAGCATTTCCTCACATCACCAGAGTACTTGCGAGCTGAGGAAATTATGTTGAACAATGAGTAAAGAAGAGCATTTGCATGAAAAGTCAAATTTGACAATTCTGAAAAAACAAAACAAACAAAATAATATTTAATAATTCTAATATTATTATTATTATTAATAATAATAATACTAATATTAATAAATATAAATAATAAGACAGTATTAAAACTTCATTTTAAAACAAATCCTGGTAAAATCGGATGAAGGGAATCTGTTTATACTGTATGGAACACAAAACATGTTTTGATAATTAGCAGCTAGATTTTCTCAATGTGCAATCCACTAAGACTGCTTCATTTAAAATTGTGTCTTGTGGGGTTCCACATGGTTCAGCCTTTGGTACAATTTTATTCTATTTCTAAATGTTTCTGATGAGCGGGGAACTCACCAAAACAACAATTTAAAGTGATTTAAATTTAGTAAGGAGCTTCCCGTCTGTACAAGATTAAGAGTTACACGCCTTAAAACACACATTATTACTTCTTATCTAAATTGTGTGAAATGCCTAAAAATAAGTATAGTATATACAAAACGATTGAGGTGAATTTGTTTGCACTCCTGTAATAGTGTTAGGGGATGTGAGATAAAACTGTTCTTTCGAATCCATAGAAAATAGCTCTGCCTAGCACAATTCGAAACTCAAAATCAGTGAAGTCAGTTTAAGTCCAGACTGAAGACACGTCTCTTCAACGAAGTATATATTGACCTGCAATAATAATATTTGGAATAAATTAATATAATCATATTGTAAGGCTGCCTAGTCTAGTTGCTCGGAAATGAATCACACCTGCTAGACAAACAAGACTCTCAAAATATCTGAGGATTGCACTTCATGTTTTCCTAATGCTTTGATTTTTCTATGTTTCACTCCTCTCCTGAGCACTGAGTGCAGCACGACCGCCTGGAAGAGTGGCGGTGCCACCAGATTGATAATGTGAGCCGCCTCTTTCGCCACTCAGGAGGGAGACTTCTTCCGGAACCATCGTTTTGAAATGCCTTGCCGCCTGGTTGCTTGCTCACTGGTCATAGTCATAGTCGTAGCCATTAGCTTAACACCAACGAACAAATGAATAAAATGCATCTTTTTTACATTTTCATTATTGCGCTTTGAGACAGTTGTAACTGTGAAAAGCGCCCCACAAATGCACTGCACCTAAATACATTGACTTTGTTGAAGTGATGCTTAGGCCTGTTACTCCTTCTTTTTACTTTTTCGACCCATCATCTGCTCCTGGTCCGGCCTCCTTGACAAATGTATTTGAACCCATCTTATGCATTGTGGAACCCAACCCACAAATCAAAAAGTTTGCACACCCCAATATTTTAATTGTATATGTATTTTCATACACGTACAGTTGTACCCTGACTTACGAATATGTGTATAAAACATTTGATTATTTGTAATGTACATAAATTAAACAAAAAAAACAACAAAAGCACTAATTTACACTAGCTTTTAGTAGTACATTAGTTACACTAGTAGGTCTTGCTACCAAAAAGGGGTGCAATTAAGGGGGGGTTAAGACAATTCTGTGGGCCCGTGGTCTTTGGGGGACGACCACGCATTTAATGCACGCATTAATTTCATCTCGTCTAGATTACTGTAACACACTGTACATGGGTTTACCTCAATCCGCACTGGCTCGATTACAGCTAGCTCAGAATGCTGCAGCGAGAATCCTAACGGGAACTAAGATAAGGGACCATATCACTCCTGTCCTCGCGTCACTGCATTGGATTCCCATAAAATTACGCGTTGATTTCAAGATCCTTCTTTTTGCTTTCAAGGCTTTACACAACTCTGCCCCGGATTACATTTGCAAACTCATCAAACCCTACACAGCCTCCAGGTCACTAAGGTCAAATGACCAGCTACTTTTATCTGTTCCCCGCTCCCGCTGTAAAACAAAGGGTGATCGCAGTTTCTCCATAGCTGCTCCAAAACTCTGGAACAGCTTACCCTTCTACATCAGAGCATCTACGTCACTAGATTTTTTGAAATCTAATTTAAAAACGTATTTTTACTCACTGGCTTTTGATTGACGCTGTGTACTTTTAAATGAACTTGGAGTTAAATTGTTTAATTAATCTGTATTTTAACTGTTCTCATTTGTACCCCTGTTTTATGAGTTTTATCACACTGATGAAGTTTTATTATTCTTTTTATCGTTGTTCCTTACCTTGTACAACAATTTGGATCAACCACGGTTGTGTAAAAATCTGTGCTATATAAATAAATATGATTTGATTTGATTTGATTTGGTTTGATTTGACCAGGTACGGGCACATCACAAAGAACCCGTGAGAAAGAAACACACTTATATAAAATAAAATGTACGAATAGCAGAAATAAGGCTGTGCGCTGTGTTCTAATCTAACTTCATTGACTTCCAGTCAAATTTAAAATGTATTGATATTTCTGAAGAACTTGTGATTAATTAAGTGAAACAAATGCTAAAAACATAAAAAAAAATCACAATGCTACTCAAACGTTTTTAGCCTCAACTCTAAGGGAATAAATACAAACAGATAATGAAACCAACACAGTGAGAAGTCTCATACCAAGATTACTTGTGATCTCAAGAAGAGTTTTGGCTCTACGCCGCCGTTTTACAGTAACTGGGCAAAGAGGTTCTGGAAAACAATACATTTCAATAAATCAAAATAATTCAAATAATCCTCTTTCTCAGATGGGTACAGTGGTACAGTCTATTCACTTTACACAGGAAATTAATCAACCAGTCAAAGATTTAACTGCTAAGTATAACGTAATAAAAATATACCTGTCCTAACAGAGGTTCCTCCGGCTGTGTTGGACTCAAACAAAAGCCCGGCATCATAGAAAACCCCCATACTGTCACTACCACCTCCTGCTGTGCAGCCAGTGTCGTTCCTCTCGATGTAGTCCCAGATCTGATGGTGACAGACCAAAATAAATGGCATCCAGACTTTATTAGTGTTCTGGCTGATTATTCTCCTTTACTGTACCTGGCCTTGTGTGAGTCTGTTCTTGTTTAGAACTTGCACAGCCTTGTCAACCACAACTAGCCCGACTTTTGCTCCAGGGTCTCCAGTTATCTCTAATTTCACCTTATCTCCAGTGTTGTAGGTGTTTATATTCTTATCCACCACATCAAGCTTCAGCTGTGAATAAAATCCAGAAATACTTGTATAAAAGCACTTTGATAAGGTCCTTGATATTTAACATGAATGACCCACCGTTCCCATGCAGGTGTCCTTCACATCCACCCAGACAGAATCTGACACTACCTCCTCTTTTCCCACATGGTAATAAGCCACAAAACGAAAAGAAGGCACCATGTCTTTGGTCACAGGTACATTAAGAGTCACCAGAGATTGATCTTTCCTCTTAAACCGATTAACTTTCACTATCTGACCTTTACTCAAGATCTGCAGATCAAAAAAAGTAATAAATTTACACATGAAACACAAGTGGTAACAGTTTTGTGGTGACACAAACACACTTCTCACCATGTAGGTGTAATCTTTATTTTTGGCTCCTGAGCTTTGCCCAGTGTTCAGATTGACTTTCATTAAATTACCAATCTGAAGCTCTGCTGAATCAATGCCGATATGCAGGAAATTATTGGAGTTGGCTTTGGGTTTGTAAGCTTTAGCCGTCATTGTCTTATTATGATCAGCGAATTGTTCGTTTTTGATTATTGCCTGGAGAAAAATAGAAAATGTGTTATGTCAGTGAATTAAAAAGATAAACTAAGTCCTTACAGTGATCTCCAGTTGCGATATTCCTCGATATTCCTCCTGAGTGTTGATAGTGACCTTAGCAATGCCATTGGCCTTAGTTTGAGCTCTGGACATTCCAGGATTTACCTCTACCTCCACACCTTCTGCAGGAGTCTGGTCAGGATTGGTTACATAGACCTTTATAAATCCAAAAGTAAAAATAAAATTCAGTTTTAAGGAATTGGCTGTGACTATAATTGAAAGTTTCTTATTTCTAAAACATTTTACTCTTTCACCGAAATGTCAAAGGGCATCCCAGGTTTGAAGTAGTGTGGCGTTTTCTTGAAATAGATGCTGTACGGGGATGTCACAATATGAATGTTTCTCCTCTGCACTTCCACCATTTCGCTGCCTGAGGAACAGCTACCGTGAGCCAATCCCACATGAATTTGCAGACACACAGATTTACAGACTGTGATCGATCTCACCAGTCAAAACAGTGACTGAGACGTAAATGGATCTTCCGACAAGAAGGTTAATGTCATAAAAGGTCTGGAGGATCATGTCTCTTGTCAGCTCTGCAACAGCTTTACCTTCATCTGTCAACTGTTCATGCAGGAGACCAAACAAACATCATCCACAGGTTCAGAAAAGTGGCTTTAGAGAGATAATACAATTTCTCATTTAATCTCACCTGCTTTTTCTGTAGCGATGAAGGAATACTTGTTTTCTTGTCATCTGTCATTACACCAAACACCACAAACGCAGTCCCAGCCACATTCTTTCCAAAGAGATATCTACCAACGAAGACCATTTCTTACAATAAAGAAGTCACTATCATTAACGTGTAAATAGTCTATTTTATAAAGGATATTTTAATATTATTGCTGGTTCTTTATTGGATCCCAAAACGAAAGCTGTGAATTAATTCAGGACAGAACAAGGGTCCTCACTCAGCTTGGATCTCAACCTCGAGTGTTTCTTTCTCATCTTTCACAAGAAAAAATGTCTTTCTGGGTTTTAATGTGACCTCAATTGTTGGAAGCACTATAAAGAAACACAAGCAGAGTGATGTAGCTCTTTATCTTGTTCCATGTGTGGAAACAAAGTCCCGTCTCACCATATTCTTTGACCTCAAAATCAGCAGTGAAGACTTTCTGAGGTGTGTTTGAGAAGCGGGTGACCACCTTCCAGGTCCCTGTACTAATCGTCCCATCAAGACAAGAACACAAATTACGTCAGAGCGTGTTCTGATGATTCGTGCTGACCCTATGATTCCTTACCTAGCGATCTCAGGAAGGTCATACTTTCCTGACTTTACCCCCTTGTCTGGATACAGATTTTCTGATGAAATTGTGATGCCTTGTGGGTTCTGAAGAGAAAAAGCGTCAAAGAGAGTCATTATGTATTATGAATGAGAGATAATATCATGATGAATCGCTATTTAGAAGAGCATCTACCACAACTTCCACTGTGACTGCAGTCTGAGTGAAGGGTTGCAAGTTCGGTGTCATGGCAAAAATCCTGTAAAGAACTGCAAACATCAAGCGTATCAACAAGTTCTGCTCTCATTTCAGAAACAGCATGAACAGGCACCAATATTCCACATGAGAAGATTCACATATTTAAAGATCTACAGAACTTAATATTAGTGAACTTAAGGATCTAATTGTTGAGCCTCAAAACTGGACAGTGAAGTTGCAAAATATTGCAGTTAACTGAAACTACTCAATTTACACGTAAAAGCAAAGTACTGTAAGCTGAATATTAAACTGTTGTTGCCACCAGCAGCAAACAGGCGACAAACACTGATGACAGGTTGTGAAACTTTGGCAATCAGCCAGTTGTTTGGTGCCAGTCAGGCGCAACAAGTCGTTTCACAACAGTCTTAATCGTTAGAGGAGGAATATTTTTATTTTCACAAAATGCCCAATTGTGAACGTATCCAATTTTAAGTGTACGTACCCGTGCTAGCAGGAGTATAGAGGGGCTTGTCCGTTTGAACAAATATATACCCAGACTGAAAGGAGACCATCACAATTTTCTCCAAAATTGTAAAATTTGGAAATTGAGCCTGGAGATACACGTACTGCTTCTCTTCAGGATCTTTAGAAAACGAGTTCTCCGTAACAACGACCTACAGAACAAACCATAATACATATTACAACACAAATCCAGATCATTTTAATACCTAAAACATATATGAACTGAAGACAACACTGATCTTTACCGTTATATCGGTAACAGTCTGGAAATTGTTGGCCGCAGTCAGATTCACTGATTTGGACACAAATTCCTTGTCTTTGCTTGGGTAGTTCTTCACCATGATCTTTACATTAATATCACTTCCAGAATAATCCTGAGCCTCCACCATCACATTCTCTGAGGAACCGACTCTTAGTAGATTTGGAGCTGAGAGAACGTACCTGAGGAGAAGAGCATCTATGATTCAGACAGAGAAGAGCTGCATTAGAACCGTGTGTTCAGGACTCACAGTGGGTCACATACGTGAGCAGAGGTGTGGAGAGAAGAAGCACAGCCAGACACAGCAGCTCCATCTTCTGCGTTTGCCTCTTCCTTTGAGTGTTTGTCAACACACATCACCGCTTATTTATACCAAAACCAACCCCCCCCCCCACTTCTTTCTCTCGTTGAAAAAAACGCTTTCACATCATTTGGTTATGCAAGATATTCAAATGAGGAGGAATTTCTCGAAAGTCAGGACATTGTTAATCTTGTTTAACAGTGTTTATATACTTGTTAAAAAAAAAATGACTACAAAACATGGACCTACATTACTGCTCCTTTCACTTCTTCTTAAGCCCTAACAGAATGACAATGGAACTGTATTCATTATATGTTAAATATAGAATACTTCTGTAGATTTTCTGAGGATTTCAGTGTTAATCAAGGGTTAAAAGCAACAACTGATTTCCCGCAAGAGACCTGATAAAATCTTGTTGACTTTACCTCAACCTTTGGTAAGTCTTTTTTTTTTTTATCATTTTTGATCATTGGTCATCTAGGGCAATTGATCATTAATGTGTCTTAAATTATGCCAAATAATTAGACCCAAATCGGTTTTGTGCAAAAAATATGAGTTCCATGCAGAAGTTTTACGCCTAATAACATTATGCAAAAATATATTTTATTTAAAACTATTTTAGGCAATGTATTTGCATTTAATTTCCTGTTGATTCAACTACAAAAGCTATTTACTTCTTGTTGTACTGCCCATATTTTTTTCATAAAACATTTGCAAGTGTTTTTTTTTCCTAAGTGAAAGAAAATAAGCGGAAGATTGAGGATGGGATTTTTTCAAGATTGTCATTAGGGACAACCTCAACATTATTTTCTGCTTTTAACAGTGATGTGCATGCGCACGTATACATTTTAACTTGTTTTATATGCGTGACGTCAGAACAATTTAACATGATATGGTTGGGCGATGGTTCCTAACTATGCACTGCCTCTGGGTGGCGCTATATTCTGGAACGTGAAAGTGCACGGAATAACTTTTTACGTGATGCAATATGTATAATAATGCACGTAGCATGTTGGCCAAATGTAACTAGTAGATGTTTTACTAAATGGCATGAACGTAGCTAAAATATAATAATTACACAATTACTAAAATGCTGGTGTTCTGAAAATTCCTCCATCTCAGAAGTTCCTACATTGCGCGCTGCGCATGCGCGTTAGAACATACGTCACTGCTCAGCTGTTCTTAACCATCGCGCTGCGCGTGCGCGTCAAAACCGTCACTGCTCAGCTGTTCTCCGCTCAGATTTTTCTACTTTCCGCGCTACATGAGCGTTAAAAAGTTCGTTATATCTATCGTTTCTCCTCCTACTTGATCGTACAAACGTTCTGTACTTTAGTTGTATATACTTTTAATTTTGTAGCTTTGGATGAATAAAATGAACACGGACACTTATAACAGTACACAAGATATTCGTAACATGTTTTGTAGTTATTTATATTAGTATTCTGTTTTGACGTATTTTAACGCGCTAGCTAGGAACAGCTGATCAGTGACGTCAGTGTAGGAACTTCTGAGCTGTAGGAATTTTCAGCAAGATACGTTCATAAAGAATGAAGCAATAAAGCAAAATCTACATGTGATTTCTCTGTGCGCGTGAGTGAGTGACGTCATCTCGAGTGAGTTCCGGGCTGCAGTTGAACAGGTGTAGCGAGTTTCCAGGTGGGACCGGCGGCGTGATGCGCGGCGCGCGCGGATTGAATGAAGCGGCGCTCAGCGATCTTCTCGCCCTCCGCGGATGCTTGCGGTGTTTAATTATACAAACAGAATCTTCCACGAATATGACTGAAATGCTCAGGTGAGATCGTCCATGTTCTTCACGCGCTTCTCCCTCGGGTTTTCTCGTGCTGGAGTGTTTGGAGAAGAGCTCGTCGAACCGGCTTCACCGCTCCGTTCCTGCACGTCACTTGTTCTTCATCCTCATAAAACTCTTCAACCTCACTCCTCAACCTGGAGCTGCACTCAATTTAATCCTGGTCATGGATTTTTGAGAAAAAAAATGTTAGTTTGTTTTTGATATCTCATTGAATGAAAAAAATGTTGGATGTCAAAGATATTTAGGTGAGCCACATTCCTGCTTCCTGGTTTAAAGATTGTGATCCGTCTTGTTTATCACCTAAATATGCTTTTCCTCTTTCAAGACACATAGACTTGTAGAATGTGTGCTTTCTAGAAGATAAACTGTAGGCCACAACATTTAGTGAAAAGTTGGTAAAAGTTGAATGTCTACATAATTATCTTTCCTCAAGTGCGTTTCTACCAGAGCAAGCGCTGTTGGTTCAGTGATGTTTTGTCTGTGTAAAACACATGAATGAATAGAAGCTGATAGTGTGTGTTGTATTGTAATGTGGTCAATATTTGCTAAACGGCTTGCTAAAGTATAAACTATTTTGGAATTCAAAATTAACTTGTCATTTGTTGCAGTAATTTAATCAGTATTTTTAGAATGTTTCATTAACTCCATATTAAAGCAGAACTGTATTATTGTTTGTGCAACAAAGTTTAGTTTGCATAACAGGAAGGTATTTGGTGTGTGTGGGTCTCAGACTAATCATTAACTGGTCAACACTGCTCTTTTTACAGGATTTCATGTCTGACTGACTTCTGGTCCGTGGCATTGCCCACCGTGTGAGAACATCATGGATGTGATGAGCGTCTGGGCGTGGATCCTGGCTGTGCTATCTCTGGTCTTGGTTGTGTTCTCATGTGCTTTCCGGAAAAAAAGAAAGATGGAGGGGTCGTACCAGCCCAGTGCGGAAGAACGCAAACAAACCAAGAGTCAAGGCCCAGAGAAGCCCAGACTCACCCTCCCCCTGCCCAGAGAAGAGCGGCTGATCTGAGACCAGCTCTAGAACGTCTGGTTCACCAGTGTGAGAAGGGAACGTTGTGACTTGAGATGAAGTCTGCTAGGTGGAGATACATTTCAAGAACTGTAATTCTTAATGTAATTGTTTGCATTTGATTGTTTTTCGGATGTTGTTTGTAATTTTTTGTAATGTTTAATTATGGATCAATAGAATAAAAGCTGATAATGTAAAACTCCCGATGTTAGCTGGTCAGTGTTTGCTTTATTAGCATTGCGTCTCCAATAATCTGTTAATGAACATATATTTGGTGAAAATTGGCATTTGCCTGTCAGCTGCACATTAGATGAAGTCTTTTAGGTTTCTCTTTGTCTTAAACTACTCAGGTTCCCATGTTGAAAAAGTCTGGAGTGTCTTCAGCCTCTGGTCAGGCTGTGACGTGTTGTTCTCATAATTTGTTTCTTCACAGTGAATGTCAGAAATTAATGTTCAAACATCTTCTTTAACTCTGAGACTTTGCGGCAAACGTGGTCTTGCTCTTTGCAGCCTGTTTCTACCGAAGATCTGGTCTTCAGTTCTGATGTTGGCTTGCTGAATGCTGGTCCAACACTTTGGCTTGTTTGAGGAACACCTGAGTTTTTACTTCTTGAGGAAGTGTCTACACAAGAGACTTGTTCAGACACAAATTGGAAAACACCTGCAGTATGTGTGACATTCAGGATTGGGAACAAATCACTCTCCTCTGTTTTATTTTGTTCTTCTAACCTTAGTGCCTCATCTGAAGTGACAGTGGACGCCGCTGTTTCATCTAAGCTAGATTGAAGTTGAGCCTCATTGAAGATGTGTGTCACTTCATCCTCCATCTTAAGCTGTTCCTCAATGTGGCCTTCTGCCTTTTTCGCTTTTGTTTTTGTCTCATTCTCCAAACATACCCTAAACTCCTCCATCTTTACTCCTCCGTCCAAGTCCAGAGAGGCATTTTCCAAATTTTCATTATCTGATTGCAGACATTTGCCTAACTTCTCCATGCTCCTCTGTGTCTCATTATGCTTCATCCCATAAATCAAGAGTCCATGACCCTCCAAGTCACGTGAGCCCTCCTCTAGCCCCTCCTCCCAGCTCACTAGGCTTCCTCTGTGTCCGAAAGAAGGACTCAAGCTCTCCTGGCTCGGCTTCTGAATGAGAACATGAATGATGAGAGCGGCCAAAAAGAGAAAGACTTTTCGTTTTCAGATCTTACATGTGAAATGTAATCCATGCTGTCTGCACTGAAGAGGTCCAGACTCCGAGTACCATAGAGTAGAGCTCCTTCGTGGGAACTCTGGGTATTCAGGGTTTCAAAGATCTCCCCGAGCAGGTCCATTTCTCCTACTTCAGCCGAGAGCTGGTCCTCCTCCTGAAGATGGCCCGAAGCAGACAGCAGCTTGGGACTGTCAGCAAAACTACAAACGCACAGACAAAGATAAGGAGGCCAAGTTTCACAAGAAGATTCACAAGCTTGGTTTTTGCTGACTCACCTGTTCTCACAGACACTAGTGTCATCCTGTGTTCCAGATGTTTTCTGCAGTGCTTTGTTGCTGCTGGGGTGTTTTCTTGCAGGTCGTCGTGGCCGAGACTGAAAGGTTTAAAGTTGGCCGACATGTTTAGTGGTTTTATGTGTAATCTATTTTAAAATGTGATGTTTACGCTACTTCTCAAATCTGAATGAACACAAACTAATTGTCTTAATGTTTGTTAGCCACGTGGCCCTGTTCCTGCTGTCACTCACCCTCCCAAAGTGCTGTGTGATTGGTAGGCGGTTCTGAAGACAGTCTGATTGGCTGAGGTGGCATGTGGGAGTCCCACACACGGACATGCCCCTTTGCAGTGGACCAGTCTGGTTCTCAGATGCCAAATTCCATTGATAATAAACGTACTAATATGTTGGACAAGTACAGTCGACTTCGGATAACTGGGACACATCGGGACAGGTCCCAATATAGCGGTCCATACTGAGCGGAAAGCCCTGCTTCAGCCCCAGTTGTTGGAACTATCATGCGTTTTTAAAGCATGCAAGTGTGTTGAATGGTTTCTTATGAACGTTGGTCACTTAGGAATAAACGTACAAATTCTATGAAGCCAATGCAAAGTGTTTCAGTGTACAACTTTATTAAGTCGCTTGACACACTGTTGACATTTGATTGCAGTGAATGACTCTTATCGCGTCATTACAGAGAATAATTTGATCATTTGGAGTGGTCAGCGCTTGGTTTCACTGTACTAACTCCAAATTAGTCCAAGTCATTCTCACAAGGAACGTTGACGGTCTGGATATACTGATTGTGTTGACCATGTTCAAACTTAACAGCAGCTCACAGGAGATTAACACACCCCTTCTCATTCGCTTCTTCCAATAAAGCAGACTTTTGTAGTTGTGTTATTAGTTGTTGTTAGAAAACTAAATCTGGATTTGTTTTGGAACTTTTGGTTTTGCCCTAAATAAGCAGCTTTTCTCATTAAACCAGCGTCCCAATTAACCGGAATCCACTGTATTACACTTGCAAGCATGTGACTGAAAGAAGATTCACTCACCTTTGGTGACAAAAGGGTTTTCAGACCAAGTTTGCAGTGGATTTTGGTCTGTAGAAATGAAATCCAGGTCAGATTTAGTAACGTTTCCTGGAAAAATCTATGAGCATTTATAAAGAACTTACTGCTTTGTTGGCTGTGGACTTCCATGTCAAGATCAGTGCTCCACCTCCTTTCTGTAAAAACAGTTTGTTTAGAAGAAGCTGCTATAGCTTCAGACCAGACTTCTGAAGGTCAGGCATACCTTCAAGTTTCCCACCCATTGCCTACAGAACTTTGTGCCACCTCGAGGAGGAAGAAAAGCTGAATATCACTCTCAGTAAAAATGTTTGATTGAGATCCCTAAAGAACCCTAACCCGCTGAAGATCTGCACTGTTCCACCTCTTCCTCAAAGATGTCATCAGGGTCTTCGCCGCAGTTCAGCATCTCTAGTCGTCCATCAATGAACTGCGAATAAATGTTCGGTTCTTTTAGTGTTTTTCTCTTGTGAAGCTGAGCAGCATCTGCTGTCACATCAACAAATGAATGTTCGTTTTTTCCCCAAGCTAAAAGCAACAGCGCTTTTATAACACTCAAATGATATTGAGGTAAATGGAAAAGATTTCTGGAGTCAATTTTAATAAAAGTCATTGGTTTGTGAAATCCTGTTGCGATTATATCCGTACTTTCTTGAATACTTTTTAATTGTTTAAAGCAAATTCATCTATACAGTAGGAGAGCCTGGCTATAAGCAATAACAATAGGCAATAACAATGTGGTAGAAACCATTATGTTAGAATTCTCTGACCTGCTTAAACCGAACTAACTAGTTACGCTAACAGGCCCAAATAGAGCTTCGGTCTTGATTCTAGGGCGTCTGCCGTCCTGGATAATTTTTTTGGATGCATTTTTTATTAATAACATTTGTTACACACACAGACCACTGCACGTTTTTTTTTGTTGGTTAGATTTAATTTTAATTTCAGGGTTTTTATTTAGTTAGGAAAAAGTTTTTCTCAAATTTAGTGGGAACACCAACACTGTAAAGCGCTTAAAAGCTCCGGATTTTGTAAAAGATTAAAAATGTTGACCTCTTTGAAACACTGAAGGTGGACGGCGTCCTCCAGAAACTCCCTCATACTCTGAGACTTGTGTTTGATAAACAACTCCTCACAGAAGACCACCGGACCACCCTTAAAAGCCAAACAGACACAGAGAGTCAGGAAACTGGACCTTTCCTGAATGTTAAGAATTTGGAAGACTCACATCGGGCGACTGTAAGGCATCTCTGTATCCTCCAAACAGCAGCGCTTGTGCCCACAGAAAGACCCTGGTAACCCCCGTCCCTGCCTGAGCCGTCTGCCTCTTCAGCCTCACCTTCAGCCCCTCTACCTGCACACACAAGCTCACTCTGAAGTCTCCAGAGCCATTGGTCTAAGGCTTAGAAGGGCAGAGAGTCCCACCACTTCAGCCGGAATCTTTTTCAGGTCATCATATGGTGAGTCCACAGTGTTTGTGTCCACGTTTAACATCACCACGTCCTCCAGAGCTCGACTCCTCACCGGCTATCACAGACAAGACATGATGAGAAGTGATGGGAAGAATCACTGTTCCATAGCATCTGTGTAAGATATTCACACATGCGTAACAATGATGATGATCTCACCTCCAGCAAGCTGGAATGGATCCCAATGAGGTAGGGCATGGGCGCACTAAACCACAAGGTTAGAGGAGTTAATACAGGATAATAAGGGTTGTGAAAACAGGGTTGTTGTCAGTGCTTGAGCGAGAAGATACCAGCAGTAGTCCAGCAGATGAGGAGGCAGCACTGGGATGAAGATGTGCTGCCAGTACATGGGGAACAGCAGGACGTTACAGGCGTGAACACAAGCTGTGAGCTGCACACACACACACACACACACACACACACACACACACAACATACACAGGCAAAACTTGGAATTCCTCTAATCAGATTCAGTGTTTTTAACAGTGTTCCTCTCTGAAGAACACACTCCAGACTCACCGTGCTGAGTTTGCTGCAGTAAATGAGGACGCGTCTCTCAAACAAGAGGCTTGCAAACAGCTTGAGAAGATTCCCCACATCCACCGCCACCACCAGCTCCGTCAGGTTCCTCTGAGACAACACAGCCGACCCACTCAGAACACACGAGCTCAGTTCTGAGCAGAAGCTGAAGGAGAAAAGACTCACGCTCTCTGGAATGGATGCCAAGGCTTTGGGGTCTGGTGCTATGAAATACGGTATCTGGTAAGAAGAAAACACTGTTCATCATAATTAATCTGATTTAGGACAAAACAAAACGACAACCAAATGCCTTGTGTTAGCGGGAGTTTTAGTGTGTTAGTCGTCCACACCGTTGGTTAGTTAAAATGCGACCCTGCTTTTTGCTGGTGTTAGGCTGAAGGTTGAGCCTGGCTGCTTTTAAAGGGAATCAGGGACTCACCCTCTCTGACTCCGCCCCTTTAGGGGTGTATCCCGGGCTCTCTCTTCCAATCACTAGCTTTCCTCCCTCAGTGAAGAAGACACCAACCCGACTGATGTCATGAGTAATGTCATTGCGGAATGTCACCGTCATGGACTTACCATCTGCAGGGTGATGGAGCCGCTGGACGGAGGAACCGGGTGTTTGTACAGAACTGACAGAAGTTCCTTCATCTCGTCGTGCTGCTTAGTGAGGAGAAAGTGGGCTGTGAAAAGTCTGGTTGAAGATCCCCAGGCCAGAATTGGCACACACCTGTCCTCTGATGGTGTATTCTGAGAGGTTGTTCAGAAGCTTGTAAAAGACCTCGAACCATGGCAAATAGCTGTTTGAGAGAGTTTGGCCTTCAGCACACTTGCACCTTGTGTTTAGTGTAAGTGTGTGTGATGACCTGAGGATGCACAAGCAGGACTGAGTGCTGGACGTGAGTCGGCAGAAACCGAAGCGCTGACATCCCTCCAGATCGGTCAGGACAAACGTGAAGTGCTGCACGGCCACACTGTCCTTCACCCTATGGAGAGTGAGCAGCCAATCACAGTCGTCACGCTGAGGCGGAACAATGAGCTCACCTCTCTGTGTCGTATGGAAAGCAGAAGCGAGGTAAAGATCTCACAGACTCCTGCAGGAGATCCGCGGAAAGGTCATTCCAAATGCTGAAGTTCAGGAGGAGTTCACAGTGTTTGTGAAAGGACTCACCTCATCACTGAATTCTTCAGGGAACTGAAACAGGATGTCAGGATCTGCTCGATTACAAACACACGCGTAGTGAATGTGGCTAGTTGGCCCAGAATCACCCACTTCTGGTTGAGCAGTGCTAACACAGTCCTAGTGAACGTGAACTTGAGAATAGTGAATAGTGTGAACACTGTGAATAGTGTCTAATGGATCTTAATGTTCAATGGGAAATGTATGGGCTGATCTTCTTTAATGTGGAACATTTTGTACAGCTTCATGAAGAGTTCCGTGAGTTTAGATGAGTCTGTAAGTGTGGTTTTACTGGTCAAGTGACAGGAAGTGACTGTCTTCTGCATTCGGCGTGTGTGTGTGTGTGTGTGGTACTCACCTTTATCTCTGGCTATTGGACAGGAGGCTTGAAAACACCAATAGAAGGTTTTATCAGGGTTTTTTCTGAGGATGATAGAAGAAAACTGACTTGTCTCATGTGTTGAAACTTGTGAAATGCAACGGGTTTCCGACTGTTTAATGTGAAGAGCAGGATGTGGTTGAGAAGAATGAAAGCAACAGTTTAGCAGACTAGAGCAGCTTCTATTTGTAGAATGACTGAGCTACAGCTTTAGCGAGAAGTTCACTGTTTATCACTGTTTACAGATTTTAGAAAAGTCTGATTTTCATCCCACCAAAAATCTCAGAGAAAATCCCAACATGCAGTTTTATGAATTTATGAATAAGCTGAACATAGGAACATTGGAATAATTCAACCACCCTTCACTAAAACACCCTAAGAAGAATCAGATCTATCTCGAGATGGTTCCGGAATGCATCTGAAGCTCCAGGAACAGGTTGAGAATTAAGAAAAGCAAAGCAAAATGGGATGAAGAAGTGCCGAAGTGCAGCAAAAACCAGTGAAAGTCTTACTTTATCCTGGAGCCCATAGTTTAGGAGGGTTTCAAGACCATTCAGGGCTCTTTAAAGCTTCATCAGACCAGGTTCCCTCCGCACATCTTCATGTCAGCACTCAGAACTTGGCTCAACTCAACCAGACGCCACTTCCTGATCGGTGCGTGTGACATCATGACTTCCGCTTGATTGCTAGATGTTCAGTAAATTCAGCCCTGGAGACCATCTCATGTTGGTTGGTTTGATTGAGTGAGTGGTCACCCGTCGTCCCACCGCTAGTGTAGGTCTTGAGACGGTCTACACATCGAAATACTTTCACATCACTGACACAATAAAGAGGAAATGTAGGGATGAACTTCCTCTTTAGTCTGTGTTCTTACTGAGTTTTCAACATCTGTGTGTGTGTGTGTGTGTGTGTGTTAGTCTGAGACTGGGGCAGCATAGATGTGTAGAGTATCAGGTGACTTCCTGTTTGCTCACGTTCTCTCTTCCCCCTTTACATCTTCTATCTTTATTCTTTTCCTTTCATTTTCCCTCCCTCATCCCCAACTGACTCTTTCTCACTCCGTTTCCCACTGACACACATCACATGCTAGCACACATTTTCTAATGCTGTAGTTGCGCTCTCTAGTGGTCAGTAGTGGAACTGCGCTGCCATGAGTTAATTCCTCCCTCAGAAAATATTGATACTATTTCTCTATCAATCTTTTATGTGTGTATCTGTTTTAATTCACCCATAAAATTCAATGTGCTTTATTGATTTTACATACTGATTTTCTATAGCTTTGGCTCCATAAAACACAACCGACACCATTTTCTCATCATATCTTTATTCAGTAGTGATGAGGAATCTGATGGAGTGGTTGCGAATGGAGTAGATGGTTGCTGAAAGAGACCCTTAAATCAGGCGGCCTCCTCCTCGCCCTCCTCTTCAAACTCGCCCTCCTCAGCCGTGGCGTCCTGGTACTGCTGGTACTCGGACACCAGGTCATTCATGTTGCTCTCGGCCTCGGTGAACTCCATCTCGTCCATGCCCTCGCCCGTGTACCAGTGCAGGAAAGCCTTGCGGCGGAACATGGCGGTGAACTGCTCAGAGATGCGCTTGAACAGCTCCTGGATGGCGGTGCTGTTGCCAATGAAGGTGGCGGCCATTTTGAGCCCACGCGGCGGAATGTCGCAGACGGCGGTCTTGACGTTATTCGGGATCCACTCCACAAAGTAGCTGCTGTTCTTGTTCTGGACATTCAACATCTGCTCGTCCACCTCCTTCATGGACATGCGGCCTCGGAAGACGGCGGCTACGGTCAAGTACCGGCCGTGACGCGGGTCGCACGCCGCCATCATGTTCTTTGCATCAAACATCTGCTGCGTGAGCTCTGGGACAGACAGGGCGCGGTACTGCTGGCTCCCCCTGCTGGTGAGAGGAGCAAAGCCGGGCATGAAAAAGTGCAGGCGGGGAAATGGCACCATGTTGACCGCCAGTTTGCGGAGATCGGCATTCAGCTGCCCGGGAAACCTCAAGCAAGTGGTGACGCCGCTCATGGTGGCGGAGACGAGGTGGTTGAGGTCGCCATAAGTGGGTGTGGTGAGCTTCAGGGTGCGGAAGCAGATGTCGTACAGAGCTTCATTGTCAATGCAGTAGGTCTCGTCGGTGTTCTCCACCAGCTGATGGACCGACAGCGTGGCGTTGTAGGGCTCCACCACCGTGTCGGAGACTTTAGGAGAGGGCACCACGCTGAAGGTGTTCATGATGCGATCAGGATACTCCTCGCGGATCTTGCTGATGAGCAGCGTTCCCATGCCAGAGCCGGTTCCTCCGCCCAGGGAGTGTGTGAGCTGGAAGCCCTGCAGACAGTCGCAGCTCTCAGCCTCCTTACGGACCACGTCCAGCACTGAGTCCACCAGCTCCGCCCCCTCTGTGTAGTGACCCTTAGCCCAGTTATTACCTGCTCCGCTCTGACCTGCCAACAGAGATCATTGACAGCCATGTCATTTCAGAACGGCTTTAAATCTGGAACAAATGTCTAGTAAAAGATATACCGAAAACAAAGTTGTCAGGGCGGAATATCTGTCCGAAAGGGCCTGAGCGCACAGAGTCCATGGTTCCAGGCTCTAGATCAACAAGAATGGCGCGGGGGACATACTTTCCTCCTGTGAATGATGAGAGAGTTCATTATGCGCTGAGCAGAACTGCCATGTTGCTTTTTTTGTTATATTTACGTACCTGAGGCCTCGTTGTAGTAAACACTGATGCGATCCAGCTGCAAGTCACTGTCTCCGTGATAGGTGCCAGTGGGATCGATGCCATGTTCATCACTGATCACCTCCCAGAACTGAGTACACACACACACACACACACACACACACACACAAAATATATATTTTACGTTTTAAAATAAATAAGGTGGTCTATGGTAGCATTTATAAATTGAAAATTGTGACAATGTTGCCGAGAGTCTTACTTTTCTAAAAAAAAATGAATACTTCCCCAAATAACCCCGCCCTTTTCACACAATGGCTAACGACTGAGGGCGTCGCCGACCTTTTAAACACGCACATCTTAAGACAACGAGACACGCAGAGTGATGCATCTTTTCAACCATCTCTTTGATATTTAAATCCCTAACTGTAAATATCTTGCAATAATTCAAAGCAACGGTGCGCGCGGACGAGCGCCACACCCACTGCATGGTTTCAGACGCGCGCATAGGGGTCGATAATAAAATAAATCACTTTCAATACCTATGCTAAAATTATTCTCGTCGGACTATTCAGCGCAGTAAAGCTACAAATTGAAGTACCATTTAAGGAATATAACAATAATCCCAATACATTTTTGTTAATATGCAAATGTGTTTTTCATAACATCTTCTACCTTCGCTCCAATCTGATTGCCGCACTGGCCCGCCTGCAGGTGAACGATCTCACGCATTTTGACTCCTAATTCCTAGCGAATTCAAGCGATAAGCGTATCAAGGCAGCGACGTTCGGCTCTCGCACTCTCTCCGTCGACCGTCTCGTCGGGACTAGCGTGCGCGTGCCCGTCTGCTTCCCGCAGAGCGCGAGCTGCATTAAGACTTGACCGTCTCCATGACAACAGAGAAGAGAAAGCGGTCCAGATAATTTTATTTCTCCGGCTCAGAGATGTGGAAGAAACGTATACCGTACATTTGTGCGTACAATATTCCGCCACTAAATTGCGTGTGCATGCTATAAGAAATGTGAATTTCTGTTCCTGAAGTGAGTTTCACACTGAGCTCTGGTTTAATCATGCGACATGATTTATTACATTGTTTAATTTATCCGTTCACGCAAAAAAAAAAAAAAAAAAA
>CM051499.1:16608643-16625476 GCA_028031935.1 Paedocypris micromegethes
AAAAAAAAAAAAAAAAAAAAACAAGCAGATTTGTTTTCCACAATTATATTCCGAACCCAATTTTACTCATCAGATCGAAAATGAAAATTGTAGCTTCAGCCTTAATTGTGTATACGAAATAAAATATTTTTAAAATAAATAATAAATAAATTATTTTGTCTAAAAAATGTAGTATGGAATTTCCGTAGTCAATTGTGTCACTGTGATTTAGTTTTCAAATTATTCTCATTAATTATTCACAATGATGATATGTGAAGTAAATGTTGACAACATATAAACGTTATTTAAAAAAAACAAATTCATGGATAAATCAAGACAGCCTCTCTTCTCCAATCAAAACACTGTTGCCTTTTGACTCTTTTGATTAGAATCATAGAAACATTTAACAATAAAACACATAAATATTGTCCTTCGCAATGTTATTACTAATTTCCTCATGATTTTTAATACAGTTTAAGTTAACATCGAGTTGTGTGAATCCTTAACGTGAACGACTGGAGAACCTATAATGGTCACTGGTTCTTCACCAGTGATATATAAAGAGGCCTCGTATTCACCTCTTTATAAAGGTTTTGCTTGTTGAATTATGAGTATTTACATTTAAATGGCTACACATGAGCATTAGCAAGAGTTCGAAATCCATGATGTCAAACATTAAAACACTGGTGGTATAATTGATGATAAACCTCGATCATTGGTAGTTACAGCAAGTAATGACCAGCTGATCCTGACAACCGCTGAAGAATGAAGAGGCGCTATTTCCGACCATAGCATTTCCAAAACTTCCAAAACTAGAGTTCAGCCGTTGAGAAAGTAGATACTGGAATGTCGGTCAGACGCTGGTCTCGGTCAGACTCCCCGATCGCTCAGTGTCCAGCGGATGCTCGTCCAGGCACATGTCTTCTGTCAGCGAGCTGCAGTTGCTGCTGCCCTCCTGTGGATCAGAGCTGAACTGTAGGCGAATTCGGGTTCTGCTTAGTCCGTTGTGGAAGTGTGTCACCAGCTGCTGGGACTCTTTGCAGGACAGATCCAAGCTTGGGGCTTCTGGGGTCTCTGGGTCCTCACGAGTCATAGCCAGAGCCACGCTTGCCGTCTTGGCCTGGGCAGTCTGGCTGTGAGTGTGACGATATTCTTCCTCAATGTCCTTGCCCAGTTTCCATCTCGTCCACTTCTTCAGCATTTCACTTTGAACCTGATGAGGTGATTTTACACTCTTAAAAATCCTTTACACTTACACCTTTAAAATTTTACACACTACTAGTCAATTTCTTATTCTACTTCAGACAATTTTAGATGAACCTCACGTCTCTCACCTCTTTGTTGACAAAGCAGTAAAGAACAGCCACCAGCAAACCCTGCAAACACACACCGACACCCCATGAAAGATACGGTTCTGCTGCTTGAACGTCTAACTTAATAATTGATGAAGAAATGCGTGAAGATGATGCAAAATGACCTGAAAGGAGCTGAAGAGAAGATCGTAGAAGAGTCGGACCAGCCTCAGCACCGACTCCTTCTCCACAGACTCATCAATTACAAACGTGAAGAGAACCGCATGAATCCCGAGCAGAGGAATCAGCGTCAGAGTCGACTTTGCTAGCCTGAGACAAACAGACCATAACTAGGGTTCATATGATAAGGAATACTGTAAATGACTACTGTACAAGAATGAGTATGTTAATTACTTTCTAAAAAGAAATACTAAAAAGCTATTTTTAAATTGGGTTGATTGGTATCTTACCACAATACAAAGACACACACACACACACACACACACACACACACACACACACAATATAATCATGTGTCTGTTAAAGATGGACTGACGGATGGAGGGACAGACAGATAGACAGATCCACCATAGATCCATCATCAAAAATGAAAAAAGAAAATGTCCTATATATTTACCTGAACTTATAGTCAGTGTATCTCATCTGATGGGCCTTAAGTTTCGACATCAGAATCTTTATTATGCGAATAAAGATGAAAAAGTTTATCTATGGCACACACAAAAATAGTAAAAAAAACTGAGGATTTGAGTTTCACACAGAGATTGAGAGAGATTTACACAGAACATCTTTTTCAGATTTCTCCTACAATTCAGCATCAGCAGACATTTCAGCTAAACCTGGAACCTTTGCATTGATGCTGGCAACATATGCAGAGAAGCAAATCTGAAATCTCCAGCAGAAGATCAGCAGTTCTCCAGAGTAAGATCTCACCAGGTTGGCCAGCAGGATGGGTGAGCGGATGATCCACCAGAAGCCCATGCTGATGTTCCTCTCCCAGCACCTGAGGAGCACACACGACTGTTAAAGCGTCAATGCTTAATAAAAGCCTATGACGTTTAATCTCACAGCACTGGAAACCAAAGCTATAATTCAAGTGAACTGAGTGAGAAACTGTTGGAGCAGCTCCGTCATGATGAGGAGAGAAACACGTACTCCTCGTTCTCGTAAAGGTGTTTGACGGCGGCCCACGGCAACACAAACATCAGCGGGGCTCCTGAAACACACACACACCCCTCACTGCGGGCTCTGGTCCGGGAGAGGGCGTGTCTCTCACCCCAGCCGATGCAGATGTACAGCAGGAAGTAGTTTCTCTCGGAGAAGACGCTGACCAGCAGCAGACTGTGAAGATACAGACCCTCCACCAGCAGCCAGCAATTATTGGCCATCACGCTGTACTGCATCATCAGCACCGCCACACGGCACCCCGCCCCCGTCTGACACACACAGGCAAACAGTTAGTGTGTGTCGGAGAGTGTGTGAGTGTGTGTGTACCTGTGGGCTGATCCAGAGCTGGTGTGAGCGACTCTGAGCGCGAATCGACTCGTCCAGCAAAGCGTCTTTGATCAAGATGGAGGCGGCGCGAAGAACGAATGAACCGAACAGATTCATGTGAATGTTGTTCCTCATACAATGTAGCTTCCTTAGAGAGAGATTAAGGGTGTGCATGTTGTTCGTTAAAATGTATTAAGTTAGCCACAAATGCAAGTTGTGGCATGGGGAACTTTGTCTGGGTGAGGGGCGAGATTAGGGGTGAAGTTATGATTGGTTGGGGTTATGGTGCAGGAGGAAGAACCTATTGTTTTGTATGTAAGTTAATGGTGAGATCTACAATATAAACGTGTGTGTGTGTGTGTGTGTGTGAGAGAGAGTGAGTGATGGAAGGGAAATTACCTGAATATAAGCAAAACACTCAGAGCTAGAGTCAGTGCTGCCAGCGAGAGGGAATATCCAACAGTGTACATCAGTTTGAAGGTACTGAGGATGCGACCATACTGTTTCTTTGAGAGAGAGAGAAAGATAGAGGGTAAGAAAAGAATGAGAGAGACTTGAACAGAGTGTGTGAGAGAGATTGTTAGAAGAAAGAGAAAATGAGAGTTGGAAGAGAGTTACAAGAAAGAATTAAAAAGAGAAAGAGCTAGAAGAGAGAGAGAAGAAAGCAAGAGGGCACGAAGAAAGTTAGAAGAGAGAGAGAGAGAGTTAAAAGAGAAAGAAAGAGTTAGAGGAGAGAGAGTTACATGTAGAAAAGAAAGAGTTACAGAGGAGAAAGAGAGAAAGAGAGAGAGAGAGAGAGAGAGAGAGAAAGAATTAGAGGAGAGAGAATTTGGGGAAAGAGAAAGACAGAGATAGAAGAGAGAGATAGAGAGAGAGTCAGAAGAGTCAGCAGATTCTACTGATACAGAAGTGGTGAAGAGTCTCACATGAGCTGGATCTTCCTGTTCACACTCGCTGGTATTTTTGCTGCGGGACCAGTGACCGTCAGCATTACACACGCGATACACCAGCCCCTGCTCCACTGACACAGATCACATCCATCATCAATATTCACAATAATCTGCATTCATCTTTCTTACTGATCTCCACCTTTCCGGAACCAGGGCAGGTACCATGGACACGACACATTAACCAGGCTGCCTGGAGACCCGTCCGGCCAACACACATACTGATCGAACGTCCTGTTACACACCACACCTGAGAGAGAGAGGTGAGAGAGAGTGATGGTGGAGGAGGAAGGGGGGGGGGTGTCATGTGACCTTTGGCTGCTGGTGTGCTGATGAAGCTCTGAACACACTCGTTGGTGTAGATTTTCCATTGCTCCTGCAGCAGTCGGAGAGATTTCCCAGAAGACACCTGTGGAGAAGACACGCCTACATAAAATCCACCACAGATGACTTGCTAAAACAGTTGTTTATGTTTACACTCATGAAAGAGAGAAATGAAAGAGTCACCTGAGTGTGTGCGGTCAGAAAGAAGACGACCAACATCAGACACACCAACATTCCTCACTCGTCCTCGCCCCTCATCACACCACCTACAAGAGAGAGAAGGAAAGGAAATAGAGACAGAAGGAAAGAGAAAGACAGAAGGAGAGAGAGATAAAGAGAGAGACAGAGGCAAGAGGAAAGCAACATCACGTCTCTAATCGATGTAAAAAAGGTAGAATCTTCTAGTACAATTCTGATGCTGGAGAACAAAACGAAATCTGAAACGTTCCTGCAAAAAACACAATTTCCATGGCAACATTTTTGGCTAAAACGTTTCAAATTCCATACTGTTCTAAATCTGAACCAATGAGCGAGTGAGAGAGCGAGAGAAATAGATAGGTGAGAGAGAGAGTAGAGAGAGACAGTTAGAAAGAGAGACAAGAAAAAGAGAGAACGTGAGTGAGTTAGAAAGAGAGTTAGAAAAAGATGATGGATGACGGATGGATGTAGTTACAGGTTAAAGTGGTAAAGCTAAGCATCATGGGAAATAACACATGCTAATGCAGCATGTCTCCTCAGATTAGCGTGTTCCCACAGCGCTCATGTCCTGCAGATGTTTTCAGCGCTAACGTCTGTTTTTATTAGTGACAGCGAATTATCACAGAATCTCCGCCACATAACTGATTTATCAGCACAAAGTGATACAACAGCAGTGATGCACCGATTCAATTAGAAAAAATAAATTATTAGAGCAATAAAGAGCAAGAAAGTTGTATTCTGCACTTCTTATAATCTGCACTTCCATAATCTTTAGATCAGGATTCCCCAACCAGGTTGCTCGCAAGACATATAAGCTAATGTTTCTCTGAGAGAAGTGTGATCACTGCCCACTGAGGTCTAACTGACGTGCTCAGGTCTCACTATAGTTCATGAACCTGGGAACAGAACAGCTTATCGAGTGCAAAACCTGGATCTGACACTGTAACTACTGAATTCAGCTTGGAAAAGTTCTTGATAAAATCACAGTGCATGAAAAATAATCCAATCTGCCACTCTCTCTCTCACACACACACACACACACACACACACACACACGCACACACACACACACGCACACACACAGAAAGAAGATTCAGGCTGAGACGAGCTTTCTTCTCTAAATGGAAAGTATATCATTGCATTCATTATGATGAACACCAAAAATAATGCTCACTCAAGTGTCTCTAGCTCTATGGAAAAGATTGAAGAGGAGCAGATGATTTCTCTGCAAAACCTTAAGCTCATGATTACGTTCTTTAACCGTCTCGTTCTCCAGAGAGTGTCTGTAAAGGAGATGTTCTAACCGATGACTTATAACTGAACCTCCCGTACGCATGAACCAGGGAAGTGAACCTCTGATGAACTCTCTCTCCAAACCTTCCAGGAGAATTTAAAAGAGGAGTGACCTGTAATAGCCTTTCCACTGCACACATTCAGGTGCTCAGTGCTATATTGATGAGACAGAAGATGGCCAGAAGTAAAAAAAAAAAAGTAGCTCCATATTAGCGTTACATCGTTTAAAGAGAGAATGAAAGAGAGAGAGAGAGAGAGAGAGAGAGAGAGAGAGAGAGAGAGAGAGAGAGAGAGACAGACAGAGAAAGAACAGGTGTGTGTAAGAACAGATGAGTTACAGATACTGATCTGTTGGGTTATTGCCAATTAAATTCTCATTTTAAACAAGTTCCAGACGATAAAATCCACTGCTTGTGAATTATGAATGTACGTATTAAGAGCCACAGTTTCATCAGCATTATGAAGAGAACATTTGAGCTAGACTCTCTACATCTTTAGTAAGATGTACAGTGTTCCTGCAACAGGTGAGCACATTTGTTACACTGTACTGGGCTTTATAAAGGCAAAATTGAACAGAACGTCAAATATTTTTGAACAAAAATTTCTAAATATATATGAAACAGAAAAGAGAAATGAAATTGTCCGGTACCATCAGACACACAAATCATTCTCAGAAGTGTTTTTTGTACTCTTCGGCCATGGTATCTAAGGACCTGCAGCTCTCATGCATGATGGAGACCGTCTGAGAAGAGCACATCTTCAGCTCCTCATTAAAAAACAGTTCCTTTGAAAGCTGGTGAAGAGCGAGCACATGATCACAGGTCTCTCAATCATCTATTGAAGAAGAGAAGATTGAGAAGATTGACCTCTGTGGAGTGGTAGCACTAGATCTGGTAAATATGAACCTTGCCTCATCTTCCTGCTGATCTTCATAATCTCCTTATCTACCCCCAATACAAATGCACAAATAACGGAACTCAGTAGGTCTCATTCTGATCGTGTTAAGTAACTAAGTAAAAATACTTTGTTACTGTACTTAAGTAAAATTTTAGCATATTCATACTTTACTTGAGTAATTTCCCCCCACCTACTTTTTATTATTAATTTTTTTACATTATTATGCAAATATCTGTACTTTCTACTCCTTACATTCGTATAATAGCCATATTACTCCTATTTAATTTGGGTTTGTTTTATTTCCGTGTTGTCATTGATCTACTTCCAGATAAATTGCGTCATCCGGTTACGGTAAACTTGATTGTGCTTGGATGAGACGTATAAAAACGTATCATTCTGACAACTCTATTGGTTGATACGTGGTCCATCGCATCAGCGAAGGAAATGGCTCAAGGAACTGAGAACCAACTGCTTTTGCGACTAAATAAAGCATATTGGTAAATCTTTGACGCATGTTTTGTGCTTATATTATTTTGTTACATCACTCTAATAGAGGTCATTATTGACATGCTTCTGAAGTGTGATGTTTTTCACCATTACAATACCAGTCATCATTGTTTACACTCTGAACCACGTTAATACTTAGCAAGGCACATATATGGTTATTTTTTGTGTTTGCATTGTAATGTACCAATTGTACCAATGTTCAATGCAGTTGTATATGGCAAAAGTTTAACCCTTCATTTAAAAAAAGATTTATCTTTCTTCAATCTTCATGGAATTTTGTGTGTTTAAAGTATGGGCAGCCATATACATACAAATGTGATGTTAGGGGTCAATTTGTCCTTGTCACTGTTCTGATGTCATCTCTCTGACACCAAAATCAGTTCCAGAAGGCTTTACAAGTCAAGATGTTTGATCATGATTTGTAACTGGAATAGCGGTGAGTAAGAAGAAATTTTAGAAGCAGAATATTCTTCAGAACCCGAGGACAGTATTATTTATGACCCTGATCTAAAAAAAATCTAAAACTAAACAAATTAATTACAAAATGTATTCCGGAATTGTGGTATGTCAATTAAAAAATGGTTATTAATTTGAATTTTTTCACAATTCTGCTTGAATTTACACAGCCTGGGTCAAATGTCGTGTGGCCTAATGGTTGGGAGTTTAACCATTCCCAGCTTGAGTCCCGGTCCAGTCCAAGTTCCACAACCGAATCTTCCTTGAGCAAGATTTTGACCGCCACATGCTCCCACTGCTCTGGTGTGTGTGTGTGTGTGTGTGTGTGTGTGTGTGTAACTTCACTGGATGGGGTAAATGCAGAGCTCAGTGTTGACATGGTCCCTGGTGGTCATATTGACAAACTCTCCTTGCTTTCTGTTGTTTTCTACACTTGGAACAGTTGGAATACATAAGCAAATGCTTGGTGACAACATGGGGATGTCACGATCCTAATCAGCGTCTGAAAGATGTGACCTTCTGTCCAGATTCTCTTCAGAAACATTCTACTTTACCTTCATGTTTAAGTCAATCCATCTGCCTACACAGCTCGTCGTCCCGCTGCTTCTTCAGCGAATGTCATGACAACAGCAGTTTTCTTTTCTTCTGCACCTTCAAAACATCTCGGCTTTGGTTGGTTACAATTTTCTCTTTCCTTTTTCCCTGCTCTTCAAGCATAATAATCTTCACCCAACACTTCTTTAATATGTCTCTATATTCCCAAATGAAGAATTCCAAAGGAAAGGTGAAGACGTGATAAGCTTATGCCAAATCGCTATTTCACTTTGAGTGCTTTATTCTTCAGCTTCTGCTCTTCTTTAGGACAATTTAAAGGTTGAAAAGCTGCTCAAAAGAGCTGTTGCCAGCATCTAAGGTTCTTCTTTACTCCAAATTCCAAAGTTTCTAACCACAAAACACAACTATCCAGTCTTGGTGCTTTTGTTTCTACAATGTGAAACATTCTGTAAAAAAGAATAAAGAAATTCTGATGTTCAGTTGGTCTAATCAGGACTGAAGAGCATGAAAGAAGCTGAGGTTTATGCTTCCATCTCTAGAGACTCGAACACGGATTAAAACTAAGGGACAAATTCTGTTTCATTTACAGATTTGGTCCTCAGAGAGATGAGATGCGCGGTGGTGTGATGGACAAACTCGCTCAAATCCGTATGGATTTGTTTCAGATCAAGCGAAAGGATACGTGCTTCTGAATATAGCCGTTTCACCTCATCCTTCCTTCAGCTTCACACCTTCTTTCTGAGTTCAGTGGGACATGCTAATGGTGAGTGAAATATCTGCGGATTCTAGAAACAGCAGTATTCTGTGTGCAAATCATATGGGATCATCTGACTGAGAGAGAGAGAAAGAGAGAGAGAGAGAGAGAGAGAGAGAGAGAGAGAGAGAGAGAGAGAGAGAGAGAGTTTAATTGTGCCTTTAAACACAGAGCCCTTAATTCATCATTTAAATTATCAAGACAACGCAGCAGATCACTAAATAACACTGTGATGAATTATTACAGTTCAAATGAAGAGCAAACTTAATTATAGACAACACCATTAGAATTCACATTAAAGAGCTAATTGTCATGACAACCATCACTGCGCTGATGACATGTTAATGACAGGAGAGATTGTGGGAGGAGCTATGGGGGGTGTAGGGTTAGAATGTGTCTGTGTGTGTGCGCGCGTGTGTGTGTGTGCGCACAGAAGGTCAGAGAGATCTTTAATCTGACACTAAAAGCGCTCTGTCGCTCGACCGCTGTGAACGAGCCTGGTAGAAAGTGAGAGATCGATGAGACTCTGTGTCTGAACAAAAAGAAACCTGAGTCTTCAGCAGATGAAGAACACCTGATACAGCAATCACTACTATCAAAGAGAAAGAGAGAGAGAGAGAGAGAGAGAGAGAGAGAGAGAGAGAGAGAGAGAGAGAGGAGAGGGAGGGAGGGAGGGAGGGAGTGGGGGAAAGAGAGACAGAGAAAGAGAACAAGATAAAGATCAGTGAAGCAAAGAAATAAAGAGAGAGAGGGAGAGAGAGAGAGAGAAAGAGAGAGAGACAGAGAAGACAGTAACATGAGAGCCAGTGAACACTGGGAAAAAAAATAAAAATAGATTGACTGAAGAGATATACAAATGAGCTGAAGAGAGACAGATTCAGAGAGAAAGAGCGAGTGAGAGAAACCTTCTCCTCTGAGAGTCACGGAAGAGCTGAACATTGAGTTTTTCTGATGAATCACTCGCCCAAGGACACAACACAGCTCCATGTGAAAGACCAAATTCTTTAGAAAAGAAAGAATTCTTACACAAGTGTACAGTATTTATCAATGATTATAGTTTCTAAACACAGAGGAAAACATGGACATGGACTTACTGGTACAGTGTAATACGTATGACAAACTTGTCATTCAAGTGATGACAACGAATCAGACCAAAGCAAGATGATTAACACAAAGCAACTGGCTGAAGGCGCATGAGAAGAATCGCTTAAACATTATCAATGTAAAAATAGTCAAGATTTAGTGTTGATGAAGTAGAAGCCAATTGTGACATATGACTGTAACGTCCACTTTTTTCCTGGGGGAAAACGAATCCTAAGAGTATGTTGATCTTCTCCTGATAGATCAGTGGTTCACATCCCACCTGAATACAGATCAACCTAATCACCAGCCACTCTTCGAGCCTGCATGCTTCTGATTGTCCAATGACACGGTTGAACACTGCAGAACCACACGACATTTAGAACAGAGGACAAACGCACAGAGAGACTGAAAAATTCAAAAGGTGTATTGAAAAAAACACCACAATTGAATAACTGTGTCCAGTGCTGCTCTAAATCCAATTTCTCCAGTATCACACGCTTGTTGAAGCTGCTCCTCAATGAGCCTGACTTTACCTGGACAGATCCATTCTGTGATTTATTCATGAGAACGATGCCTGAAGCACCACAAACTCCCAACCTCATTTATCTCACCAACAAGAAATATACATAAATCCAGCTCCAGCCTTGAAAACAGATAACGGAATATATGCTTCAAATACATCTCTCCAAATTTAAATGAACAAAATCTAATTAAGTGTATAGTGTACATATACAACTTTATAAATAAAGTTGCTAATTATAGTGATTAATATTATTAAAATCATTTAACATACTGTATGCACAGTGTATTTTCATATAAAATTGATGAGACAAATGAGATAAAGAGCAAGAGAGAGAGAGAGAGAGAGAGAGAGAGAGAGAGAGAGAGAGAGAGAGAGAGAGAGAGAGAGAGAGAGAGAGAGAGAAGGAGCGGAGGAGATATAATTAAAGAAAGAGACAGCAAATTATCACAAAGAAAGAGAAACTGAGAGAGAGAACATAGATTGTGAAGAAAGGGAGAAAAAGAGAGTTGTAAAAAGAGAGGAGAAAGATGTGGCATAAAGAGTGACAGAGACAATGGTAGAGACAGAGGGTGAAGAAAGGAAAGAGAGGGTGGAAAATAGGAGAGGACAACGAGAGAAAGGAGAAAGAGAGAGGGAGCGGAGAAAGGGAGAAAACAGAAGAAAGAGAAAGACATTGGCATAATTGAGAAAAGAGAGAAAGAAAGAGAGAGAGAGAGAGAGAGAGAGAGAGAGAGAGAGAAGAGAGAGAGATTAAAATAAATTAAATAAGTTACATGTTAAATAATCGCATTGACTGCTACAAAACAAATACAGTACACTAAACAATCGATTAAACACTGTAAGGTTTTTAAATCACATTTGGAAAACAATAACTAAAAACCCTAACAGAGAACAAACGATTTTGACAGAAACGGTTTTGTGACCAGCAAATCTCGAATGATTGTCAAACGCGTTTAGAAGTGTATAAAAAATCTAGTACAATTACCAGAGAAGCGTTGACACCTGCCGCGGACTCTAAATCTGCTCGAGGCATCCAAGAGTTAGCAAAAAGCGCGTCGCAAAACAGCAACTACTACAAAAACAGCTCCAAACTGTGTGATCAGTGAACTAATATCTCTGCGAGACAGTTATGGCAGAATCTTCCTTCAGGAGCAGCTGTTCACAACGAGCGCGCGCTTGGGATCGGACCAGTTAAAGTCCGATGTGACGTCACCAGATCTCGCTGATGTCGTGTATACAACTGCAAATACCTGCTCAAATGCGATTCAGATCACGAGTGCTCGAACTGAAGAACACGAAAAACGTGCCAAAGTCGTCGAGCTGTGACGCTGTCGAACACTTCAAATAACACGGTTTGAAGATCGACGTGGTGAGGAGATGCGCGTTTCACGTTGTTTCACCGCAATGTGATTTACTCAACAACAACCTTTGGGAAAACAAGCTCCAAGACAATATTGACATCCACGTCTCTACTAAATTAGATTTCTAGACATCTGTCTGTGATGGCATGAAGACTTAGATTAAGTAGATGATGTTGGTGGCTCTCGTGTTGGTGACAGGCTGCTCTGCTCTCTCAGGTATTGGGTGTCACATCACAAAACCTGACATGCAATACTTCAGCCACATTACGTAAGACTTTGCCGCACTCCTGCTAGTTCAATATGTAAACCAGATTATCTCCAGCCTCGGTGCAGGAGACAGAATTTAGATCGAACCCAAAATCCTGTTGACAACACCAGCTCGACTGACTGCGCCACATGAGCCAGAGTGACTTTGGGGCATTGATCCGTTTAAGAACACATTAACAATCCCCTTCAGATCAATCCAAGTCTGCATTTTGAATTAGATTTAAGGAAACAATGAATTGTGAGGATCACAACAACCTGTCACCTGACGTTTATGGCCAATAGGAAACAAATTGTGGTTTGCACAGTGTTGTTATTCATTTAAAATTCACTTAAACCATTTTGTGTAAATAAAACATTTGAGCTGATTGACTTGAGTCTCACAAAACTGAAAACGTGATGGCATTTCTAACATTATTTTGCTGTTTTTAATTACTGGATGAAGACCTCGGGAAGTTGCTGTTTAAAGATTCTAAATTCTGAAATACAGTCTGTAACTGTTTCTTCTAAAGATCTATTAGATAAGTGTATGAAGTGAGTTTCAGAAAATTCAGTTTGGTCTCGACATCCATATTTAACCCTGAAAGAGTAAGTCAGATAAACCTCTCAGCAGATGATGGTCAGATCACATTTCTCCCTCCTCACCCAGTACCACTCCAGACAAACCAGTTTCTTTTAGAGTGACAAAGAAGAAATGAAGATTTGCTGAATATTCAGAAACAGATCAAAAAATGTCAGAAGTGTTGAAATATATCACCTCAATGCTTTGGTTGTCTACGGCAATTGAGTTTGGGCTCAGGAACGATTTGATCATAATAAATAAAGAATCTTCACAGCGTTTCTTGAGCGGCTTTTACAAATCACTGCTTTAAAGAAGAGAACGTTCTGCACAAAACCATTTTAACCTACTACCGAGTTTTGACATGACTTCATTTACGTGATATATTGTATACGAAGATCTGTGTAAAGATCTACTGAAGAACACGTAGTACACTGGAGATCTGCTTCGTCATCAACCAAGCTACAAAACGCAACAGACAAATGACCTCAAATAGCCAGAACCTGTGGTCCTGAAGATCTACTGTATAACCATCTGCACAAACAATCACCATGCTACAATTATGCTAACTTTTACCACCATGCTTACATCTAAACGTGTGCTAACGTTTACCACTGTGCTAACACATAGCACCATGCTAGCATCTAACATTTTGTAAACTTTTACCTTTTTGCTAACACCTAGCACCATGCTAACATCTAAAATTGTGCTTGCTAATTTTAACATTTGTATGACACACTTTATACTTTATGCGTGGGAATCATCGTTCATCGTTGTTTGGTTCAGTTACAGACGTAAGGACTTTTTGCTCTAAATTGTTTTGTGTGGAAGCAGTACTTTAATTTTCAGGTTTGGTTTGGTTTGGCCAACAATCGATTACTTTGTGGGCCATTTTCGGACAAAGACAAAATTTGCCGTAAAACAAATAAAACTGAAGCAGCTGAGCTGAAACTCTGATAGAAGTAAAAGTCATTGTTTACAGTAGTAGAACACTAGAATGTGATCCAATATTGTATAATGGTGTGAGTGATAAATGTACTTGAGTGAGATGCTGTAATTACAGTGACAGGTTTAGTCTTGCTTCACACATCTGAGCAAACACACACAAAACCAACTTTAACAACAGATGATAAATACAAATGTGGTGATAGTAAATATCACATTTCACAGTTTTGGAAAACTGACAAAAATGATAGAACACTTTAACAGAGCGGTTTTCAACACAACACTGTTCAGACTCTCACAGGAACTGATAGTGAAGGCCTGAGCCAAGAAGATCGTTCATCTCTACAAGACCAACAGGCTGAACAATAACTGCAGACATCTTCTGAATCATCAGCCCTCATTCTCATCGACCATTCAGCAAGTCTCTGTTGGCGTTGGCGAGGGACAGTGAAGGTGAATAATGCGCCTCCCACTCAAGACAGAAATCTGAATCATAACATCTTGCTAGAAACACAACTACACTTGTTTAAACCAGCTCTTCTACCTCAGGTTCCACCTCTTCTAACAGAAGGTTTCTCAAGCTGATGGCGAAGCACAGAAATGAATGGAGAGTTTGTCAATGTGGCCACCAAGGACCATATCAAAACAGGAAGTGAACGCACATATACCCGGAGCAGTAGGCAGCCTTCAACCATGGCATGTGGGCACCAGCAAGCATGTAGGGGTCAGTGTCTTGCTCAAGGACACCAAGTGACAGAACCCACCAGACTGGGATTCAAACCTGGAATGTCTGGTTGGCAGGTCCAACTTTTATCCAGATCTTTCCCAAATAATGTTTTTCTAGATGGGACAAGGTTTGAGCAGAGCTCTGTCTGTGTGTTCTGCTGACTGCATTTGTGTGCTGGGACATTCTTTTCACAAATATATACTAAAACAAGTTTGTGCCTGGATAGAAGTGATCCAGCTTGTCTTCAGTGAGAAACATGGAGAGAAGAAGGTCACGGCGTTTCACAGAATAGCAAGTTAAGGTTTGAGAAAATGACCGCTCGGCCTTTCTGATGCCATTTTAATGAAAATGCTTGCACACAGACATAATTCACCTACGTCATGTTCAAATCCCGCAAAACACCTAAACTCGTGCATGCTCCAGTCGGGCCTCATTCCTCACGTCTCCAAAGAAACCTGCTGTAAAGGTCAGAGAAGAGTAAAAACACCTTCAACAAAACCTTAAAGTCAGCGAGAAATAGTAACTGATAATCCCTTCAAACACTTTCCAGATTAACCTTCTCAACACAGTTACATGTATAAGTTTATGGAGCACAAACAATAAAGCTTTAAAGGCACGGTTGAGTTTCACTTTTACAGATTGAGTAAACGGTCAAGCCAGATCTGGGTTTATAATTTGTCTTCATATCGGATTACAGACGGTGAATGATCCACCTGAGATTAGAAGTTCTCCAGCATTTCGACATATTCAGAATAATGTTCATTCTCTCACAACATCCACGATCGCCGGAATCTCCAGGGCCGTGTAAAGAGGCAGCTGTTCTGCAGATGTGCTCAGGAACACATTCTGTATCAGTGCAGAGCTCTGAAGAACACTAAACCAAACCGTGGTCAGTTTAGATCAAGAGCTAGTCTGACCGATGAGACAATATATCACTGGAATCCTAGGCAGTGTTTTTAAATGCATTTTCTCTTCAGAACTTGAACTTGAACTTCATACATCCATCAGAACTCTGAGACTCAACCAGAGAATCAACACTAATGCAGTTCTCACGTAGACTCTGTATCCTCAGAGAGACTGAGTAACTAAATATATCTCCTTCTCCTGTTCTCAGGGGGAGACTCAAACCGCTCAAGTTGTAAATTAATCTTGAGCGTTTAAAGATGATTCAATAAATTCAGTCTAAACTCAAGTTCTGCTCAGAGACACAAACATGTTAAACAATCATCAAAAAGAATGTAAATATTCCTTCACTTTAAATGCCTTTTTACCTCTTTGTATTTCCTTGTCTTAAAAACATGAAATGTTTTAGGTACTGGAAAAAATGAAAGAAAATGTCTGGTCTAAAAAAAGACATCTAAGAAAAAAAATCTAGTAAAAAAAAAAACTTGAATTTAGCTACATTAAAACTTTTTATGCAAGTTATTTCATGTTGTTAATGTTTTTACTTTCGTATACATCAGTTTTTACATTTTATTTCCCATATTTACATTCATTTTCAGTGATGGACAGTGACACGCACGACCTCGCGCCTCCGTGCGCCACCTACTGGCAGCAACCAGACATACAGTGGTTTACGATCGTGATCAAGATTAACTTTCGGCAATCGAATTCTGACACAAAGTCTTGAGATAAATAAAGTTCCAGCAGCTTTATGTTTGTACCATGACCAACGTGAGTCAGACTGAAGCTCTACAGCAGAAATACAAAAATGTAATGAATGAAAAAATGAAAGCACAGCACAAAAAAAAAAAAACCCAAAAAAAACAGGCGATGGTAAAAGAACAGCATGGGAGAAAGATAAAATTAGTCAGACGAAGATGGAGAAACAGACAGAAAAAGTGATACATTTGACAACGTCTTTGAGAACTATGAGTCTGTCCCTTTAAAGCCTCTGTTCACATTCTGAGACAGGACAGAGAGTAAAAATCATTGCAATCATCCAAGCTTCATAAAAATGTTCCATCTCCTCGGCTCAGTGGGGCCCGAGGGTCCGGACTCAGCTGATCACACGGATCCCAAAGTAGTTCTTTAGCTGCTCCAGAAAAACAAACGTCAGGACCGTGTGAGGGATCAAACGAATACCAGCCGGAACTAAACCCTAAAAACATGATCAGAAGATGGTCAAAACCGCTCGTTACAAATTTAAACGTAGTGATAATGATCCAGTACCTTGTAAAAGGCCAGTGGTCCGAGTTTCGCTGTTTCGCTCAGGCAGTGAACTACACCCTGATGAAGAAACGAGAGAAAAAACATGAGCGAGCGAGAGATGGAGACAGACAGACAGACAGACAGACACACAGACAGACACACACACTTACTCTATATTCTCCTTTCGAGTTCATTAGTCTGGTCTTGATGACGTCTAGTGGCTGACACAGAAACGTCGCACAACCTCCCTGTACAAACACGTTTGTTTAATGACTAACAAAAAAAGAAACTTTAAAGGATCTAATTATGACCAACTATAAAATGTTGACATTAAACAGAAAAAAGACACTCACAGCGATGAAGCTAGACAGGAAGTGTGTCATGATGTTATCACCCATCAGTCCGGTTCCCAACACCAGCTGCTTGGCTTGATCATAACACGCCAACTGATGAGTGCACGCACACACATTATTAACACAAACACGGTCCAAAAAAAAAAAAAAAAA
>CM051499.1:16625481-16646273 GCA_028031935.1 Paedocypris micromegethes
AAAAAAAAAAAAAAAAACAAAACGCTCACGCTTCTCACTTACCTGACCAACTGTGACCAGTGCTCCTCTACTGGAAGCCATAGTAGCACCAGAGAAGAGCCTCCTGGTGCCCTCTGAAATAAAGAGAGAGTGTGTGAAGAGAGAGAAAGACACACAGAAAAAAAGATAATAGACATTGAGATATAGAGTTTGAAAGTAATATAGATGGAGGACGGTCTTGTACCTTCTCTCCAGACTCTGATCAGCCCGTCCAGCGCGTGTTTATAGCTGCGACACAACACACACAGTTACAATCAGTGTTTGTTCAGACGGCCTGACCAGCCATCTCCTCTCACTCACTTTCGCCTCAACTCTACCGGAAGCTTCACGTCGTTCTGCATCCTGCAGGGGCAATTGACCACAAACACAAATCAGACCACAGATAACACACTATAACAACAAGTGTGAGTGTGCGAGATACACACCGTACGTTCACCATGTCTGCGGGAGTCCCAATGAAACCTCCAGTGAAGCCTGAAGAGAACACACTCGATCTCTCACACTCTCAGATTGTGTGTGCGTGTGTCATTTACCTCCAAAGGCCCCCAGCAGAACTTTCTGGTAGAACGGCATCGGCCCCTGACCGCCGCTGCCCAGGAAGTCCCGCACCGTCTCATAGATGGCAAATCGAGTTAGAGAGTACGACATCTGCAGAGAGTGTAAAATGGAAAGTGAAGAAAAGCAATCATTCTTTGCTCGCACAGCTGTGGGTTTTCTTCAGACAGGGGAGGGGCTAAAGTAGGGGTGTGGGCGTGGCCACTGTGTTTTCCCAGGTTTGTAAGTCTCTCACCTGTCTGCAGAGGGAAGCGCTGAGGCCGCTGTAGAGCGCCAGCACACCGTCATGCTTCACCACGTGCATCGCCATGCCAACCATCCTCATCTTCACCTCCTGCTGCGTCTGGAGATGGACCTGTTCGACACATCCTCGTCATCAGCGGACTCATGACTAAATAAACATTGTTACTTGTGTTTTTTTTTATTCCGTTTTTTGATGCACAGCAGTCTGTGTGTGTGTGTGTGGCTCTATCTCACCCTGTATCTCCCTCCTACGCACATAAGAGATTCACGTCACGAATGAATCAAATTACACATAAACTAGTTTGTACAGTGAGTGAAATGTGATTCACATTGTGTTTAGTGATGCGACAAATTCCTTTTGAAACACACACCAAGATTCTACATGGGTTAGTAAAAAGGATTAGTCAACAACCAATTTAAATTTAAAAACATGTCCTAAACAATAGTGTCTATAGTCCATTGGTATCGTCATTGAAGGGGTCTGGGTGGGTGAAGGGGTGGGGCGGGCTCCGGAAACTTCTAAAAGCGATACTGCCCAGTCCTGTCCAGCACGCGTGACAACTAGCACATCTACTGGCTAGTGAAACCGTTATCTGAGCCTGATTGTCCTTCAGCTGATCTCAGAACAGATGACCTCTCACACACACGTTTCACCCACAGAAAAGAAATTAATGATTCAGATATAACCATTTAAATATTAAACCGTTTAAAATTTATAAAAAAAAAATTAAATAATAATAAATAACTGGAAGAACATATTTTCAAGCGCATTGTTGAATTATTGTTGTTCAACATTTAAATTGCAAAACAAATTGAGCTTTTATAAATAATCACACACCTTGAAATGACGAAAATATGTATTTCTATAAAATGCAATTTCTTACATTGGAAAACTCAGTTGGTCAGGAATTCATCGTGAACTTGAGACTTGGCCACATAGCTACATTTTTGATGCTATAGTTACAGAACTTTTGAACTGTGTGAAATTTGTACTACACAGTACTAGAAATTTGTGATTTACGATGATCAGATATAATCTTGATGATTCTAAAAAAAAAGTAAATCAAGCGAAATTATTTATACGAAGTTTAACCGATGGAATCAGGAGAAAAATAAGATGTCCCTCTATATGTTAGCATGTTCTCGAACTGCTTTGATTTTGAAGTATGGTAACTTTGTTTTCGTGGTAGAAACTCCGACCGTTCTGTGTCAAACTTCAAACCCTCTGTCAATCAAACATGTAATACTCCCCATCAATCAAATCTCAAACACCAACTCTTATCAAACATCAAAAACACTTTGTGCAGTCGGATCACGTGCTTTACTCCCTCGCGCGCGCGTCTCACCTTGACCAGGTCCAGCGGGTGCGTGCAGCAGGCGGCTCCACACGACGCGATTCCGCCGAAGTACCAGCGCGACATCCGCTTCTCAGGCATCTCGACGCCGTCACCGTTAAACCCGCGTCTTGAGCAGCACGTGGAAATAAAGCGTCTTTGCGTGGAAGACCGCGCTGCAGTCACGAGAGGTCACGAGCGCGCTGGGAACGTCTTTGAGCACGAGACATCACAAACGCATGTCTTGAGTGACCGGGTCTCGAGGTACGTAGATTAAAAAAACCTCGCGTCGCAAAGTTCACGGGTAGCCAATTGCTCGCGGCGGATAAGGAACGGCCTCCTCCCGGTGTTACAGATCCACCTCCATGAACCAGCATCAGATTATCCGGACGGAGTCCATTGTGAACGCGCTCTGATCTCTTAAAGTGACAGCAGCCGCGGAGCACGAGCAAAGAGCGCGGAATCACGGCACTGTCGCTTTAAGAGGAACCGCTTCCTCATTCCCTCTCGCGGGAGATCGTGCAGGTCACAATGAGTCGCACTTTTATCAGTGCAACTGGTTTTAAAACAATTTGAATAGATTGATTGTGCGTTCGAATCGTCACCTTCATCATCGTTCAAACGCTAAAGTGAAACTGATAACAGCGACTGTCGAGCAAAAAACGAGATAAACCTGATTTGTTTTTTTCACGCGTCTGTGATTAGTACTAAAATAGCACTGAAATGACATTTACGTCTCTTATTACACTTCAACTCGAAACGAATGTGCAAAATGTATCTCGTAAATATGCCTTAATATGTATGGCATTAACAGAATCAGGGTCACTGTTAAGGGGGGTCACAAGAATTAGAACTAAGGGCCAAGGAATTCTGGGGCCCCTAGAGTCCTGCCAATTTTTTTCATATGGTCCAAAACACTTATTGTGTCCCTTTACGGAATGACTACATTTACATTTACTTCTTAAAGCCTACTTTAAGGTTTTCTTAAAGCCTACTTTTAAGATTTTCTTAAAGTCCACTAAAGATTTGTCAATGTTATTAGATTATTAGATTAGCTAATAATCCAAGCTGTAATACATATATGTTAAACCGGGCTTCAATTTTACCCAACTTGTGAAATGCATAAGATTTATTAAAAGCACATTTTCATTAATTGTTTTTGCAGCATGTACATATTTCTAACTTGTACATTTCTGACAGGATATATTTTTATCCAGGGGTATTTTTCTGTTTGTATGGATTTTCATGTGCAGTTGAGTTCATCACCCCTGCTTTTAGTCTCAAGTGAAAAGTTAATATTAATAATTTACAGGAGACAATTTTTGGAGTTGTTAATAAATGCTTAACTAAACTTTGAACTTTTGTGAATTTCAGGTAGAAAAACAGTACCAGAGAAACACAATACCAGAGAAACTGTGGTATAAACCTGACAGATGAAGTAGGTGCATTGTAGAGTGCTTTATACTAGGTATGCAATCTTTATAAAATGGAGTAAAACTGCACTAGCAAGTTAAATTCCCTCGACTGTCTTATTCCTAGACTGCTAATAAGGTAGAAGGAATTGTAGACTAACTCAAGACAATCCTGTGAAACTTAAAAATCAAGTTTTTCTTCGTTGAAACATCAAACTCTTCCAGTTAAAATTTCTATTGTCTGTGGAATGACAGTCTCTGGAACAATATGTCACTGATGACGCCATCCACACAAACACACTGTGTTATTGTTGGTGCCATGTGTCCCTCCCACGGGCGCGCACACACACACACACACACACACACACACACACACACACATACACACATTGCAATTCTGGGCGTCAAAATGTATTATACACACACATATTTTTTTATTATTTAAAACAATGTTTAAAAAATCATTAAGGGAATCAACCAGATACATTACAATCAGTAACAATAATTTAAAAAAAAAAATGTATAAAAAACAAAGGATTTAAAATAATTTAACTACGTCTTTTAATTAGTTTTCTAACTGTAAAATATATTACAATTTTAAACTAATACAACAATTAATTGTCCACACATTTTCCGTAGAACCGATCCAGTGATTTGTTTTACTAGTTTTAGTCTCACACAAAAACTTTCTCTGGTTTGCTCTCTGCCGAAGTAGATGTTGGGTTTCCTTTCCCGCTGCTTCCGTAGACCGTCATGGGTGGAGTGGAGGGGGCGGAGCCCAAGTAGAGTAGAGCCCCTCCCATTAGCATTAGCACAGCCACACCCCATCCCAGGTAAAGGGCGGGGCCCAGTTCACGTTTTAGAGGGGCGGCAACATTTGGGTCAAAGAAATCTCTTATTATATCATATGCACTCCAACACACCGGCAGTAGAAATAAAATTGCTGCTACGATGAAGAGGATCGAGCCCGTCCTCACCAGCCGAGCCTTGGGACCCTGGATGTCACCCATGCAGCGTGTGCACTTCAGACCGGCCACTGTAAGCGGAAGCGCCAGTGCACAGACGACGAGCGACAACACGCACAGTGCGCGACACAACTGGGTGGAGCCTGTGAGGGCGAGTCCAGAGTCAAAGACTTTACATTGGAGGCGGTCCCACTGCTTCAGGCAAGTCATCCACAGCCCCTCCCACAGAACCTGCGACACCACCAGCTCGTCCCCCACAAATGCCGACACGCGCCACCAGGGGGCGGCGCACACCAGGATTCCGAGGGCCCAGCCGGCCACACCCAAAGCCACACCCATCACCTGCTGACTTGTGTTTGCCATTAGGAGAAGCTCTAAAAATTAATTAAAAAGAATTTTTATGGCTATGACTTGGAACAACATTTAAAACTTAAATAGGAATAAACACGGTTTACTTGTTATTTTTCAGTAACAAGTAAACAATCGCAATCTAAGTAAATTAATTCTTAAATAATAAGTAATGTAAAATAGTATATTTAACCCACGTTAAAAACTACTGCACAGTAATTGTCATTTGTGATTAAAAAGTAGCTAAGCATTCAAGCACAACATGTATTCGTATACATGTATTAATAAACAATTGTCTAATATTCTAAAACGCATCCATACATTTTAAACGTTCAGAAAATGCAATACACACATAGCTGTTCTTCCGATAAGGTTATATCTAATACACAGACTTACAAACAACATTTTTACACATTATCTAAATGATCCAGTTTAATGTAATAAATCTGTTTGATCAATATTGCTTATCATTTGAGATAAACATTAAACAAACTAAAAATGTTAGACGCTTGTTCTTACCGTGTCGTGTTGATCTGTGTTGAATGTGCTTGGAGAAACACTGTCTTTGTTTCACGTGTGGGAGTCATTTAGCATCTACAGTCCATCAGCTCATTATCCAGGGCACGCACACACACACATACAAAGACCACTCAAAGACACACAGTATTTGTCATTTTCGATAAACAACTCAGAGTTTACTCAAAAAAAACATTTTATCTTCACCGAAAAGAATAATAAATGTTTAGAACTCACACTAAATTAACTCAAACTAAATGAAAAAAGTTTTCTGCAGATGTGGGACCCGGAAATTATACAAGGAATTGTCAAAAAACACACATATCAAAATGCCTTTTTGTGATTCTTACAACAAAGACACGAAGGAGATAATTAACATTTTGTTATTGTAGCATGATTTTTTACTTTCCAAAACAAAACTTATACTGCCCCCTTTGGGTCAATACTGTAACATCCAAAGTCTTATATACACGTATATTTATATTTTTCTATGTTTCATACAATAAATTCAATCACACGCAAAAGAAAAAAAAAAAACAAGAGAATGCTTGAAACAGATTTCAATGACAAGATTTAATTCCAGATTAATTGTTTGATAATTTCACCAGCACGTTAAAGTGTGTGAGTTTGTAGCATTTCCATTTTAAAAACATGTTTTAAACATAATATAAATCTTAATCCTTATAATAAAATTGACATTTTAAGTATTGTGCAAATTAAATTTAAAGTGCAAATTTTGCACTTAAACAAATGTACCTTGAAAAAAAAATGAAGTAAAGCGAGTGAGTGCCAATATGGCAAGCCATATTGAAATTGTGCTCTGCAATAAACCCACCCAGTAAAGTGCACATACACACACTGAAGTGAACACACACAAACCCGGAGCAGTGGGCAGCCTGGGGACAAGTCGTGGTGCCCTGGGGACATATGGAGTTCAGTGTCTTTCATCTTGCGATAAAAACAGGTGTTGAGTTACGCTCGGAGTAGGGTGATAATCCCTCAGCATGGTATGGATACAGTATGTAGAAGACTCAGTAGTTAGAATCGTTGTAACTCCCCTTGTGACTGCAAGTGAGTCAATAGTTGAGTTTTACAGGCTTGGTATGATTCCACTTGTGACCAAAGAGGTCGCTAGTGGCTCGTTTCTTAGTCATCAGTTTTTTGTTTTTGTAGTCATCGCTGTCATTATAAATATGATGATCTTTATCTATTTATTTCGCCCCGAGTGAATGCAACAGTGGCTAATCCCGCAACAAAAACCATCAGCACTATTTTAAACCAGTCTGAGAAGCTTCTTCTTACATCTCTTTTTGAGATGGCTTCATGGGTGAGGTGACTTTCGGTTTTGTCCTGCTGCTTTGGAGTGCGTGATTTGTTATAGAACCCAGAGATTTTTGTACCACACTCCTCCGTCTCTTGTTTCTCATTGGTTTCAGAAGCTAATGTAGTTCTCGCTTCTCTGCCGTGGACCCTGTATCCATTTAGACATTTGTCTGGTCCACTTTTCCATATTTTTCTCATCCAACTAAGATCCACCATCATCGTCGGGCCAGATGCTGTGGGAACATCAGCATCAGGTTAATCAAATACGTATAGAATAACAGATTTGATTAAACCCATGTAAAGTCTGAATGTACCTCGAGAGTTTTCGTCTGTTCTTGTCTCCATCGGCAGAACTTCTTCTACGTCTTCACTTTCACATTCACGTGTTACGTTCACTTCATTTTCTATCTGCAGTTCTTCTGTCATTTGCTGTATATTGTTCATGCAGATTTCTTGTGGCTCTTCTTCACTCTCTGTGTTTTTTCTCTTCATCTGCATCTGGTGATGATAATGTTCTCCGCCGTTTTTCTTCACAACCTCCTCAATATTTTCCAGCAGGCCTGAGATCTGCTTTCTGTCCAACCTTTTTTTGTGAATGATCACATGGCATTTCTCCTCACAGTAGCTTAGAAGATCTCTGGTACTTCGGTTAAGCCTGAACTCAATCCATTCACGCTTCGACATCACCTCACTTGTTGTGAACAGAACCATTAGGAATCTGAAAGCCTCAATACCAAATGTCTCCTCAATCTTCTGAACTAAGTTTCTGGTGTCTTCTGCAAATCTATGGAGTCTGACGATGAGCAGAAAGACGTGTGGACCAGGATGAGCGAGAGAAAGGCTCTTCATCATCTGCCGCTTCAGTTCGTCTTCAGTGAGTCCAGGGTTGAAGAATTCTGGTGTGTCTATGATAAAGATGTTCCTCTCCTCCATTCTTCCATTCGCTATCTCAGTGTCTTTAGCCGTTTTTAGTCTCTCTCTCCCCAAGATCATGTTACCAACAGAACTCCTCTCCGTTTCACTTCTTCCTAACAACACAATCCTCATCTTCCTCCAAGTCCACAGCAAACACAGATCTCAACATATGAGCCCAGATGTTCCTCCACTGGAACCTGAAGCTCCTTTATGTCTGGTGGCTTTGACGTCTTGGCCGGATGGAAACACTAGTGGGTGTGTTGTTGACGCACACGGAACATGCGTGAACGTTTCAGCAGCTTCAGGGAACTCGAGATCTCCAGGGCGAGAGTGAATTCTTGCACGGTTAGTTTCTGTGCTCCACCTTCACCTGCGGAACCTGTTCAACCAACACGAGGAACCCTGAGAGCAGCAGTCAGGTTAAGATCATAACAAAGGTCTAGTGGTTGATCAATTGGATCTTTATATCATTGTGACTTCCTGTCCCAGAGCAACATAGTTTGACATGTCATGATCGTACGGAGCCACCGAAGGGACATGAATAATACATTTACTCATGTATAAATAAATAAAGAAAAACATGCGTGCAAAATTGTAATACATATATTTATGTTTTTACAACCAATAAGAAATAAATGTAACCATTTAGCTTTTATTTCAGTCAAGTCATTTTTCTCTATCTTAATCAATGAGCGTTGGCCTATTTCCTTTTCTATTCATAAACTTTATTCTGCATGTTTGAGTCTCCGTTGACAAAGACCAAGTTCTTCACTGCTTGGACTGAACTGATCAAGGATACAGTGTTATATTTTTCAACAGTTCAATATTGAAACTATGGAAGCCCGTTTCCACCACAACAAAGTATTGACTTTATAACCCTGGTTATTAAATTTTGTATTGACCTATTTTATTGGTCATTTATTTGTTATTGTTAATTCATGTTTAAGGTTTTTCAATGTTATTTTTTGTTTTGTTTTGGCAGCATTATAATTTCAATGATTTGAGGGAAATGTGTCCTGCCCCTTTAAGGTGAACTTGGACAGGTCGGAGTTCTCCCGAGAAGTGGACTAATGCTGAGTCATTGTCTGGAAATAAACAATTCTTGTGACACATTTATTTGCAAAGCCCACACTGAAAATAAGGGTTACAACTTTTTTTCTCAGAATTGCGAGCTATATAGTTAGAATTAGTCTCAAATTAGGACATCACAGTGTGACAAAGTAGTTTATTTTCAGTTCCAGTTGTTGTCTCTACTGTATGTAGACTTTCAAGTTTGCTGTTATTAGAAGTTTGATAATAACAAGCTGGTTAAGCTAACCGGCTCTGTCCTGGGCCGTCCATTGGAGACCATCGAGGAGGTGGCAGACAAAAGAATGCTAGCCAAAATACTTCCCCTCCCACCCCCTGCTCCATACTGTCGAGACCCTAAACCGGCTCCTTCAGCATCAGACTGCTGCACTCCACACGTGAGGTCACCATCTCCGGCACCATTCCCTCTGCACAGCTATTCACTATTGTCATCAGCCCTTCCTCAATCATCATTCTCACCCGTCACAGCTCATCTAATCCACTATATATAGACTTAATGCTGGCCAGTATGCTGTTGTCAGTTGATGTCAATGTTCATCGTGTTGACTCTCTCAAACTTACCGACCTTCTCAACAGTCTTCCTCGCCAAAACAAGTAAACCTGGTTCAAGGCCCATTTGAACTGAGAATACTCACAGTTGCTGACACTCAGCATCTTCAGTTTGGGTGGTTGATCGTAACCGCTTCCAGTATCACATCACATTCAATATCTTTCACAATAGCGGAAACATCTTTTAATCGTATTCAAACTTGACATTTCTCTGCAGCTTTTAATTGTCAGCTGTAGTAATTGAGCATTTGCACATAATGGTAGTGGTCAAAATTATACCATAGGAAGAATGGAGTTAGGAAATTCTAAAACGTGGAATATTGTCATAGTTACAGCACTGGAGTTTCTGACCGCTTGAGTGTGGAAAATCTGCCTTTCATATGAGAAATGTTTTTTTTTTTTTTTAACCAATTAAAAACATTATTATTAATTAATTTAGTTATTAAACAATAAGAGGATTTTATCTCAATCCTAGGAAGAAAGAAAAACGATATACTTGAAATCAAACTGTAGATGTGCAAAAACCAAGTGCAGAACAAAGGAGAGCATACTTTTTAAATACACATTCAAGTCCCAGCTGAAACAAACATCTAGGCATAAGAAACCCCAGCGGCTCTGTCTGAAGACGAGCCACACCCTGCTCGATGGACAACCATTCGGAACTTTTGCTGCTAAAAATAAGAATGTCCGTTACCATTTAATCAGTTATGATGCACATTTATTGATTCAAAAGAAAACAGTTTTTTTGTCTGCGTAAAGTGAAAAATTGTACAGCACATTTAGCTTCATTTTAACAGTGAAAGCAACAGAATCTGTATTCATCGTCCAGTGAGTATAGAAAAACAATTTCCCAAAAATTAAATGAAACAGCTAGAGACAGACGAAACATCATGACGAACACAGTAAACAAATCAACACAATGGAAAGTAAAGGGATCTTCTTTAAAGGGTGTTCAACAGTAGAGCAACAATAGGGTGTCTCACAATTGAAGATTAACTGCTCCATCGTTGGCTGTCTTGATTCTCAACTCGTTTTTATGTGTTTCTTCTTTTTTAATTCCAGTTATTTCTCACTAAAATCAAGGGTAAAACGAAAACACATGTTACACGGTCATACCTCTCTCTCTCTCTCTCCCTCTCTTTCTCATTTCACCTTGAACTTGGTGAAAGAACACTCGTTGCCACTGCCACAGCCACCACCGCTCCAGCTGTCATTATCGCCACGCTTGTATTTGAACAACTCTGTTTTTCCTCAGTTACAGTAGTGCCTTCTGTGGTTGAAGACGTCACTGAGTAACACAATGTTATGAACAAAAAGTGAAGAAGTAGCCTATAGGTTAGAGATTTACATATGCAACACTTACCTTTACGGGAAGATTCCATTCTGCTTCTCTCTGATTTGTTCTGATTCTTCTGGAACTAAAAGTAAAGAACAACACTGATCTGACCTGTCAGACTGTGTGATCACTTGTGTCACAGTGAATTTACAGGAATGAGGCTGTAGGATCCAAATGTCACCTGGCTGTGAGTAGGTTTCACTTTTGGTATCTTGACCAATGAAGTGTGTTCTGGAGAATTTAAAAGCATAACTTGAAAACATGTTGTCAGCCGTAAGCTGCTTATTTATTTTTATACTCACACAGTTCTCACAGTACGCACTTTGGAAGAAGAAATTATGACTGACCGCTTATATCAAAATAACTTTCAATTGAGATCAACTTTCAGAAATTTAAGATCAAAAAGTAGAAGTTTTATACTGAACTATCGTCAAGGAACGACAGAAAATGATCATGGCAATTACTGGCACAAATACTGTATTTGTGAAGAAGCGTTCTCAATGAAGAAGAGTAATTGTGACAAATCGTGACCAAAACATTCAAAAACTGCTTTCTGAAGAACAACTGCTGACCTAGCAGTAAATAAGCTTCGAAAAAAAAGATTCATTATTAAGATGAATCTGTCAATTATTGACTTTTTTTTTAATCTCTTCTCACGTTTTAGCAACTAGACTAATTATTTTCTATAGGTTTTGGCCCATAGAATTCACTGCAAAGTCAATATTGGCTCCATATCATGAAAGGTTGGGCACAACTGGTTTATTTAATTGAAATGCAGTTCTGAAAAAAAAAACAAAAAATAAATAATGCAGATAAATCAGAAAACTGATGGTTCTAGTTTCGAACACGTCAAAGCAAACACTAAAAACTGCCCTTCTCGCTCAGCAACAAAGGGATTATGTGTATTTACTAAAACAATAAGAGGATTTAATGTTAATGCGTGATACTGTATTGTGTCGGACAGAGAATTTGCTTTGAGTGACCATTATGAGTCAAAGGAGAGACTGACTATTTGTCCTTGAGAATTGATCTTGTTTGCACACTTTGCCCATTTTGCAGGTAAAATGCATCATTATTTTGTCTTGACATATATTCTGATGGTCTTCAGACCAGTTCAAGCCTTTTATAAACAAAGTTTCTTCTGAAATGCTTTTCCACGGGGACCTGGAACCTCTAGGTCTGAAGTTGGGTGTCACGATTCACTGACTGGTTCATGGACTACAAAGGCAAGGATTCTTGGGTGTTTGTCTTTTCCTGGTTTTGTAGTCACATGTTTTTATTCATTTCACCTGGTCGTCTTGTTTAGTCTTAGACGTTTCAGGCATCTGTTCCAGATGTGTTTGCAAGTTAGTTTCAGTTTTGTTATTAAATCAGTGTTTTATTATCTGTGGCAAACCATAATAGCAAGACACACCCTGCTGGGCAACCACACACAACTTTTGATCTTGAACATGAAACAGTCTGAACTGAACTTTGCCAGTTATGATGAACATTTATTGATTTAAAACACTTTCATTGATTCCACGTTGTACGAGATTTGATTTTAACAGTGGGGAAACCAGAATCTCACACTATCACCCAGCATTTACAGAAAAAAAATATTCATTTCCCTGAATATTAAATTAAACAGAGACAAAAAAAACTGAACATCATGACCAACACCGTAAACAAACAAACAACTTCCTTGAAGGTTGTTTTGCCGAACTGAGGAATCCAACATTTGGGTGTTGCTCTGGTGTCTCACGATTTAAAATTGAATGCTCCATCGTTGGCCATCTTGATCCTGAAGTGATTTTCCTCTGGCTTCATTCCCCTTAGTTCTTACTACCAAGAAAGGTGTGATGAAAAGACACATGTTAACACACCAAAGCTCTCTCTCTCTCATCTCTCATCTCACCTTGAACCTGGCCGGAGAATCAGCACTGCCACCGCTACAATTGCTATTATACCCAAGGCTACTGGTGGAATCCTGAGACGTGACGCACAAACATGTACAGCAGCTCCTGCTGCTAACATCCTCACGACTGAGTAAGAACATAATGTTATCAACAAAAAATGAATAAGAAGTTATTCAAAGGAATGCAATACTTACTTAAAATGCGAATTTCCATTCTATCGAATTTCTCTCTGAATTGTATTTATTCTTTTGGAAAAAAGTGTAAAGAAAAACACTGATCTGACTTCTTGTCTGTGATCAGGGTGTGGTTATCTAGGAATAAAGATGATGGTTTCATTTTTGGTTATTTCATTTTTGGCAGCACTCCTGTGGAGAAATCATATGGCTCCTCTGTAGAAGGTAGACGAATGAATGCGGATGAAACAAGGCGAGATCACTTCAGTTTCTTCTTTCTTGGTGTTGGAGCTGTTTTGAGTGACCAGCTGAGCTTTTCCGCCAGATGAACAACAAATACTTTGCTCTTGACAATCTCCTCTCGGGCTTTCTCAATATTCAACGACGGTTACTCTGTGAAATCAACAACCATCTCTTTCCAATGTTGAGAGACTTTCAAACTGTTGTATAATTTTAAATGTGATTTGAAAAAAATATTGATAATAAACATTGCTGTTGATGATATGCTATTGATGTAACTCAGATGCATGATTTATGTGAAACCTACAGAAATTGTTTTATTTGTAAATAAATATCAATGGTCAATGACAAAAAGGTAAGAAAGCTACTACTATTTTGGCTTTTCGCTTTTCAGACTGTTGGTCTGTTGAACTGTTGGTCACAAGTACTTAAACTCTTGCACCTTCTTTACCTCAGCACCCTGTAACTTTACTCATCGACACTGCTCCTTCGAGTTCATACACATGTATTCTGTCTTACTTACAAACAAACAAACAAACCTCCACCTGCTCTCTACTGTCACTGCAAGTCACAATGCCATTTTCACACATGGCAGCCTGGTCTGAAAACCAATGATTCTATAGTTTCACAACAAAGCAAACATTAATAACTGCTTTTCTCGCCAAGTAACAGTAACAGATGTACACTACGTATATTATTAATGAAACAATAGGAGGATTTCAGGATGCAATTTTTTATTTTAATGTATGATACTGTATTGGGTCGGACAGAGAACTTGCTGTGGGTGGCCATTGTGGTTCAGAGAAGAGACTGTGGCTATTTGTCTTTGAGAATTGATCTCGTTTGCCCACACATCTTCTGACCATCAGGGTCATTGTGTTTATAGTGCATAGACGGAAAGGTGCGTATTTATTTTGTTGTTCTAAAATTTAAATTACATTGCAACGGTCTTCAGTCCATTTCATAATTCTATAATTAGGATTTCATAAACAAGGTTGAAAACAACTTTCATCCACCCATTTTCTGAATCGCTTTTCCATTTCTGGGTCATGGGGACCTGGAGCCTCTAGGTTACAGGTCCAGACACGCTCTGGATTGGTGGACAACCACTTGCAACTTTTGATCAAGAACATGAAAAAGCTTCAACTGAACTTTGGACTTTTGGGCTGAACATTTATTGATTGAAAAGACACTTTTGTTGATTCTGTGATAAGAGATTGTGCAGCACACTTAGTTTCACTTTAACAGTAAAGACCACAGAATCAATTCTTTGAAAATTAACCGAAACAGAAACAGTTTCAGCTCATCATGACCTACGCAGAAAATAAACCAACGCATGGAAAACAAAGAAATGTTCCTTAAAGGATGTTATGCAGAACTGACAAATCCAGTAGAGCAACGTTTTGATGTTGTGCTGGTGTTTCTGAAGATTAAAGGCTCCATCGTTGACCATCTTGAATCTCAACTCCTGAATTTCCTTCTGCTTAATTTTGCTTGCTTCTTACTAAACACAAGGGTAAAAATACACGTATTACACAAAGCTCATAGCTCATAGCTTCTCTCTCGTCTCACCTCAAAACAGCAACCACCCCAATTGCCACCACCCCAATTGTTATTATCCCAACGGCTACTGGTGAAATACTGACACTTGCCGCAGTAGCAGTAAGTACAGCTCCTCCAGTTAAAATCTTAATTTCTGAGTAAGAACATAATGTTATGAACAAAAAGTGAACAAGTTGCGAGAAAGTTGTTCTCTCTTTATAGATAAGAGTTTTAATGCAACACTTACTTAAATCAAGTAAATCCATTCTGCTTCTCTGTGATTTGTACCTATTCTTCTTGAACCAAAAGTAAAAAAGAACACTGATCTGAACTACAGACTGTGTGATGAATACCACTTGACCAAGAATACGGATGTCAGCTCCACTTCCTGGTCTTTGTGTGCACAATCCTCTGACTGGTTTCACTTTTGGTTACAATTTGACCTTTGAAACGTGACAAATGAAACGTGTTCAGGTGAACTGGAATCTGGAACACTACCCAGATTTTGGTGCGGATTTGTGTTGTGTGTGAAGGAATCCATGACTTCCTCAGCTTCATGCTGTGTTGAGCAGTCTGATGGCTTGATGGAGGAAACTGGTACACAGTCTGGTCATAATCTTTCAGAACGGCATGAGATTGAAGGTTGGGTCTGAGGGGTGTGAATGTCAATCCATGATGCTGTTTGCTGTGTGAATGCAACGTGCGGTGTAGATGTCCATGAAGGGAATAAGAGAGACACTGATGATCTTCTCAGCTGTCCTTAATATCCTCTGCAGGGTCGGTGCAGTTCCCAAACCAGGCTGTGATGGTGGAAGGCATGATGTTGAAGATATTATATTCCTGAAATGTTTAAAGTATAAATAGAAAAATACTTAGACCTGCAAGCTTAGGAGCAGGTGCGTGCAAGTTAAATAATACTGAAATAGACTGAATGTTGACATTTCCATATACATAGGCGAGTATGTGTGGAGAAGAGAACTTGTGGTATTTTCTTAGCACAATTTCTAGAATAACCACACGACAGAACTGGTTTTGACTTTTGGAAACTCCCTTGTTTGTGTTAGTCCCAATTGAAACTCCCATATGTGCTTGCTCACTGGTCTTTGTCTTGTCATAGTCTTAGTGATAATCAAAACCATTCATTTAACACCAACAACCGGACGATCAAATGAATAAAAAGCAACTGTGAAAAGCGCCTCACAAATGCTCAGAACTTGAACTTGAGGCTACTTCAGAGCTAAGTGTGTTAGTGTGAATTAAAGTTACATTGTTGACTTTTCATTTCCTTACATTTCCATACCATTTTTATTTGAAACTGTACATAGTGATACATGTGAATAATCAATACTGATCAACACTGAACTTACTGATTGCTTGGGAACATTGTGTAGGACTTCCAGTGATGTGCGTGAGAAGGGGGGGGTTGCTTCAGCTTCAGTAGAGAGACAGCATCTGTTCAGCCACCGAACCACCATTCCACAAAAATCATAATCAAGCGTCTGTTGTTATAAAAATTGTTAATTACGTTAACATAAATGTACATTGTAAATATACTCAAACACATTGTTGTTGAAAATGTTGTTGTACTCAGGATGGCTTTAAATAAAGGTTAATGAATCAGTCCAGAGGTTCTTCAGACTGAAGATCACCATCCTTAGTTTGGAGAGGAAACAGACCGTTTAACAATTTCCCTGAATTTTAGGAACAAATACATTTGTTGAAAATTACATTTACTATATAAAGCAGCTCATGTTATAACTTTATAATTTCCCTTGGAAATCTGAGTATGGTTGATGTTTAAAATCTTCCCTGTTCGTGCGAGCAAGTGAATGGAAACCAGGGCAGGTGTTATAAGTCTCCACACCGACGTCACTCACACTGATTGTATCTCTCTCTCTCTCCGCTCTGTTCTTCTCTTCTTCGTCACCTGTTGGAGAATCACTCTCTTTCAGACAATGGTCTCAATTAGACCTTAAACGTCAGTGATCCCATGATTATTCACACATTTCATGGTCACTCACTGAAGTTCAATCATGTTTCACTGCACGATATCAGGAAGAGTGATATGTGATGTGATGTGATGTGATGCTGATGCAAGAGATAATGTGATGCTGTGAAACCAAACTGAGCAGAACGGACACACAAGCAGAACTGCCGCTCTGAAAAATAAAAATCCCTTCATCAAAGTGGCAAGTACAAGGTCAAAAGTCAAGTCAATGGTCACCTGGAAGTCACATTAGAAATGGTATAATTGTAAATAAATTGTCATGAATAAAGCAAAAAGCAACCATCTAAATAGGGTCATCAGCAACACAGAAACTAGCCTGTCTCAAGACAACCTCTCTCATTAAATCACCGAAATGACGAACAGGATCTTTGTGAGAATCCACCGTTTTGTTTTTTTGACGTTCTTTTTTTGACAATCTCAGTCGTTTATAATTATTATTCTAAATTATTATTCAGTGATTCTGCCTGTTCTGGTCTAAATAACACTAGACTTTTTCCACTGTTAATGCTGCAGAATTCTATCTGAAGTAGGTGCTTCAGTAGAGAAAGGCAGTGACAAAAATGTGTGTGTTTGGAGGGTTTCGATGGATAACAAAACCACATCGACAAAGGCAGCTTTTAATAACAACAAAACTCCTCAAGGGAGCTGAGCGTGCAACGTTTACAAACAAAACAAGAGGTTTAAAAAATGGCAGCACAGAGGGAAGTAGCAATTCACACACAGAAAGTAAATTACAGTATAAGTGGACAAAGTAATATGACATGAGCAAAAGGGGATTTAAGTCCCCAACAAGTCAAAAAAGTCAATGTCATCTTCAAAACAGATTCTTCTCTGTTTGAGTCCTTAATATCTGGCATCGGTCTTCAGTTTTACACTGCTTTTTGGGACCCAAAATGAGCCTGAGGTCTGAGCCAAAGCTCGGTCTGCGGGCGAGAGGATGCAGTGCCCCACACACCGTGGCTCTGTCCATCCGCAGAGTCTGATACGAGTGAATGGAGACCATCCGATGGCGTGAGGGTCCAATCTCCAGCGGAAGGCCCCCGAGCCGGGCCAGGGAGGCGAAAACCTGCTCAAGGTTCACACCATCCTTGGCCGAGGTCTCGTAAATGACACAGTCGCTGCCCAGACTGTGCAGAATCTCGGCCCGTGACACGGCTCGCTGTCCTGATGGCAGGTCCACCTTGTTGGCACATGAAATCAGTGGAATGCGCAAATTCTTTTTGGAGCCGTGCAAGGTGGATTTCGCCGAGACGATCTCTGATTGAAGTGCGTTGACCTCCTCGAATGAGCTGCGGTCATTTACACTGAAGACCAGGAGGAAAATATCACCTGAAATACAAGAGACACATCAAAATTATAACTGCTGTAAATAAGTAGAACAACTGCTAAAATAAAAATGCAAGTGCAGTGTTTATAAGACAAATAAATGCAAATATAGATTATATAACGTGTGGCTCTTTGAGTACAGTTATGTGTAACTGTTACATAAGAAATCGTAATTTATAGGTGACACATTGTTAATATGATCCAAGTTTCCAGAACGTGACGTGCCGCACCGGTGAGGATGGAGAGCCTCCTCTTGGCGGGAAAGCTCCTTTCGCCGGACGCGTCCAGGATATCGATCTGGTAGGTCTCGCCGCGAATGTGGTAGAGTTTGCGGTGGAAGTCTTCAGCGGTGGGTTCGTAGCGCTCCTCGAAGCCATCGCGGAGGAACCGGCGCAGGATAGAGGTCTTCCCGACACGCGGCGCGCCGAGCACCACGATGCGCCTGCAGTTCCGGGGCTTCATCAGCGGCTGGAGACGCGCGTGTCTGCGCAGGAGCAGCGCCGCCATCTGATCCAGAAGAGACTTTCTACAGCAGCTGCCAGACTCGCGCGCCTTGCTCTCCTGCTGCTGAGTCGCGGCTAGTCTCAGGATGCTCATCCCGGCTTTGGACAGCGCGCACAGGGCGAATAAGACGCCGTTGGAGTCGCCGCTTGGGGAGAGGATGAGCTGGGAGGACACGCTCAGACTCTCGCGCGGCTCCACGAGGGGACTCATTGTGGACCGAAGGCGCAATAGGGACTGACTAGACTTCTGAGACGGCGCCGAGCAGAGGCTTTTATATGTCATCTATCTTACGTCACGAACGTGAGAGAAAGGCGCGAGGACGGAACACAATGAAACGGAGCAGTGTGAGCGTGTGACTTAAATGGGTCAGAGAGTGAAATAATAATATCATAACATTAACAACATTATGGTGTATAGTTTTGCTGTTGTTTATATTACTTTTGCTTGTTATTTTATCAGATAGCTTTTTTATCAGATAAAGATTGGATTCTTTCAACAAATTAGATTTAAATCACGATAAGAAATAATTTGAATGATGATAATGATAAAAAAATAAAATAATAATAACAATAATATTTTTTAAATAATATCTAAACAAATAATTTCCACAAAATAAGTATATGAATTATAATTAATATGAAATTGATTTGATATGCCAAATGCCTAAAAATATAAATAAATATACAATTCTTCTACATTTGTTGACAGTCTCATGTCTGAACGTTTAGTGTTGAAATGTGGAAAAAAGGAACCATAATAATTAAGTACATTGTCGTACATAATAATCACTTGTTCAAAAACAACAATCAATGCAAAACTACAAACAAAACATTTTCAGTCATTTTGTTCTATTTAGACATAATTAAGTTTCAAAATATATCGCCAAGGTCACGTTTAGAATTGCTATAATAAAGATATTGTAAATTATTGATTATACAGTATTTCCGTTGCCGTTCAAACAGAAACATGGTCTGCGCACGCCATCGTTGCCATGACGACGAGTTGCAACGACGCGCTGTAAAAACGGGTTGTATTGGACATAAAATAAAACCGCCCGATTCGAGGACAAGAACTTCTCAACCACAAGTTTGGCCAAATTTACCAAGAGTTTATTAATTTTATCCGGGTGTAGCCTTGAGAACAAGGCTCGTGCCCTCACTTACACTGCTGCGATGTGGAGCCGGGGAAAAGTGACCGACAGCGTCAGTGAAGGAGCACAAACAGGTAGTTTGACGTAAACGCGACAGCTTAAACTACGAACGAGTAACTGTGATCACAGGCGGCTCGATGTATATAATAGCGAACGAGATCGGGTCGGGTGTTGGTTGACTGACTGAATTCTATTGTCAAAAGTGACGTCATTTGGCTGCTACTGTGACTGTTACATACACTAAGGTATAACATAAATGCTCTCTCTCTCTCTCTCTCTCTCTCTCTCTCTCTCTCTCTCTCTCTCTCTCTCTCTCTCGCTCTGTGTGTGTGTCTGGCAAGTGAAGCTCTGCATGATGTTCTGTGTTCTGAAGATGTTCTTGAGCGCTTTCAAGATAACAGTGTCTGAACACTGAAGAACAGGCTTATATAACAAGCATCCACCCACCCGCACACACTCATCTGCACGCGCGCTCGCACACACGCGCACACACACACAAAAACAAACACTAATAATTTCGCCGCTGTGGGACTAATAAAGGATTTTTTAATTCAATTCAACACACACGCACGCACGCACACACACATACACACACACACACACACACACACACACACACACACACACACAAAAACAAACACTCAAAACACTGGGTCAGTCTGGATCAGTGTGCTTAATAGTGAGTAATGTACTGTGTGTGTGCATTACCTCTATGTTTCTCGCTCTCAGGGTCGAAGAGTGTGAGCGAGTTTGGAGTCTCATCTTCATCAGCTTTACCGGGGTGTGAGGACGATTTCCCCATGATCACAGGAAATGTCTCCAAACAAGGAGAACAACATGAGCTTCACATTCTAGAAAGCCTTGAGGACTTCAAGAGAGAGATGGTAAGGGAGAAGGCTACGACCTTTGGCCCGCTGGTGTTTATTTTGCAGGTGTTAATTGTTCCTGTGTTCAGCAGGTGTCAGGTGTGTGCCCCCTCTCTCCTTCAGCTGGGGCTGATGGGGTCAGAGGTCACACAGAGAACCCAAGCTCCGCCCTGTTACATTGGAGCAGTAACATGATGCAGAGACGGCGACAGCAGCACGTTCTGTCCCGTGAGTCTGATGTCTCACATGTGTGAAGGGACAGTTTTATTACACACACACGTCTTTCTCTCAGAGGCACTGCAGAAGCCGGTGGGATCTCTGCTCATGACTCGATCCAGTGGATTCAGACAAAAACAGGAAGATAAAGAGCTCATCAGCCGAGCCGATCATGTGAGAGTGTTAAAAATATTCTGTCAGTCATGTATAAACATTGAGTTTACTCTCTCTCTCTCTCTCTCTCT
>CM051499.1:16647986-16676798 GCA_028031935.1 Paedocypris micromegethes
TGCGTGTGCGTGTGCATGTGTGTGCGTGTGCGTGTGTGTGTGTGTATCTGTAATTTCACAGCAAGAGTGGGACGTGAAAAATCTCAGTGTTTGTGTCTCAGGAGGAATTGCAGAAGGAAGTGGGTGTGTCCACGTGTCGATCAATGGTTCTAGAGCTGCTGAAAGGTGTCTGTACTCCAGAACGTCCCAGGTCACCTGTGGATAGAGACCTTGTGGAGGAGCATCTCTTCTGCAAACACAACCCTCAAGTGTGTAAACATACAAACACCTCTTCCATGAGTTTAAACACACACACACTGTCTTAAAAAGTAAGCTAGAGTAGGTTTCTTGTGTGTAGTCAGCAGGAGCATGTTTCTGTCATTGATTATTTGAATTTAATCACTTCAGTTCAATCGCATATTGTGTCTACGCCTGTTGTGCCCATCACGTGTGTTTTTCAGTGAGTGTGTGTGAGATGTGAGTTTGCTGTTCCTGTTCGAGAACAGTGATTATTCTGCTCAGAACTCTGAGAAATTTCAGAAAATCACTAAGACACTCTGTCCTCTCAGAAATAACTGTTACAGTGCCGGGGTCACAGTGTGGCGGCGCTAAAGAGTGTGTGCTTCTGTGTACAACTGGCATAGTGAAAAAGAGAGCTTGAGTGTCTCTGCTTGTGTGTGTGCGGATGTGTGGATTCTGTAAATGTCATTCTGTGTGTTAGTTTATGACAATAAGTTTGTGAGTTTGTGTTTGTATCTGTTTTTGTGTGTGAGTGTATTATCAGTGTTAAAGAGAGGACATGAGGTTAGCTGGGGTCAGAAAGGAAGATGCTCAGGATAGAATGAGGTGGAAAAGGATGTGATACATGTAAGTAATACATATAAGTGTTGTGGTGTGTTTTCAGCTGCAGTACAATGGCGAGGCTGTGGCGGGGCTAAAGAGCTTGTGGCAGCAAGCCAATAGTTCACAAGACGTCGGTAATCAAGATCAGTGGAACATGTCTTTACGCTCTCTCTTACAGGTTTGATAAGTTCTCTTGCTCTCACCGTCTCTCTCACTGTGAGGATTTAAATGATTTTTTGCTGCTAGGCTCTGATGTCGCTGCCTGACACAGACGACCCAATTACAGAAGACGATGCTGAGCAGACCGAACCAATCAAAGAGAAGCTTCTGAGTGAATACAACTCCCTCATCCTGACACTACAGCAGCCACAGACACAAGCCACACCCCCTACAGCACACAACATCAGGTGACTCACACTTACACCTCTAATGGTGCACAAAACACTATACTAAATATACACAGTGTTGTGAAAACACACAGACACAAGCCAGGATTAAAACCTACCAATTTGGCCCCAACTTTTGGCTGCAACTTTCTCACCATTAGGCCACAACTGTTGATTTTGCGCCCCCCGGGCCACATGCGGGCCCATCTAAAGTTCATTAGAGATAACAAAATACATTGTTTTCTTTTAAACAAAAGATTTCATGTTAAAAATTCATCTAGCCTTTAAACATACAGATTTAACAAAAAATAAATATAAGTAAATGTGTACAATACTGCACATTATGCCTTATTCTTTATAGGTTTTAGTAGAAAAACAACATGAATATTCTGCAGAATTAAGTTTTTGTGAAATTGAGTTAACGAAAGAGTGATGAATAAAGTGTGTGTGTGTGTGTGTGTGTGTGTGTGTGTGTGTGTGTGTGTGTGTGTGTGTGTGTGTGTGTGTAGTCGTCAGCTGTGGCGGGAGGTGCTAGAGTGTATAGTTGTGGAATCTGAGACACTAAAACACACATTGGAACTTCATGACGACAACAACACAAGGAGCCAAACAGCACGTGAGTCAGACACTCAACACAGGTGTATGTGTGTTTACGAGAACAGGCGAACGTTTTTGCTTGTGTGTGTTTTCAAGTGAATCAGATTGAAGAGAAAAAGGAACTGTGTGGCGACACCAGAGAGATCCAGAACAAAGTGAGGAGTCATGATATATACAGCATATACGTGTGTGTGTGTGTGTGTGTGTGTGTGTGTGTGTGTGTGTATGCATATTTCTCTTAATCTTACCCATGCCTCTCTCTTTCTATCTGTTGCAGGAGAGATACAGGGTTTGGCTACACTCAAAGGTAAAAATTAGACTGAAACAGGTGAAAAAATGAACTTGTTTGTAAGTCTTGGCTTAAGAGAGACAGAAGTGAGTGTGAATGTATTTTCAGCTTTGTGTTTAGGTCTGCTCACCCACCACCTGAGCACCATACCTTGCAATACATCTCAACCGCTTGCAGTCTTCTCTTTATCTCTGTTTATTTGACACATACACACATGTCATATATGAAATGATCAAATTGACTGTGTGTGTGTGTGTGTGTTTCAGGTGCTGTTTGTGATGGAGAAGATGGTGGACAGTTTGTGCGATCTATGTGAAGATGCACAACAGTAACAGTTGTTAGATTAGGGATGTATTTGCTTTTACTGTATCGTGACCTTGCAGAGTTGCAGTCATCTCTATATCTTTTTGTGTTTCTTTCTTTTTGCCTTTATCCTTCCTCCTCGGTGAGGAGTTACTAAAACGAAGCTAACTATGTCGGAAACTATTTGAAGAAAATGAAAAAAAATTTTGAAAAACAAAACAAAACAAAAAAAAAACAATATAATAATGAATACAAATGTAAAATATATTCTTATTTGCGTGTCTTCCACTCTGTGATGATTGGTTGCCACTAATTCAATGTGTGACACTGAAATTAAAGACGTTTTAAAGACGTGTTAAAAGTTTAAATAAAGTACAAAGTAAAATACATCGTGTGTGTGTGTGTGTGTGTGTATTTATATATTTAGTGTACTATATTTGATTGTACTATAATGGGATTTAACGAAACTGTGTGTTGTTTTAACACAGTGTATGCCCTAAGTGATGTGACGTGTTCTTGAACTGTCCAATCACATTCGCGTGAGTTAACTGACAACAGAATCGTTCAATCCGAATGGTGTACGCTTTATCGCTTGGCCAATCGTCTCTTTGATCAGGAACCAGGAAGTTATCAGAAAAATGTCTGATACGCCGACAGAGCATCACGAGGGGAATCCTGCTGACATCATGGTTTGGTTTTGAGCGGACAATAATGTTTTAGCATTGAAGTTGCATTTATGGAATTAGAAAGCACGAAGGAGTGCACGCGGACCAAGCCGACCACGTCACGTGAGCCTGCAGATGTCGTAAGTGCAGACGCTGTGTAGTTTTTTGTCAAAGCGCATGTGTGTGACCTTTGCGTCTTCAGTCAGTGATCCTGCCCGTGTGTAATGCGACTGAATGGCTGGACGATTGTCTAGCAGCCGTGTTGGAGCAGGACTTCTTGGGGAAGCTGGAGCTGAGCGCGTACGACGACGGCAGCACAGTAAAAACAACGCTCCTAAAATACTAGTCAGTAGCTCCAGGCATCAGTTCTGACGTCATCCTCCTTGTCCGTCAGGACTCTTCAAGAGAAGTGATGGAGAGTTGGAGGGAAAGGTTCGAGAGAAGAGCCGTTGCCATGGTGATATCGGGGCACGCAACTAACGGACCACGTGGAGGTGTGCGCGTGCGCTGTGTGTATTTATGAATGTTGATTGTTGTGTGTGTGTGTGTGTGTGTGTGTGTGTGTGTGTGTGTGTGTGTGTGTGTGTGTGTAGTTGGTTTTGCCAAGAATCAGGCGGTGAATCAGAGCACGGGACGTTTCCTCTGCTTTCAGGATGCGGTGAGAGACATGACACACACAAATACAAATATGGTCCTGGTAGGTATAATTTAAAGTGTGTGTGTGTGTGTGTGTGTGTGTGTGTGTGTGTGTGCAGGATGATGTAATGAAACCTCAGAGAGTTCGACTGCAGTATGAAACCGCCAGACTGAATCCTGATGCTGTAAGTGCTGACTCAATTTCTCGGTCACACAGACTTTATCTCTTTCTCTCTGTATGTGTGTCTGTTTCAGATAGTTGGTTGTAAAGTTTGCAGGATTCCTGAAGGTTCTACAGAACGTTACAGCCGCTGGATCAACAGCCTGAACCCACAGCAGCTTCTCACACAGGTTGAGAAAGAGCGAGTGTGTGTGTGTCAGTATAAAATGGTCTCTCTGATAAGAAATGTGTGCTGGGAGCCTTAGGTGCTATCTTTCTGTGCAGGTCTTCACTTCGCACGGCCCGACTGTTGTCATGCCCAGCTGGTTCTGTTCCCGACACTGGTTCCAGACTGTCGGCCCATTTCACGAGGGAGGAAAAGTAAACTTTTTCTCACTTTTTCACTCCATCTCTCTTTTTCTTTTTTCCTGTCATTATTCATCAATATTCTCATCTTTTTTTTGTTTTTGGTTCCTTTCCCTGTCTGTCTCACTCTTTCGCACTCTCTCTCTATTTCAGGGTGTTCCGGAGGATCTGCTCTTCTTCTATGAGAGTCTTCGTCGTGGTGGGGGTGTCGTGAGAGTGGACGAGTGTTTGTTGGTGTATAGGTACCACGAGGGCTCGGCCACACACTCTGTTTTAGAGTGAGTGTGTGTGTGTTAACTGACTACTATTTTCAATGCCATTGAATTTTCACAGCTTTTCACACTTTGTTAAAAAATATCAAATATCTAAATGAAATAACAGTTTGTGTGTGTGTGGTGTCTTCTGCAGAGATACGATTTGGGATCTGCGTGTGAAATTTCTGCAGGAGCGAGTGCTCAGCCAATGGGATTCCTTCACCATATGGAATGCTGGGAAACAGGGGCGGAAACTTTTCCGCAGTTTGTCTCCAGTCAATCAGAAGAAGGTATGTGTTCTGCGTGTGTGTGTTTGTCTGTCTGTGGTGGGGGGGTCTGTATATAATAATAATAATAACAACAATAATAATAACAATAATAATAATAATTCAACCTTTATTGGTCCATCGTGGGGAAATTTTTTTTCATTTTTACCCACACATACTCAGAGCAGTGGGCAGCATATGTTAATTTGTGTTTTTATGTGAAGTGTGTGTGTGTCAGGTGATTTCCTTCTGTGATGTGGACAAGAAGAAGATTCAGAAAGGATTCTACACCTTTGAGGAAACACAGGTCAGTATTCAAAAAAATATGTCACTTTTCACAATTGTATTCTAGTATCTCTCTCTCTCACTCCCTCTCTCACTCAGGAACGACCCAAGCCCAGAATTCCAGTGCTTCACTTCCGTGACGCGTCTCCTCCGTTTATAGTGTGTGTGAAACTGGTGAGTCTCTCAAACAGAACAGTGTGTGTCAGGAGCCAATGCTGTTTGTGTGTGTGTGTTCAGGATTTGACTGATGGAGTTCTGGAGGACAATCTGCAGTCGCTTCATCTGACGGAAGGAGTCCATTATTACCACTTTAACTGACTGTGTGTGTGAGTGTTTAAGTCTGTGTGTAAGACATTCTGTGAGAATGAGATCTGAGCAGTACAGCTCACACACACACACACACACACACACACACATACCTCTCCTGTGCTCAGAACGTGTAGTTCGCACTGGTATTCAGTGTGTGTGTGTCACAGGGTCAGAGGTCACAGGGGTCACATGGTGTAAACATGGTGTTGTGATGTGATTATGCTGGTTTTGAAACTGACTCCAGAATCTATTTCTGCTCCATCTCTTTATCAGTTTCACACGTTTTTATATCCGAACCAGCAGACATGAGAGAAAGACAGAAAGGTCTGATGCACTGCTCAGCGTGATGGTTTGGGATTTTTAATTTTATGCTAATGTCTATGAAGTTGATGATGGCAGTGATAAGAAATTTCAATATACATTTTTATACAGACTTAATTGCCATTTATGTTTTTTATTACTATGTACAGTATTGGCTTACATGCTTTTTTTATTTAATGTCTGGAAATCGTTTTGTATTTTCAAATGACACACTTATGAAGTTTTTCTGTTTCCCAACTGTTCCCATGAGTGGAAGATGACCAAAAGTCTACAAAACCGCTCCCCTCTGGTGGAACCACCAATCAATTCCATTTATAAATCAAATCCATTCTCTACTGTAAATACACTACAGACAAGATCTTCATGAAGTCCAGAACAATACAACCTTCGAATACAAAAGAACCCTTTTTCTCCCACTTTTTGTTACAATAATTTCACACTTGTGTTTACTAATGTGTTAAGATTGCATATCTTAATATATATCTTAAATATGTGTGAAGATTGCATATATTTTGAAAAATGTCAGCAATATATTTTAGCAATCATTCCATAGTCACTCCCGATACATTAACAGAGGCGTGTGCTGTGCTATGACGTCACACGCCGAACACTATGAGATCGTGAAGCCGCTCTGTTCGCGCTCAGAGTGAAGCGCGTTCATGTGGCGCTCGGGAATGTATTTTCTCGCGGTGTTTTCAGCGTTGCTGCTGTGTGCGCGCGCGCAGGTATCGAGCGACCGGTGCGACTGGACGGGAAGGTGAGCGCTCTTCTTCCTATAATATGTGACCTTTGCGCTTGAGTAGATGTTTTAGTGTTAGCGGATTTAAAATTCAGCTCTGCATTTGCTAGGTGTTTTGTTTAGGGTTTTTCTAGATGAGATTTGTGTCGGTTTTTAAATGGGATGAGTTCTAATGAAGAGTGCATCAACATTCACCTTCTATTAAAACAGTAGTATATTTGTCGCAGATTTTGATTCGGATATTCTCACTCACGAACGTGCACACACAAACGTGTCTGGCATCTGTTAAACGCTGTGATTGGCTGCAGAAAATGATTTAATGATGGCAATTAAAAGAGCGAGCGATGAAACGGTAGGAATGTCAGGGTCACATATGCACATCTTTTTAACTGACTCAGTTTACACAGAGTAGAACATAGACAAACCTTTGGAAAGCTTTCGGTGACCTTCACCTCACTGATCTGAAATCATCATTTAAATGGAGAAAGTAAACCACATTCAGACTGATTAACTGAAACTAAATTCAATAATAAATATTCAATATATTCACATGAAGATTCAGGAATGCAACGTTAAATTTTGAACTTCAAGAGTTTATCACTCTTGGCCAAAGTGGAGCCAAAACCCAAACAAATGCTGTGAAGATCTCCAATCACATACACTAAGGAGAGCGTGAAGATAACATCTGGATTTCTCTTCATGTAGAGAAGAACCGGAAGATGCTGACGATGTAGTTGGTTGAACCTTTGGCTCCTGTTTGACAAGAGACCTCAGGCTTCTGATGGCTGAGGTGAAGGGTCGCCCAACATCTGCCGGATTTACTCCTAATCATCTCCAATCACACTTGCCTTGACACTAGTAGTCTATAAGACCTTGATCATTTGAAAATCAAGAGGTCACAGCTGGATCAGTTTGTCCTTACCAGGCTGTTGACAGCTTTGGACATCAGATTTGTCAAGGTTTCTCGGGTTTCACTTTCAAGGTAAAGGCTCCTTGGTCAGGGGTGTCAAATTCTGCATCTGGAATGCTGGTGTCCTGCTTTGTATAGCTTGAAGTTGACCCATCTCATGAGGATCTTCCGGACTAGTAGAAACACGCAGGCAGGTGAGCTTCACCTAAATCAGCAGAAGTCCACAGGATCTCACTAGGACATGAGTTCAAAGCGTGTTTTGTCTCGGGTGGTCTCGTCTGATGTTTAACTCGATCTCTGTCTCTGCAGTGGTCTGACGCACGAGTCTCGTGAGCGCGAGGTGGAGCAGGTTTACCTCCGCTGTGCTGAAGGCTCCCTGGAGTGGCTGTATCCCTCAGGAGCCGTGATCATCAACCTTCGTCCCAATCTGATGTCCTTTGGTGGACACATCCAGGCCTGCGTCAAGCCTCGGATCGACTCTCGGGGGGCTGTTGTGTACGTGGAGAGGGCCGGGAAGCTGAAGCTGCTGCTTTCTGAGGAGGATCAGGCTGCGGGACACGTGCGATGCTTTGATCTCCAGCAGGGGGCGCTGTTCATGGAGGCGTCAGCGCAGCGAGACCTTAGCAAGAGGATCACAGCCTTTCAGTATCAGCTGATCTCCAGCAACACTCACACAGACTGGCCACCGATCTCCTCTACAGGTAGTGTGTGTGTGTGTGTGTGTGTGTGTGTGTGTGTGTGTGTGTGTGTGTGTGTGACCCGGCTGTCAAGACAATTATTCAAAACCATCACATGAAAGACTAGTTAAGTGCTTGTAAACCATCTCCTCACGTTTGCTGTGAAACCGTGATTACCGGTGTGACGACCTGCAGTAACCCCTGTTCAGACTGACAGAAGAAAACAAACACACTGATCAGGGGTCAGGCAGAGGTCACTAGCCTCCAGCGCTGTTCATTTCAGCCTGTCCATTTCAGCCTGTCCTGATTGGTCCCAAACTCTGATATCTCATTGGCTGACATTTTTCAAAGCTGTTTTGGACAGGTTTCCGGAGTCTGTAAATCAGTGTCCAAGAGCTGAGAGCTCCACCTGCTGCTCTTCATCAAAGTCGAGTGGGTCGTGATGAAGGTGGTGACGGCTGATGTTTGCTGTGTTTCAGATCCGTGTAGATCCTGTTCTGATGATCAGCTGCTCATGGCCGTCTGCACCAGTGACTTTGGTAAGTTCTCACTTCTCACCCGATCCACAGATAGACAAGAATATTTTATTCTTTCTCTCTCTCTGTCAGTGGTGCGTGGGAGTGTCGAGCATGTGGAGGAAGAAGAGGATGATGAAGGTAATGTGTCAGCTCTGCTGCGGTTGAGTCGGGTGTACCGACAGAAAACAGGGGTGTTTGTATGGGCCGGTGGGGGTCGCAGGCCCGGCCGGTGGACAGGTCAAGTGAGGATCCGATTCAGCTGTGGAGCTCGGGCGAGTCAGGAGGAGTTTCTCTTCACTGGAGCTCTGAGGTTCGGAGAAGCACGACTGAAGTGTGCGGCACGTTACCACGAGTTTAAACGACTGTATCAGTCCTCCGTGATGAGGAGAGCAAACCACTGTCACATTCACACTGACTGACACACACACACACACACACACACACACATATCAAGTTCACATTTGTTGTGAGATTACTATACTGTAGAATAGATATAGTGATTTTTTTATTGCCCTTGGATTCAAGTTCAATAAGGAAATCTTAAGAAGTGCTTTTCATAAAAGAACAGATTACGTATATTGACAGTAGTCAGTTCTACTGACTTGCCCTTTTGAGAGAGTGAGAGTGAGTGAGTATGACTGAGAGATCAAAAGTGGTTGTGTTTTCAGTGTCTCTGTATTTTGTTTTCTATTGTTTCACAGATTTCCACAGCATTTTGATGTATTTTAAGGCTTTAATGTTACAAGAGCTCTTCCCCGTTGGTCTCATTTTATTGTCATGTCATTTAACATTTCTATTTAAAAATGTAAATTTGATTTCTGTATATGTATTAAATGAAAGACAAACGAAATGAAAAATGCTTTTATTTGTCTTTGAGTGTGTGTGTGTGTGTGTGTGTGTGTGTGTGTACTCTCTGGACACCTGAGACTTCCTGTGGCTCCTGAGGCCCGGCCCCCTGGGGTCACGACAGCAGCTGTGTGATGTCACCACACAAACACACTCTTTCTTTTCCTGCTCCACACATGAAACACTGAAGAGTTTTCTACGCACTCGGCCAGTTAGAGAAGCTCCAGTTTCCAGCATTAAGCTCTGTTTAGTGGTAGAACCTTAGTGGTAGGTTGTACTTTTTTTCATTCTATCTATTTTTATTTTTTTTTTACAATCCATCAGATATTCAATAAACTGAAGTCACGTTGATCTACGTCAACTTGTGTTAAAGCAATAAAACAGACAAGCAGTTTTTTCAAAGCAACTCGTCTTCTGTTTTGCACTGGAAGAAAAGAAAAATAATGTATTCTTTTAGTTCAGTGACTGTGTTTCACACATTCTTATTAGAAAAACCATATCAAGAATGTCTTTATGTATAATAAAGAAAATGAAAATGATATAAAAATGTCTTGCGATCTACTCATCTTTTAAAAACTTGAAATTACAACACTAGAAATTGATGGTCTCGCGAACCTAAAGCTCAAAACAACATATTTATCAACACACTGTGGCATATAATAAGCCTCTTCTGAGTCATTATATTCTTATCTTTATATCTAGGAAATAGAGGTCAGAGCTCCGGATCAGAAGCCTCCTATCAGTCGTAAATGTCTGGTCCATGAGTAAGTTCAGAGTGGAAACTCCACCTCCAGTGATAAACCTGTGTATCCTACAGATTCCTCCAACACACCTGAGACGTCTTCCTCCTGGTCACAGGTAAGACCACAGTCTCCTTCCTAATCTTCAGCGGTGGAAAACGCTATTCCAAAATGTTTTAAATGTTTGTCAAGTTGGTGTTTAGCTGTTTAGAGGAAGTTAAATATTTCACAAACTCTGATGTAACTGATGTTTACTCAACTAACTAAACAGTGAGGACATTCTTGTTTTCTCCAACACTTCGGTTGGCTCGATCCTCATAGTTCAGGTCAAAACCATAGTTTCTCTTTGTTCTCTGGCGACCTTTTTTAAAACATTTGCACAATCACGAATGACAAAGGTCAGAATATAAGAATGATTTTATTATGCCGGTGTTTCCTGCTTTCATCAGGAAGTAAATAAAAGTGACACAGTTTTATATTTTTAGAGACGGCCTCAACGAACGTCACACATAATAAAACGGTTCAAAGTCTCTAGGTCGTCATTGGTTTCGCTCAAATGCTGGAAATAAAACAGGCAAAGACACTTCAGGAAACAATTTTCTCTTTTATAGGCTCAATCTTGATAATAACAAATCTAAAGAAAAAACATTTTAGGTAGGAAAATCTGTCATTTTTCTAAAGAATTCTAACATATTTTGACTTCTTCCCTTCCAGCGCAAATCAGCCAACATGTGTTGCACAAGTTTTCTCAAGGTTTCCATGTTCATCTTTAATGCCGTAATTTTTGTGAGTATGATGCTGTTTTGTTCTCTTATTGTCACCACCATCACATTTTTTACGTTAAAGCCACTCAAATTATTCAAGTCAAATATTATCACTATAATCACTATATCACTATAATCACTGATAACACTGAATAATGTCACTCCTGAAGACAGATGGAGATTCTGTCCATGTGAGGAAAGTTTAGTTCCAATGGAACAAATAAGCAAATAACAGACAAGAATGAGTGTGAAGACATTTCCTGTTAAGGAGACACACACACACACACACACACACTAAATGAGTCTCTGCTGTGATGTTCTGATGAAGCTGGCTGGAGCGGTGGTATTGGGTGTGGGCATATGGGTTGTGGTGGACCAAGCCTCTCTGCTGGGATTCCTGGACCACATTGAAGACGCGCCGCCAGAACTGGCACAGCTGGCAAACGTGGGCTACGTTCTGATTGCAGTGGGCACGTTCCTGGCACTGGTGGGATTTCTGGGATGCTGTGGAGCCATAAGGGAAAGCCGGTGTATGCTGCTCTCGGTAAGAAAGTACAGGCTCCCACACTTCAACACAAACACCAAACCCTGAAGCATTTGGTGCGAGTGGTCAGTAAAACTCAAATCAAATCAAACAACATAGGAAATCCACAGTAGGCTGAAAGAATGTTACAGCAATCAATAGGTGCAGTAATCTAGAACAACCTAAATTAGATGAGTGATAAACTAAGAGGAGTGTTTAAGTAATCTAAGCGTGTCACAGTTAATCTAGAACAGGGATAATCTAGAATAAAGTTACAGTAATCTAGAAAATGTTGCAAGTTACATTTGTACATAGTCTATTAAATTGTCATTTTTTTGTGGTTTATAAACATGTCACTAAAAGAAATGATTCATGTGCTTGGTAACTGCAGATTTCTAAATAAATCTATATACAGTAATCCCTCGTTTATCGCGGTAGATACGTTCCAAGCACAACCGCAATAGGTGAAAATCCGCGAAGTAGAGGCACAACATTTACGTATTTATTTAACCCTCATTCAGACTTTTAAAACACTTCTCTAGTAGTGTACTTCTCTTGTAGTATTCTTTATTAAAGTAATGTTAACAAACATCTCCCTGCCGCGGAGATAATAATTTTCAAAATTTTTGAATGGGGGGATATGAGGCGCGAGCGCACGTTTCCCGCCGCTGGGGCTTGTGCGGTGGTTGCGGGGGGATGTCCCACATAGCGATTCGCATCTCCGCGCCATCTGGCGAGGCCTGTCTCCAGCCACTGCGAGCATCCTCCGCTGAAATATGGTCGGGAAAAAATTAATCTGTGAATATACGTAATAAAGAAAAAAAATCTGCGAAGCAATGAATCCGCAATAGTCGAACCGCACAGTAGCGAGGGATTACTGTAAAGTTTGATAAAATCAATAACAGTACTAGAATTTAAAAAAAAAACACCCTATACATATTTCTCTTTTTTTCTTCTATTGTTTCATTAGTTCTTCATCATCGTCCTCATCATCTTCCTGGTGGAGGTAGCAGCAGCCATCGTGCTCTTCGTCTTTGAGCCTGTGGTGAGGAAGTCTTCACCAGGACCACTATGAGCGTGTCACGGCCGAACAAAAACATTCACCAAATGTCTCCATTTAATTCCAGGCACGGAAATTATTCGAGGACATTGCTGACAAAGTTGGCAACAGCATCCAGAAGAACTACGACACTGAGGAGAGTTTTACGTCTCTGTGGAACAGCACAATGAAGGAGGTACGACAGCGTCTGAAGTGCAAGGCGCATGGCTGGTCGCATGTGAGAACGTCTGCTGAACTTTCCTTCTCAGATGAAATGCTGCGGGTACAACAACTACACTGACTTCACGGGCTCACCGTTTGTGGACCGGACGAAGCTGTACCCCGAGACGTGCTGTCTGCTCGACATCGGGCAGTGCGACCTGAGGGGTGTACAGATATCGGTGGGTGTTTACTGGCCATCATTAATGTACACTTACTGTAAAAATTACTCCATTACAAGTTACAAGTCACAAATTCCAGGAAAATTTGAGTCGTAGAATATTCAATTTTAAAAGATCTCAAGTATTTTGCTGAATTTAGGCTCACAAAACATCACAAAATCTGAAAAAAAGAAAGTCGTTATTTTTGTAGTTTTGCTTGCTGATATACAGTACAAATGAAATGTAACACCTCAATGTTTCAACTGTAGATTAAAAAAAGAAAAGAAATAAAAAATGTTTATCTCAGATGTCACAATGTAATGAGTAACGGTAAATGTCCATTCAAATGTAGTGGAGTAAAGAGTACTGACACTCTAGTTAAAGTAGAAAGTAAAAGTTACTTATATTTTGATACTCGATACTCAATAGCAAAAAATTTGCTATACTTTACACCACTGGTTTTTACTGGCCATCGTTAAGGTGTCTGGTCTCATTATACTAGATTATAAGAGGTAAATCACCAAGAGTTTCACCATGAAATTTGTTCAGTCACTGTGAGTGCAAAGCTTAACTGAACTCGAGGTTTTCCTCCACGGTTGCAGAACGTGACGGGCTGTTTCCAGGCTTTAGTGCATCTGGTGGAGGACAACGCTGTTCTTCTGGCCGGAGTTGCTGTTGGAATCGCTGCACTTGAGGTTTCTTTTCTTCACCTATTGACTTAATTTTGTTTCACCTATTGATCAAAACTGATTGGTTTTCTCTTTTTCTACAGATTGCAGCAATGGTGGTTTCAATGATTCTCTACAAGAACGTCGGGAAGTGAAAATATGACAGTGAATTAAAATCTACTTTAGTAAATTTACCACAAAAAAAAGTTTAATTAAATGTATTTAGTATACATATTGTTTGCATAGTAAGATATTTTTTACAACAAAATATATTTCTACAAATATTATGAAAAATATATTATAAAGCGGTATAGATAAACCTCAGTTGTGTTCTCAACTCAACGGTTCCTGAATGTAATGATTGTACCTCCAACACAATTTAATATTTTATAAAATCTAATAAGAATCTTCTTAAATATTCTTCAACCCCATATTTGAAGCTGTTATATTACAACTCGATGTTAGAAAGAAACAAGCAATAGTATCGGATGTTTGTTTTCAGATTTTAATCTGTAGGACTTAAAATGTTAAAGCCTAATATGATTGCTTGGTGAATAAAGCATGATAAGACTGTAATTTTACCGTCTTTGATGGCAACATCCTTGGTTTAAATAAAAGCTCAAATCAAGACACTAAGATACAACAAGCCGGCTCCACGTTTCCTTTAGTGAGCTCACAGCACACGGCTCCAGTCATTTCACACAACTGTAGATCACTGAGATGTCTTCTACACTCCTGAAAAAGAACAAAAATCGCATGATGAGCCTTGAGGAGGATCGGACAACGGTTTGGGTTTCTCACCTCCTGGCATTGTCATACTGATTTTCATTCTGACATTGAACGGTGACATACATGATCTCCTCAGCACATCCCACTTCAGAAGTCTGATGTCTACTGGGTAGATCACTGATGTGGAGAACATCATCTGATGCAGGAAGCTCAGGCTCTGGAGGCTGTTCTCTCCTGGTTACATTGGCGTAAAAGTCGTCCTAGCAACAAAAAAAAAGACACTAATAATACTTAACAATTAAAATTAAAACAATTAAATAGATGGACTTCTTTGTACCATCTTGACTGGAAGATGACTGGTTTCAACTCTTCTGCTTTTTTTGCTGTTAAAATAGACGTTTTTTACTTTTTTAAATAATCGTAATATATGTATAAATAAAAACAATTCTGTTCTACAGAGTTCTCACTCTACGTACAAGATCTTAACTTACATGATTACTAGGATGAAGATAACAAGGAACAATCAACAGACAGGAATGATCCCCAGCCAGAAATGCCAAGAAGCTCCATGAACATCAACTTTTCACAAGAAAAGAGTGTGAGATGATTATCATTTGTGGAACTGTGGTGAAGTCCTTACCTGCGATGTTTTACTGTTCACTGAGAAAACATTTCAAACACATAGTTGAACAAACTCACACAAGACTTTTAAAGCCACTGGATTAGACTCTCTCTCTCCTAGATGGTTTCTGCTCCTGCAGGTGTATGTTTCTCTGCCATCAGAGAGGAACCTTCCTTATCGACAGTGTTCTCCCAGATTCCACCAGTTTTCCATCTTTCCACCAGCTTATTTCTGCAGGAGGATTCGAGTCACTGGTGCAGGTCAGAGTCACTGAAGTGTTTTCCAACAGTTCAGCAGATGGATGGATGGAGATTTCGGGCTCATCTGGAGGGTCTGGAACATGTGATTTATTAACACCTGAAACACTGGAGATCAGGACAAAGAAGATTTTCTCCTCACAAGTGACGACGAGAAGAACTGGATCTGAATATAGGCTTTGTACAGAGCATCTGTATCTGGCTGAATCTTCTCTGCTGACAGACTTTAGGATCAGTGTGTTGGTTTCTTCTGATAATATCTGTGTGTCTCTTGACCAGATAAATGCTGTTCCATTAGTGGGACTGCAGGAGATTTTACACATCAGACGATGTGAGGATGTCAGGAGACTCCAGCTGAAGATCTGAAGATCAAGATAGTGCTGCCTATATTCATCATCATCATCATCATCATCATCATCATCATCTTCTTCATCATTATCATCATCATCATCATCATTCTCACCTGTAACTGTTAGGTTCACTCCTGGAGCACCGATCCATTTATCAGCAGGTTTATCAGTGACTATCCTGAAATAAAACATGCGACTGTCCTTCTCAGTGACATGACTCATTCTGAAGCAGCAGATCTGTTTAAAACAGTGGAACTGAGGTCTCCCTCTGTAATCTTCATCATCTGACAGATCTGAAAAGTCGGGATCACTCTGCGCTCTAGTTCCTTTGGTCCAGAAGATTTTTGTCATTTTATTTTTAGCTGGGAGTGTGTAGGAGCAGCAGATGGTCACTGTTGAGGTCTTCATGGCACAGATGGACAAAGAACTGTACTGCACACTCCAGCCATCATTGTCTTTAACCCCTGAAACTACAACAGATCAGTCTGAAATGAGTCAAACAGAACTTGAGTTTGACAGAAAGATCATACATTTTTGCATACTTTACATTTATATTGAGTCATACTTTTTTTGTATTTAATATACAATTATATATACAATTAACACCTAATGCAAACAGCTAAACACTTTATTACAGTGTTACGCAAAAACAAATAATATTGTCAATTTTAATGATGGAAAAATCACACGTTGAATCTTCCTTTCCTTTCTGTGTCTTAAAGCATTTACTTCCTCTTTACAAGCCAAGTGATTTGAGCAAAAGGAGCCACAGAGAAACAGTTTGGCTCACCTGTGCTCACAAGCAGAATCATCAGCAGAAGTGATGAAGTCCTTACCACTGACATCGCCACGTCTTCTAGAAGCTTCCCAGAACCTCAAGATCTAGTGAAACAAAGTCAGAAATAACGTGTGATAATAATGAATTTAATCAAAATGCTTCTCAGCTTTTCAGTTAGTAAATCTCATCTCTAAAAGATGTAGAGAAACATATCTTTTACCTTTTTGCCTTGGTTGTCGATATGAACAATTTCTATACTTCTCTCAGCTCTTTCTCAACGCATTCCTTCCTCTTCTAAGCATTTTCTGAAAGACATGCTTTGTTAATACAGGAACTTCCGGAATAAATCGCAACTTTACTCAACTGGGTTTGAAATAAACAACAACCTTTATATTTGTATAGCTTATGAATTACTTATACAAAATGAATTAACTTAATTAAAAATATAAAAATATTACTTTTATTGTACTATTATACTTGTCAGGTAATACTGTTTGCTTCAGAAGTACATTTTTTGAAATTGAAATTTCATCATTAGAAAAGAAGTTGCAGTCAAACAAGATCTATGGTTTCAATCAAAATTCAATAAATACTCTCAATAGTTTCAATAAAGTGTATTTATTCTGTTTTAACTTTGCTTGTTTAGGGGTTTCCAGCTCATCAACGAAATCCCAAGATTACAATTAGTCCACGTCACACGCTTGTGTTGACAAAGCCCTTCACATACGACCATCACATTAACTCTAGTCTTCTGATCGCCAGCGCCACCTTCATGTAGTGTTGACAATTTATTCCACTATAACCAATCAGAGCCCTGAAATCGTGGAAGCATGAAGCCACACTCCCTCAGCCAACTGATGTACAAATGCTCTCATGTGATGCAACAGATCCACCACAGAACATCCTCTCAAAAATGAAGTTTCAGCTGAGTGTGTTCAGCCAGAAGAGGAAGGAAATGCTGGAAACTTATTGTAACATTAAGATCGGACAAAGATCAGATCTTCAGATCAACAAACACGTGTCAACATGAGGAACGTTCTGATTCTCCTTTCCAGCATCTTCACAGGTTGGTCATTTTTACCTTGGGCAGATTACTGTGTGAATGACTCGGTGAAGCTGTTATACTTAATTATTGCCATACATTTTTTTTATGTTAAGGTGCTGTAGCTTCACCTGTCTCAGTCGAGGGATACGTGAGCAAGAGCATCAGCATCGACTGCCTCTATTCACTCGAAAATGCGGCTCATCGAAAGCTTTTCTGTAGAACGGACTGTTTTTATGCTTATAGAAAAATTCTTGCTGGATCAGAAAGTCCATCAGATGAGCGCTTCTCTCTGCGAGATAACAAGACGGTTGGAGTTTTCACCGTCACCATCACTGATCTCAGACCAGAAGATGAAGGAACATTCTGGTGCATCGTCCAGAAAGATAACGCTGCTGATGAGTTTAGTAAAGTTCTTCTGCTGGTTAAACAAGGTTTGTGTGGAAGCTTTTCTTCTGTGCGCTAGTAATAGAACAGTTTGTCTTTTGTGTGAAGCCTTGTCCACTATCACCACTATCAGCCCATCTACATCTACGCCCAAAACGTCTACGTTTTACACGATCAGTCCATGTTCATCTGTCAGTACTAAAGGTCAGAAGCCTACTCTCTTTCCTGATGCTGGAATGTTCCTCAGACTGTGATTGTGAGACTGGTTTGTGTTGGCAGTTCTGTGGTTGGGTGTCGGGTTTCTCCTGTCTCTTCTGGTCCTGGTTCCTCTAGTCGCTGTGATGCTCTGCAGGAGGAAACGAGTTCGTGGTGAATATTTCACAAGAGATCTGCCATGAGATGTTGAGAAATGCTACTTTCTGATTTGTGCAGCGACATCGCTCCTCTACATAAACGCCAACCGCAACGACAGCTCAGCTCGAGAAGAAGCTCGTGTGGACCTGGATCAGTCTTACACCGCACTGGACAAGAACCGAGAGAATCACGTGTACGAGCGTCTGAACATCAACTGATTCAGAGAAAGAAGACAGTGGTGGATGAAGTGTCCACGACCAGATTTATTATTCACAATTTAGCCCAACAAACTTGTGTGTGTTTCCTTTACTAACTGAAATTCCATGAAAGCGATTTATAAATTGCACTTTTGAAAAAAAACATACATTTTCCTGGTTTTGTCCGGTTGAAGTCTGATGATGTTGTGAAACACCTTTAAACATCCAGCTGCTTGTGTCACGTGCCGTCCAGTTGTCAATAAACAGGAAGTTTAAAACATGGACTGCATAATCCGGAATGCTTTGTGAAACAACAGGTCCACACACGACTCCACCCCTCAACTAGTCTGTAAAATACATTTACTATATGATGGTATTTATTTACACAGCAAAACATTCAGGAAATGATAGATTCTGAAAATGGTCTACAGTAAAACAACTTACTCCAGAACATTCCATGAACTGGTGATCTACGATAACAAACATTTCTATTTTTCTGACTGTCTGATTGACGAGAAGCTTTTTCCACATATGAACGCTGTTATTTGTTCAGATATTTGGAGTGTTTCTTGCAGCTGAAAAAAATGTCTTCTGAAGTCTGTTAAAACCAAGTTTCAAATAGTTTCCTGTGTCCAGTGACTCTGTTGTTAGTTATTTTTGTTTAGTTTTTTTCTCTTTCCACGTCTTCACCCTTGTGTCTTTCTCATTCGTCACCCGTGTTTGACAGAAGAGGAAGCATCTGCCCACAGGAAACGCCTAAAGACACTCGTGAAAACTGAGACTGAATGTGAAAAGTGTTCAGATTGAAAATGAACTTCATCTTCTTCATCTTCATCATTGTCCTGCAGATTTCCGGTAAGAACAAGTCATGCGGGAATAAATTAGATCATTGCAATTAATGAGATGTTCTCTGATGTTCTTCTGGTTCCTCAGGGGTCCGTAGCACTGTGAGCGTTAAGGGCTTTTTTGGAGGAAACGTTGTCATCAGCTGTAAATATGATGTATATAACAAAGACAACGCAAAGTATTTTTGCCGCGGTCAAAGCCCAGGATGTGTTGACCTTATCAAGACCAACCTTAAAAACCAGCTAGTGCATTCTGGAAGGTTCTCTCTGCTGGATAACACTCATACCGGAGTCTTCACCGTCACCATCACACACCTGACGTCCGAAGATGCTGGGACTTATCAGTGTGCCACAGACAGATACTTGCTGAGGGATTTATACACACCAGTTGTTCTGAGCATCGGTAAGTGATGAACAAACTCTCAGTGAGATTAGGAATGGAAGTAAAGGTTGTCTTCAGATAGAACTCAGTCAGATAGTTTTCTATTATATTGTGAATGTTAAATCTTAGATGTTCCGGCAGATGATGTGTGAGATTTCACTTCCACAGCTTTGTATGATTCACTTCCTTCTTCATTTAAAAACCACAAATGTGTCAAAGTTTAGATGCATCTGGTCCAGCTTCACTAAAGAAGTTGTTGGTTTAAACTACAGACGTTTTTTGTTTTTTAAGGGGTGCCTAAAGCAGAAGAACACATAATTCAATTCACAACTACTCAGCTAGTTCCTGCTTCGTCTCAGCCACTTGACGGCCGTTCCTCATCTCTGCAGGACTCACACGGTGTGTTGTCTGAAAATGAGGTTTATAGCCAGTTCTTCACATAGTCATGATGATTGAAACTTCTGTACTTTCAGACTGGTCTCCAATCATTGCTCTATCTGTAATTGTTCTGGTTCTGATTGTGGCTGGTTTGCTAATACTGATGGTGATTATCAACAAGAGGAGGAAAACTCAAGGTGATGGAGTCTGGAGCTGTGCTTGCTTTTTCATGTAGTCCACAGTTTCTAGTGGTTCACAAACCTCATTTATTTCTGCAGACCCCGCCCCTGCTGTCTCTGAAGACTTGGTGCATGAGTATGGAAACGGTGAATGGGTGAGTGAAGATCTGTAGGCTTATGATTTGATTTTTAAAGGCTTTAATTTCTCTCTCTCTCTCTCTCTCTCTCTCTCTCTCAAGAACATTGTCAGACGTCACTCTGCGCATGAGTGTTGTCCTGCCGGGTTATCCACAATTCCATCTTCGTTCAGTACCTTGTACGACACACCCAAATTACCCACGATTCACTCTGAGTCTTCTATTGCTGTATATGAAAACTCAAACATCTCCTCATACCCATCAGACTATTTTAATAACGTGTATGAAACCCCAATTTTACCAGTGATTGTTTCTGAATATTCCAACACAGTCAACCACTTGCCCAAATACCACCAGCATGAATGAATACTGATGAGAACTTTGCAATCAGTGAAATTAATTGCGCATAATCATTTGGGTCCTATTGCTTTAAAATGTTTTTTTAATAACGTATTTTATTTTACCAATAACCAACAACATTAATTACATTTCTTTTTTTACTTATATTATGTATAACATTAACTAACATATGTTCTTACTACATATTTGTATTAACTAACTGTCTCTTATTATATGGATTTAAACATGTAATTGATTAATAAAAATGTTTTATTCGTAATTTGTTTATTGTTTTTATTTATTCTATTATCGTTTTGTTTATGAATGAGATGTTTCCCCTGTTCTGTTGTGCGTGTGCGGTGCTAAAGCGAAACTACAAAAAACGTCGATGGTGCTGAAGTGAATCCGCCTGGTGACGCGCTTAGCGAGACTGACACTGTCCGTGGTGCTGATACTTACATGGTTACTTGTAGTGGTTTCTCTCCACCTATAGGCCAGTAGAAAGAGTTTTATCTCATTTTAAACTAAGGTCTTTCCCAAGATAAACTGTATTTGTTTTTTTTTTTTGTTTGTTTGTTTTTTTGCGCACAGTAATCTTAACACGGGGCTCTGGTAGTTTCCAGCTGTCCGCAAAAAATGCGATCCTCTTGTTCTTGAGTTTAGCGGCTGGAGACCCGGGAGGTATATAAAGGGAGGTAAATAAAGTTAACCTGCATTACAAAACACGCATCACGCTTTTCTTCCGGAGCCGTGGCGAGCAAATTAAACAACTTGCTGACATCCATCCTGAAAGACCGAACTGTGGAGTTACGCAGCTGTGAGGAAAATGTAGTGCCTTAGCCGTTGCTAACGGTTTGCTTCCTCACTTGGTTTGGTCTGTTATTCTGTCACAGTCCTTTGGCTGTGATATTCAAAAAGAAACATGAAGTTCACAAAAGAACAAGTTTAATAAAGATAAAGAAACAAAACATAGAACTGACCAGAACTCACAAAAACATGGACGTGACTTCAATAACAGACAATAGACAATGGGACAGGTGATGACTTAAATACACTTAAACACTTAACACAGGTGGAACTGATAACACAAATGAAACAGAAAGGCTCCTGGGACGTGTAGTTGCCAACTCCACAGTCCAATGCCAATCTCACAAGTGTCAACCAGGTGAAGCAGCGGAACAGGACTGTTAGAGTCTTTTACTTTCTCTTTAGGTTTTGGTTGTATAAATCTGGCTTGGATTGTATTCATCTTTCTATCCAAATTAGTGTGTGCTTAAGTGGGCGTTCGTGTGAACAAGTAATCAGTTATAGTAGATGGAGTTAGTTAGTTCTAAAGACCTAACTAAAAAGCAGTAGGTAGCACTTTGTGTTTTTGTGTCTCACTTCCCCCTTTCGTCCTGCACAGGAAATGTGGTGGCATGAAACACTGTGATGTTGTAATAGGAAACACTGAAAAGAACTAACTGCTATTTACAGCTTGAGAGCTAGGTCAAGTAACTGAAAAATAGCATTTACTGATGTTCTGCTCAAATTTCTGAAACAATCAAATTTGTGACATTTGTCCGTCTGTGGATTTGGTTCTGTATATTCTTCAAAGTAATAATGCTCAATTAAACAACTGGTGTGGGATTTTTTTTGCTTTCATTGCCACGTTTTTCTTAATTCCATTGCTTTCTCTGTTTTAACAATCATTTGTCCATGATTTTTAAAACAATCATTTGTTTTAACACACAAAGTCCATGATTGTTTTTCCTCAGCACTTTTAGAACACCGTCTCCATCTACTGGATGACACAAGACGTGAACCAAAGGTAAATGTATAACCAAGGGTTATGAAACCCGAAAGTTTTATCGTTGTTATTATTATGCAAAACTAGTGATTTAAACAAAGTCACTTGACACACGGCTTCTGATTTATTTGCTTTATTTTATTTACAGAATCAACCATATTCTTCTAGAACAGGTGATAATAATTGGCTTCCTCGATAGTTCCTGATTAGAATCTTCTTGAGAGTCGGACATAAAGACAACACCCACTTAATGATGATGAAGATGATGATGATGATGATGATGATGATGATGATGATGATGATGATGATGAAAAAGAGAAATAAGAGAATTTTGGAGAAATAAGTATCAGTGGACAAAGTATTAAAGAATCAAAGGCTGCTTTAACCAAAACAGTGAACATTTTAAACGTTCTGATGATACTTCTGATTTTTTTCTCCACTCTTGAAAATCAGATATTTGTAACTTTTTCCTTGTTTTATTCCTACAATAAAATTGTTTCAAATTTAATCATAATACAACATTAATCAGCGGATATAATTAGGAGTATAAAACCCACCTTCTTGTATGATAAGAAAAATCCCCAGCACATGATTTCAGCATGTAATGTCATCTGATTGTAATTCTTTGTGTTCTTGCTCCTCATTGTCTGCATCATTCCTTAATTCTAATAGAGGAAAAAATAACACACGTCACATTGATGGCTGACATGATGCTTGTCTCTGCCTGCAGGCGACGCTGTGTTTCTTGTTCTGGCTGAAGGTGTGACGCTGTTTCTGAATCTAAAGAAACTTTATCTGAGATTCAGACAAATCCGGTGAAGAACTGAAGAATGAAGATCCTGCTGCTCCTCACCATCATACAGCTGATCCCAGGTCAGAACTTTGACTGTTTTATTCTCTGCTGTGAATGCTTCTAATCAAAGGATCTGACTGAAGGTGTGAGATGTGACCAGATAGAGGTGATTGGATTTTCTGGAGGAAATGTTCTTGTGGATTCTGGAAAACCTTGGTCTGGTGGCTACACAATGTTTAAAAGTAGTTCTTCCTGGAATATAATCAATCCATATCAATTCCATGATCAGCTGCTCAGTGAAAAAAGATCCACTCTGTTCCATAATGAGCAGAAGAAGCTAATGATCTTCATTAGAGATCTGAAAGAGCAGGATACTGGAATGTACAGGATTTACTCACACAACACTTACACATACAAAATAGAAATTGTTTTGAATTTGAAAGGTCAGTCAATTGTATCTTCATAAATGATTTTAAACATTTATTTATGTAATAGATTTAAATTGATTACTAGTTTTATTTGTTTTCAATTTTAAAAACAGTTTTGTGTTGTACTGAGTCTAAGAATGTGACAGTGAAAACCGGAGAAACGTCTTCCTTCAGCTGTGGATTTTCATTCCGTCTCGCAAGTGATGCTAAAGTCCTGTGGAGAAAAGAAAAAGATTTCCTTCGTTCACTGGTGGATTCCACAGTCTTACAGAAGCAGGAGAGATTCAGTCTTTCTGACGATGTCAATCATCACGTCGCGACCGTGAAGATTTTAAACGTGACAGTAGAAGATGCAGGAGATTATTACTGTGGAGATCAGAAAGTTCAAACACAACACACAAGTTATTCTGTCCTTTCTACTGTTCACCTTCATGTTCTGAGTAAGTTCAACTGTAAATGACAGTGTCAAAATAATGTGTTTTAAGTAGAAATTGATTACAAATGTTTTCAGATATATGTTGTCAAGAGACTGAAACAAGGAGTGTCTACATCAGCAAGACAGTGTCTTTCAGCTGTACATATTCAAATAAGCAACAGTTTGATTCAAAGATCTTATTCAAAGAAGAAAACCAGACCATTAAAGAACTGATTCCCACTGCTGAGGATAAGAGAGTTCGCATCTCTGAAGGATATCTTACTGTGACAGTGAGGATTTCAAACCTGAGAGAAGATGATGCCGGAGTAGTTTATTACTGTGCAGTTCAGCAAACTCCTTCATACTATTCTGTTCATTCATTCCGTCTTCATGTTCTGAGTGAGTAGAACTTCTTCTGAATGTTCACACGTCTCAGTGTTTGCAATAGAGTTTATCCATCAGTGTGACTCACAGAAAAACGTGGTTTAACTGAAGTGACCAGTTCATCTGGAGACCATTTCATGATCAAGTGTGAGCATCTCCAGCACAGAACCAGCCCAAAATATCTCTGTAAGGAGCCAGATGGATGTTCAGAGAAGATCCCAGCCATTCAGGACCAGTGGAAAGATTCTGAAGATGTTTCTGTATATGACAACACCGCAGCAGGAGTGTTGACGGTGGTTTTTAAAGAGCTGAATGCTGGAGATGCTGGAACATACCGGTGTGGAGTGATGGTGTCTCCATTCTATGAGATCTTCTCTAACATTCAACTCCAGGTCAAAAAGGGTGAGAAGACCTACTATATTTTGTAACCTGTGAAACATTGGTCATTATGGTTTTTTTTTGCAGATTCTTCACGTGTCCAGAGAAAAACTCAGCATTTCTTTAATGGTGAAGACGTCAAGATCATCTGTAAGAACCCTGAGGAACATGAAGCCATTTCCGGTCACCTCTGTAAAGAAGATGAGAATCACATCTGCCAGAGCATCAGCACGTCTGCTGGTGGAGGAGAATCTTCATTGGAGGTGTTTTTTAGTACAGTCAGTGTGAGAGATGCTGGAATATACTGGTGTGGGACAGAAACCAGATACAAATTCATAACTTTGGTGACTCTGTCCACTGCAATTCATCTCCACATGATCAGTGAGTGAAGCCTGATGCTTCTTCTGCAGGAAATATTCAAGAACTTCTGACAGGCTTGTGTCTGTCCGTAGTGCCTCCAGTTTTGGGCCGTGAAGAAGAATCTGCTGATATCGTCTGTCCTTATGATCCAGTCCAACAAGGCAAATCAAAGACTGTGTGTAAGGGTCCGTGCCCCTCCAGAACCAGCCCAAAAGACCGGCTCATTCTGAACAAGAACGACACAAACATCTTCACCGCCACCATCAGTAGTCTGAGAGCAGAAGATGCTGGGAAATACTGGTGTGCCCTGAACGAAAGTAACATGAACTTCCTCTCCACCGACCTGATCGTCATCATGAAAGATGGTGAGATGATTTTGAGTTTTCTTGAATGTTCTTCTGAATAAGAAACGGATTTGGTTTTGATTTAGAGCTGATCCTGACTAGACATGAAGGAGAGGACCTGTCCATCCAGTGTGAGAGCCTCTGTAAAGCTTCAGATCCCAGGAAGTGTGTGAACCTTATCCCCGAGAACGGAATCTCTCCAGTGGATGACGCTGTGAACCTCACAGTTCTGAGAACCGAGGACACTGGGACCTACTGGTGTGGAACCATCAACCTCACTAAAGTGAATCTGCAGGTTCAGAAAGGTGTGTCTGCTTCAGTGATGTGGTCGGATTAAAAAAACAGAAGTGAAAGTAACGTGCAGCTGCATTTAGACGGCAGGAAGTTCACATATTCAAATTATGCCATTAAACTTAACATGTAAATGTTCCACAAAGTGAAGAATGTAACAGTGTTGCTGATGAAACTGATTTTCCTTCAGATTCATCTGGAATGATGATCATCACTAGTGTCTCTGTGACGCTGCTGATGTTTGGAGCTTTAATTCTCCTCCTGTTCTACATTCTTAAATACATCAAAACACGAGGTGATGATCTTCTGGACACAAATTTGTGGTTTAATGCTCCATTGTTGCCAAATAATTCCTACTTGTCCAATTAATGTTTGAATAACTCAGCTTGGCTTCAGGTAAATGAGTGAATTTAAGTTAATGTGTTGTGTTCAGGTCCTCATCTCACCGACAGATCGCAGAAGAAGATATCAGCGGTACGGCTGCATGTTTCAGTTTACTTGTCACATAGCTGAACATGGACTGAATATATGTTCTATTATCTTTAGGCCGCTGATGTTTCTGGTCACTATGCTAACGTTGGAGCTGTGAGACACCTCAGGACCATAGAGAATGATGTTGTCTACGCTGTCATCAAACATGCGGAGCGAGGTCTGGATTCATCTGTCTCCACTGTTCCTCGTCCTTCTGATGGACTCCTGTACAGCTCTGTCCGATTTCTAAAGCACGGTGAAGCCTGAGGAGCAGAGCTTTGCATGCAGATCTAAAGACTTAAAAAAAAAAAGACAGCTCGGTTGCTTTAGCAGTAGCTAGCGCTTTGTGTTTTTGTGTTTTGCTCACTTCCTCCTTTCTTCCTGCACAGGAAATGTGGTGGCAGGAAACTCTGTGATGTGGCAATAAGAAACACTGAACTGCTAATAACTGCTATTTAGAGCTTGAGAGCTTTGAAACAGCAAATATGGGTCTGATAACTGAAAAATTGCATTTACTGATGTTCTGCTTAAATTCCGGAACCAATCAAATTTGAGACATTGTCCGTCTGTGATTTTGGCTCTTCTTCAAAGTAATAGTGCTCCATTAAACAACTAGCTGTTGTGGAGTTATTTTGCTTCCAATCTTACCATTTAGCTTAATTTCAATGCTTTTTGTGTTTTAACAATCATTTCGCACAAAGTCTATGATTGTTATTCCAAGCACGTTTAGAACTCTGTCTCCATCTACTGGATGACACAAGACGTAAACCAAAGGTAAATACATCAAATAAATGTATAATCAAGCGTTATGTAATCTCAGAAGTTTTATCTTTGTTATTATAATGCAAAGCCAGTGATTTAAACACAATCACTTGACAAACTGCTTCTGTTTTTTTTTTTTTTTTTGCTTTATTTTATTTACAGAAATAACTATGTTTTTCTTGAACAGGTGAAACAATTTGGCTTCCTCGAAAGTTCCTGATCAGCATAATCTTGAGAGTCGGACATAAAGACAACACCCACTTAATGATGATGATGAAGAAGAAGATAATTGTTTTGGAGAAATAAGTATAAGTGGAGGATGTTTTAAAGAATCAAAGGCTGCTTTAACCGAAACATTGAAAATTTTAAATGTTCTGATGATACTTTTGATTTCTGAGGAATATTCTGTTTTTCTCCACACTTTAAGCTTGTTTTTTGTTTTGTTCCTACATTAAAATTGTTTAAAATTTTATCAACAACTGATATGGTTTAAACTTCTCTCCATAAAAATCTGTCTCCACTTTTCCTCGTCCTTCTGATGGACTCCTGTACAGCTCCGTCCAATGCCTAAAGAACGGTGAAGCCTGAGGAGCAGAACATCTCCTGTATGCAGAGTCTGTTTCTTGAGGTCGGTCTGAAGGTTCTGTACAGCTCACAGTGATGGTGTTGATAATGCTTTTGTGCTGCAGTATCTATGAAGAAAATTTTCACTTCACTAGAGTGAAGAAAATCGTCCTGTGAAGTTCTGAACACATTTATGAAGCAATATTTCTTAATATAGAACCATAAGACACTGATTATACTATTGAATACATTTGCACTTGAAAAACTTGTTTGTGAGGATTTATCTTCAGCTAAAAACAAGTTTCATAGTTTCATTCTAGTTTGTTTAATGTCAGTTTATTTAATGTTTGTTTCTGCTTGAAGACCATATCTGATGTTTAAACATCTCTCACTTTCAGACTCACATTCTTTCGCTGAAGATCTTAGCCCTAACCCTAACCCTTGCACCATTACAGTAGCAACAAAACACATGATGGTGCTAGAGACATGTTTTTTGTTTTATAGTTTTTGTTTTGCTCAAATGTAAATAAAATACATCCCCACAGGTGCACATTGAATTCACTAAGTTAAAAAGTAAAATTAGTTTTGTTTATTCAATCAGTCAGTCAGTCAATAAACACACACTGATACATTTTTATGTTTATTTCATTTAATTATGATGAATATTACTGTAAAACTAAATAATATGAACATTTCAAGTTCATTTTCATCGATTTTTCAGATCAAAACAATGACAGAAATTGTGGCCACGCAAATTAACGTGAAAAGCATGAGATGTACAGCATTCAATACTACAGCAATGCAGAACATGTTGTTGGATCTGGAATATCGCAACTTCGCAACATCACTTAGATTTTCTAATATCAGGAGAGGTTGCTGGTCATTTATTACAGTTATTTAACCAGGTACTGGTAGCTTGGACACCAGGGTGTAGTTGCCAAGTCCTAATAGAAAATGAAATTGCATCTCCATGAGTGCTTAAGCTGCAGAGTGTTACTCCTGTGTACACCTGTGATGTCACCATCTTCACAACTCAGATGCTTTCCATCAACCTCATCACTTAATTAATACAACTATAATTATTTAATTCCATGAATGCTTGATTGGTGAGTACTTTTCTCAAACTTCTAATCATGGAGCTTTTATTAAGTCAAACTGCATTTAATTTGGTGAAACCACAGGTTCTTGCTCCTGAGATCAGAGGAACACGGTCCTACGTTACATACAAGACAACTACCGACTGCATCTTTTACACCATTACATATTTAACCACAAACCCCTCTGAGTGTTGAGAATGACGGTGAGATTTCACTGATTTTAAATAAATGTCTAAATGTATTGAGTTTTTATTAATAATCCACCACTTTCAATGCACTGTACACAGAAGAACGTGA
>CM051499.1:16676977-16716019 GCA_028031935.1 Paedocypris micromegethes
AGCGGTGGAAAAGTTCACAGTATTGAGTTTTTATTAATAATCCACCACTTTCAATGCACTGTACACAGAAGAACGTGAATAATAACAGTATAACAACTAATTCCACATGTTTTATTTTAAATAATGAAGAGAGAGAGAGAGAGAAAGAGACTGAAAGATGGGGCAGATATAGAGTAAGAGAGAGATGAAGAGAAAGAGAGGGAAAAAGACAGAGAAAGAGATAGAGTAAGCAAGGGGAAATCTACTTCCTCTTTTCTCAGACGCTTTTTGCGGAAACATCCTCTGAAGCAGGACAGTAATTGCGAAAAAGAATGTTCCTGATCTTCCCAGATGAACTTCTGATCCTTAAACTTCTGCTCTTCGCTGCAGGTAAGAGCTTCTTCTGTCTCCATCATCTTCCATTGTTTGTTCTGGTCTGATATCAGTTTCTCTGTCAGCGATTAGATGTGAAGACCAGACAGTGACTGCGTATGAAGGAGGATCCGTTTCAATTCACTGTCCATATGATCCTGAATATAAAGAAAATATAAAGTATTTCTGCTCAGGAGAGTGTTTGATAGTGAAAAACAAACTTGTTAAATCTGGATCCACGGCTGAAGACAGGTTTAAACTGACAGACAACACAACTGTTCTGAAACTCTTCACTGTCAACATCACTGACCTGAGAACAGATGATTCAGGACAATACTGGTGTGGAATAGAAACGCACATGCTTAGATTTGACAAGTATAGCAAGATTAATCTGGTGGTTAAACACGGTAAGGTATCAGTATTCTAACGTTTGTGAGAAGTGTGTTTCATCTGTGTAATGTTCTTCAGAACTTCAGTTCCTCCTCTTCACTCAGACACTTGGGTTTCCTTTCAAATCTCTTTTTTTCTGGTGCAGTGACAGAAGAATTTGCTGTAGTGGGACAGAATATGCAGATCTCGTGCCATCAGGAAAATGCACACAAAAATCAAGTGAAGTTCTTCTGCAAAGGAGAAAAACCCTCGGCCTGTGAGATGTCAGGAGTCAAAGTTTCCTCTGTAATCCGAACTAGTGGTAGATACAGTCTGAGTGATTCCACTGTGACGGTCGCAAACGTTTCACTAGAGGATTCTGGGATATACTGGTGTGGAATAAAGGTGACGGGAGAAGAAGCAACCCACTGGACTTCAGTCCACCGTCTGCACATTTCTGAAGGTAAGAAGCTTTCAGAAGCTCTGATGAAATGTAAATGTGCTGTATCAGTGTGACGACTAGAAATACTGAAAAGCTTCTAAAACCAGAAAACGGAGTCAGGAAGAAACTGATTGTGAGACTGAGAACATCACCAGAGCTGAGCACATCTGGTTTCTCAATCACCAGGACTTCCTCTTTGTCTTCCTCATCATTATCTTCCTCAGTTGTGTCTTTTACAAGCGATGCATCAACTCCAAAGCCTGAATCAGGTGAGATGTGTTTGGTTTCTCACACGGTTCTTCTGGTCTCATTTCTCTTGACCGTTGTTGATGATTCTTTTAGGTCTTTTAGCCGTTAGCATCACGCTAGCTCTCTTGCTGATGATGGTTGGACTTTCTTTGCTGTTTTTATTCAAGAAAACCATGAACAATAGAGGTAGGTTTGACATCTACGCAAAATCTTTACACGCCACACTTTTAATCAGCAGGAATTAAAGCTGTTTGTTGTGTTCCAGCTTCTCAAACTGGGACAGAACTCCTTCAGCAGAATAATGGAGGAGACCAAGAAGGATCTAGAACAGTAAGTTTAACCCTGTACATCTGTCTCTCTTGATTACAAGCTCTGATAATGGAATAGGGATGTGACTGTGATCTGTGAGTGGTCTTTAAGGTTTTAAAGTCTAGAAAGGAGACATCTAGATAATCCAATTAATCGTTTATGCTTTATATATTTTGAGCTAAGTTGTTTTTGAGTAAATACATCACAGGATGGCAAAATATACAGAAACTACTACTAAACAATTATACAGTCGATCAATAATATTTGCTGGGACATGATGTAGTTCAGATAACAAAGAGAGTGACTTCTGGTGTACACACTTCTCATTCTCAGAAAAACTTATGATTGAATTTTGGAGATATTTAAAGTCTACTAAGATATAATTTTTTTTAATATTTAAAAATAATTCAATTTCATTTCATTCTTGAAGCGCTTTTTCCATCTGACAGGTTCCTGTACAGCTCTGTCCGATTCCTGAAGACCACGGAAGCCTGAGAAGCAGAACATCTTCTGCACACACAGTCAGTTTGTCTGGGTGAACGTTCTCTACATTTCACAGTGATTGTGTTGCTTTTCATCCTGCGGTCAATCACACTGAGGCCTGTGGTGTGAGTGCCTGAATGTGTGTGAGCTATAAGTACGTCAAGAACATTTTCACTTCACTAGTGTGAACAACAACTTCCTATGAAGATATTCACTCTTTTTTTTATATACTAAAATGTAACTACGACCCCTGTGATCAAACAATCCTTTTACTTATATACTGATTAAAAACAAAATGCTTTACGTATCAGTGCTGAAAAATGAAACGCTCTACAGACTTGCTGCTCACCAACATTAAACAGGTTCTACTCTGCACATTGCTCCTTTTTACCTTCTTTTAACCAATTCTCAAGCTATTGGAGGAAAATAAATCATCCATCTATAATACATGAATGCAAGTGTCAAGACGTCTTTTGTGTTCCAAATCTGAAAAACATATTTTTCAGAAGAGTTTGTGAGATTAACCGTTGGTGAAACACAATCCTCTGCTGCTCCACTGATTGTGTAACACTTCGGTATAGTTCATACTTGTTTTGATAGTGAATTCACTGAAATTACTTGGACTTTTGGAGACGATATATTTATACTATAGTATAAGTATAAATATAGTATATATAGTGCTTTTTTTGTTGATTTTGTAACGACTTTGGGAAAAAAAAACAGTTCTTGTTCCACAACTGGAGAACATTCTCCTTTTTCCCAGAACTCAATCAATCAGAACCTGAACTGAACTCATCTGAACCACACCCCGGCAATGAGAGAGAGAGAGAGAGAGAGAGAGAGAGAGAGAGAGAGAGAGAGAGAGAGAGAGAGAGAGAGAGAGAGATGAATATGAGATTAAGTAGATAGAGGAACAGTTCGTCTACTTCCTCTTTTCTCAGTCGCTCTTTGCAGAAACATCTTCTGAAGCAGGACAGTAATTGTGAAGAAGAATGTTCCTGATCTTCCCTGATGAACTTCTAATCCTGAAACTTCTGCTCTTCACTGCAGGTAAGAGCTTCTTCTGTCTTCATCATCTTCCATTGTTTGTTCTGGTCTGATATCAGTTTCTCTGTCAGCGATTAGATGTGAAGACCAGACAGTGACTGCGTATGAAGGAGGATCCGTTTCAATTCACTGTTCCTATGATCCTGAATATAAAGAAAATATAAAGTATTTCTGCTCAGGAGAGTGTTTGATAGTGAAAAACAAACTTGTTAAATCTGGATCCACGGCTGAAGACAGAAGGTTTAAACTGACAGACAACACAACTGTTCTGAAACTCTTCACTGTCACCATCACTGACCTGAGAACAGATGATTCAGGACAATACTGGTGTGGAATAGAAACGCACATGCTTAGATTTGACAAGTATAGCAAGATTAACCTGGTGGTTAAACACGGTAAGGTATCAGTATTCTAACGTTTGTGAGAAGTGTGTTTCATCTACATAATGTTCTTCAGAACTCTTCCTCTTCAGTTCCTCCTCTTCACTCAGACACTCTAGTTTCCTTTCAAATCTCTTTTTTTCTGGTGCAGTGACAGAAGAATTTGCTGTAGTGGGACAGAATATGCAGATCTCGTGCCATCAGGAAAATGCACACAAAAATCAAGTGAAGTTCTTCTGCAAAGGAGAAAAACCCTCGGCCTGTGAGATGTCAGGAGTCAAAGTTTCCTCTGTAATCCGAACTAGTGGCAGATACAGTCTGAGTGATTCCACTGTGACGGTCGCAAACGTTTCACTAGAGGATTCTGGGATATACTGGTGTGGAATAAAGGTGACGGGAGAAGAAGCAACCCACTGGACTTCAGTCCACCGTCTGCACATTTCTGAAGGTAAGAAGCTTTCAGAAGCTCTGATGAAATGTAAATGTGCTGTATCAGTGTGACGACTAGAAATACTGAAGAGCTTCTAAAAACCAGAAAACGGAGTCAGGAAGAAACTGATCGTGAGACTGAGAACATCACCAGAGCCGAGCACATCTGGTTTCTCAATCACCAGGACTTCCTCTTTGTCTTCCTCATCATTATCTTCCTCAGTTGTATCTTTAAAAAGCGATGCATCGACTCCGAAGCCAGAATCAGGTGAGATGTGTTTGGTTTCTCACACAGTTCTTCTGGTCTCATTTCTCTTGACTATTGTTGATGATTCTTTTAGGTATTTTAGCCGTTAGCATCACGCTAGCTCTCTTGCTGATGATGGTTGGACTATCGTTGTTGTTGTTTTTCTTCAGGAAAACCCTGAACAATGGAGGTAGGTTTGACACAAATTCACATCTACACAAAATCTTTACACATCAACCTTTAACCAGCAGGAAATAAAGCTGTGTGTCATGATCCAGCTTCTCCAACTGGAACAAAACTTCTTCAGCTGAATAATGGAGACCAAGAAGGATCTAGATCGGTAAGTTTAACCCTGTACATCTGTCTCTCATGATCACAAGCTCTGATTAAGGAATAACTCTTTCAGGACGAGACTGTGGTTTATGAGGAGATTTCAGAACACAATACGTATGCTTTAGCTGGATTACCCAATAGCATCATTTACTCCAGCATCAAAACTTCATCCAAGACTGAAGAACAGAACTGAGATCCAGCTTGCTGTGTTTTTTTCTTCATGTTTGACAAAACATTGACCTTTTCATGTGTTGTGCCATTTTTCACATTGCAGTGTTTTGTGGTTTTATCAAATATATGTATCAAATACAATAGCACGAGTTTCAGTGTTGTGTTTTCGAGGCCTGCGCGGTATTTGTTCAGGTGTTTGTCGTTTCTGAGGTGGCACTTACAAGATGGTACAATTCTCTTTTGTTCAGGGAAAGCTGTTTATAGAGGGAAATGTTTTATAGATCTAAATCTTTAGACATTTTGCTTTTGCGAGCAGAGACTATAATAGTTGCAGCAACGGGATGACAACGCACACAAATGTTACAACTAAATCTGTTAAATGTTAAGTGCAATAATCTACTGTAATTTTGCGAGTTTTTCAGAAATCTTCGTACAGAGCGACCTCTGGTGGAGACCTTTCTCGTTGATGATGATGATGAACATGATGATATTACAGGTGGATAAGAAAACAATATACCGGAACAGTACTATATTAAAAAAAATGCATATTTATTTATATGCTGTATTAATAAATCTAACCAAAATAGACAAATGTGTTATATTTCATAGATTCACAAAGTTCTCGTGGACTTGTATTATTTACCTATAATGATATAAATTATCACTAATCAAATGTTAAAATAAACGAATATTTTTTCTCTATTTTATTCCTTTGTCAATACAAAGTCTTTATTTTCGACGGCAACTAGTTGTTTAATTCCAGTGTTTTGTAATTTTACTTTCACACGGATTGTAAATTGCGAGTGTAAACATCAAGTAAGACAAGAAATACAACAACTCGTTAACAAATCGACATCAATCGCATTTCACTTTTACTGATATATTTTGAGATAATAACAATTTGTAACAACAACGAGTCTGGCTTTTCTCTTAAGTCTCTTCCACCTGAAGTTATGTGTGTGTGTCACAGTAAATATATGTTAGATCAGCGTCGGTGTTTCAGGACACTATTGCTTTGATACTTTTATATTTATATATTTTATTTTGGCTTGTCTATTTTTCCTTTACATTTATTTATTATTGTATTATTGTATTGTATTGTCTACCGAAAGAAATTTCGTTGTACAACATACAATGACAATAAAAGCACATTACTTACTCTTACTTACATGTGTTTTCTGTCAGTGATGTGTTGAAAACGCCCCTGTCGCCACCGTTTCACTGCAAGGGGCGTTGCTAATTTAAAGGCGCACTCGCGAGACTATTCCAAATTTGGGTTTTGTACAATTTATTCAGAACAAAACACAACACCCTCCACTGTTAGTAACTTTATGACCGGGAGAGCACAGTAGTTATGTTATAAGACTGACACAAAGGAACGATAAAGCCTCTGTTTTGATAAGGAAACGTCCCCTTTAATGCTCACGGACCACCCTGGACCAGTCCTTTATCTGTCGGGCGACAGTAAACCCCGCTGCCCAGTCGCGTCTGCGCTCCGCTCCTGCTCTGCTTCTCTGTCTGTATCTTCCATCTGTCGTCTCTCCTCTTTTTGTTCTCCGGCTATGCAGCTGCTGTCCGTCTTTCTCCTGCTGCTCTGGACCGGCCCGGTCCGCGGCTATTTCCCGGAGGAGCGCTGGAGCCCCGAGTCCGCTCTGCTTGCTCCGCGGGTGCTGCTCGCGCTGGTCTGCCGCAACTCCGCGCACTCTCTACCGCACGTCCTCGGCGCGATCGACCGCCTGAATTACCCCAAAGAGCGGATGGCTGTGTGGTGAGTCCACAGAACTTCCACTTCAGGTGTTTTAGCTGAGATGCACAATTGCACATTTCTGGTGTAAAGGCGACGACAAATTGCAGGCAAACTTTTTGTATTAACTTTACTATGACGTAAGTGAGACTGTTGTTTTTGAGCGTTAGAGATGTTTAGGGGATCACCAGGGGATTTTTCCACGTTTGGGATGATGAAGATGTTCCTCTTGTGATGCGCGTTTGTATCGGGGGGAAACGAGCGAGTTCAGACGTGTCGCATCCACCCACCCAAAACCAAACGTGTCTCTCGCGTGAATGGGTTTGTGTTTGTAGCGACCACTGTGGAGAGTCACAGAGCTAAAATAAACTCTCCCCGCGCCTAAAGCGAGATTAACATTCATTCCAGTCGAGACGGACAGAGCCAGAGACGGAGAGAGATAGAATAATGAATAGAAAGTATTGCCAATAGTGAATAAGTGACGTCATTTATAACTGTTTAACCTAATTTCTTTGTTTTGACTGCTAAGCTTAACTTTTTAACTTACTTACCGTATGTTATTATTTAGCTTGACATAAAAAACATAAAGATAAATTGCTCCCAGTTATGCCAAACTCTAATATTGTTCCCATGACTGTAAAGTGCATTTTGGAAGAACCTCTATAGATTTCTCTTAAAATACATTATGAAGAAGTTAGATTTTGGGAAATCTTCATTTCAAAGCTTTGTCTCTGATTACATTATATTTTAACTTTTTTTCTTTTATTGTTCTGTTCACAGTCTTATCGTGTTGTGGCATTGATTCTATTAAAACAAGATTTTGCTAATATATTTAGATGAAATTTCAGTATTATTTATGACAGTGTGTGTGTGTGTTGGAATTAGCTCAGTTCAGATCATTCTAGTTTGCTGATGTTAGAGAACTAAACCACTTGTGAATGACACTGATTTGCGATCATCCCTGAACTCTGAAAGAACGTCACTCTTGCATCTTTATTTCGTGAGTGATGAAGCTTTCTGTGAGATCTCCATCTGGATGCCTCATTTTACCCTTGTCTGGGTGTTAGTGGGTGTTTTTGGGTGGTCTACAGACTTGTTGCAATAAATCCTGCCTAACTTGGATTTAATTGCAGCAAACAACATTAAATTCTCAATATTTGTCCGAATTATGTTTTTGTAGAAACTGCTGTTGTGCCTTGAGATCTTTAAGAACCCAAATGTCTCTTCAGGGTTGGAACAGACCACAATTCTGACAACACCACGGCTCTTCTCCATGAATGGCTGGCAAATGTGCAGAACTTCTATCATTACGTGGAGTGGAGACCCCAGGAGGAGCCCAGGTAAGTGATGAAGATGATGACTCTCTGTACACTTCTGAGCTCAACAAGATGTTTAATGATATCATGCAGTGTCTATGAAGATGAGGACGGCCCGAAGCACTGGACCAACCTTCGCTATGAGCGAGTGATGAAGCTCCGGCAGGCGGCTCTGGACTCGGCTCGAGAGATGTGGGCGGATTATTTTCTGGTGCGTCTGTCTCTCTCTCTCTCTCTCTCTCTCTCTCTCTCTCTGCCTTTCTCACTCTTGTCTTTGTTTGTCTGTTCATTCTCCAAATATTTGTCTCACTCTTTCTCATTCTTTATCAAGAGTGGGCGATATACCATTGCTAAAGTGAAAGCTGGTATTGTAATGTGCCAGCATGTACATTTGACCAGAATTTTTTTTCTTTCGGATTTGAGACATTGAGGCTACATTATTAAATTTCTAAATAAAAATTATAAATTATTGGAGTTGAAATACCTTGGTGTTTGTTGATTTAAAATAATTAACAAGGTGTTCTTCTGTTGTGTTGCTCTATTGCTCTATTACTTATGTTGCCATTGAGAACTAGAGCAAATATCAACAGAGATAAATCTGTTCTTGCTTTAACTTGGTTTCCAGCTTCGGCTGCAGCAATGGAGCAACACAACAGAGGAACACCTGCTTAATTCTTTCCAATAAACATAAGGAACACAGGGAACGTCATTCAATGCACGTCCCCTTTAGTAGCATAACTTATGCTTAATTGAATTGAATTGAATTGAATTGAAAAATCCTTTATTAGTCCCACAGGGGGAAATTTCACGTCACAACAGCAACAACAATTCCAAGCAAATAAATAAACAAACATCACCATAACGCACTGCACACATCATAATAGACAAACAAACAAACACAGACCATAAATGAACCTGCCCGTCATAAGCATAGTTCCAGTCACCAGTTTAAATTTAAGTTCAAATTGTAGAGTCTAATCGCAGCAGGTAGGAAAGATCTGCGATATCTCTCCTTCACACAGCGGGGGTGAATCAGTCTGCCACTGAAGCTGCTCTCCAGAGCAGACAGTGAGTCCACCAGTGGGTGAGAGTCCAGGTCCAGGATGGATGATAGTTTATCCAGGACTCTTCTCTCACCCACCTCCTGCACTGTGTCCAGAGTGCAGCCCAGGACAGAGCTGGACTTTTTGATGATCCTGTCCAGTCTCTTCCTGTCTTTGCCTGAGATGCTGCTGCTCCAGCAGACCACACCGTACAGGATTGCTGATGCCACCACAGAGTCATAGAAGATCTTCAGGAGTGACCCTCTCACTCCAAAAGACCGCAGTCTCCTCAGGAGGTAGAGTCTGCTCTGACCCTTCCTGTACAGTGCGTCTGTGTTGTGAGTCCAGTCCAGTTTGTTGTTCAGATGCACACCCAGGTATTTATAAGACTCCACTCTCTCAATGTCCATTCCCTGGATGTGCATCGGTGGGATGACAGTAGACTGTCGCCGGCGAAAATCCACCACCATCTCCTTAGTTTTCCCTGCGTTGATCAGGAGGTGGTTCCGCCGACCAGTCCACAAAGTCCTGAGTGAGTCCTCTGTACTCAGCATCGTTAGCTCCTGTGATCAACCCAACAATTGCTGAGTCATCAGAGAACTTCTGCAGAACACAGCCGTCCGTGTTGTGTCTGAAGTCTGAGGTGTAGAGAGTGAAGAGGAAAGAGGAAAGGAGCCAGTACAGTCCCCTGTGGAGCCCCCACACTGCAGCTCAGAGTGTCAGACACACAGTCCTTGGCTCTCACAAACTGTGGCCTTCTTTAATCCTTGTTTTAAAAGTGTTTTTGTTTTCATGCTGTGTTTTATAAAAATTTTGCATTTACTGTAGGTCTGCTACTCATGTTACATGTTAAAAATGACAACATCATCTGAGAAATGTTCACAGCAAAATGTATCTTTGATAATAGCTGATTATAGGAAGACAAGATGATGTTTAATGTTTGTGTTCATTGTGTTTATGGAAATATTTGTAATTATAATTATATTCTACTATATAATTATAATAACATATTATTTCTGTTATCATTTGTTTGTTAAATTAAAGTTTGTGATGTTTTAATCTCAAAAATATTTCCCACACCTTTTCTGTTTCTCCCCCACCTATATCTATATATCTCCCACCCCTATCGTATCTTCTTATTTATCTTTCTATCTTTCTCTCCCAATCTCATTGTCTCTCTTTCTCTGTAGATGGTGGACTGTGATAACATCTTGACCAATCAAGATGTGTTGTGGAAGATGATAAAGGAGAATAAGACCATCGTCGCCCCCATGCTGGAATCCAGAGCTGCCTATTCAAACTTCTGGTGTGGCATGACATCACAGGTGTGTGGGCGTGGAGAAACGTAGGTGCATGCCTACTGATCACTTGACCTCACGAAAGGGTGTTTTTAGGGCTACTACAAGCGCACGCCGGCCTATATACCACTCCGACGGCAGGAGAGGAAGGGCTGCTTTGCCGTCCCTATGGTTCACTCCACCTTCCTGGTGGATCTTCAGAAGGAGGCGTCACATCAGCTGGCTTTCCACCCGCCTCACCCGGACTACAGCTGGGCATTCGATGACATCATCATCTTTGCTTTCTCTGCTCGGATGGCTAGTACGCCTTCACTGTTGTGTTTTTTAGATAATCCACTGGCACATATTTTTTTTTGTTTCACTTTGATTTTCACCTTCCTCAGACGTTCAGATGTACATCTGCAACAGAGAGACTTATGGGTACGTTCCCGTGCCTTTGCGCTCTCATAACACCCTGCGGGACGAGGCCGACAGCTTCCTGCACTCCGTTCTAGAAGTGATGGGTGAGTCACATGGCCCGCTCGTGACCAATCAACGTCCTTCACTGACATTGTGCCGTGTTCAGTTCGAGGTCCTCCGTCACAACCCTCCGTCTATCTCTCGCTTCTTCATAAGGAGCCGGATAAAATGGGGTTTGATGAGGTGAGACGCGCTTTGTGAATCACCGCACTGTTGCAATAGGGTTTAATGTTGTTGTCTGTGTGAAGGTGTTCATGATTAATCTCCTGAGACGTTCTGACCGTCGACAACGAATGCTGAGGACTTTATATGAGCAGCAGGTCAGCGCCAAGATCGTCAGTGCGGTTGATGGCAAGTACGTCACACGCTCATGTGATGGTCAGAACAACATGTTAGTTTTGAGCATGAACTGAAGAACTGTAATGTGTGTGTGTCAGGGCTATGAACAGCAGTCAGTTGGAGGCTTTGGGGATTCAGATGTTGCCGGGTTACAGTGACCCGTATCATGGGAGACCACTAACTAAAGGGGAACTGGGCTGCTTCCTGTCACACTACAACATCTGGAACGAGGTCACACACGTGCACACACACACACCAAAATTAGCCAAAATTGTTTGCCCAAATTAATAATTCTAATAATTCTAATTAATAATTATGACTACAACTGTGACCATCGTGCAATGGCAGCCAACATTTGGTCATTTGCATGTATGACTTTATGATTGTTCTTTCACTACATTTATAAATCAGACTTCACTCAACTATGGGTCTTCTCAATTTAAAGTAGTATTCTAAAAATTCTAAATTGATTTAAAATTGAATTGAAAATGCCTTTATTTGTCCAACAGCGGGGAACCAACGGGGAAATTGCATTTTACAGCAGCATAAATAATATATAGAAGAATATTATTATATATACACACGTCTAAAATAATAAATCAAGTAAACTTGCGTACATAAATAAATAAAACCATAAATAACACTGCACTTAAACTTTTTCAGAAGCTGACCTCTGGTGTGTGTGTGTGTGTGTGTGTGTGTGTGTGTAGATTGTGGACAGAGGCCTGAAGGCTTCGCTGGTGATCGAGGATGACCTGAGATTTGAGGTTTTCTTCAAACGTCGCCTGCAGAACCTGATGCAGGACATACAGACACACAAACTCGACTGGGACTTGATGTGAGGAAACATCAAGTCTTTCTCTCTCTCTCTTTCTCTCTCTCTCTCTCTCTTCTCTCTCCTCTCTCTCTCTCGCATGAACTCATACTTGCCCCATCAGGACACAACCCTACTTGTTTTCCCTCTTTGATTCTTATGCTGTCTTCCAATTCCTCCCTGTCTGTTTCTCTCTGCCTCTGATTGGTCAGTTACATTGGGAGGAAGCGGATGCAGGTTGAGCGAGCGGAGCGGTCAGTGGCTGGGATTCGCAGTCTGGTGGAGGCCGACTACTCGTACTGGACTCTGGGATACGTGCTGTCTCTGCGCGGTGCTGAGAAGCTGCTGCGTGCTGAACCGCTGAAGAAGCTGCTGCCGGTCGACGAGTTTCTGCCGATCATGTTCAACAAACACCCCGTGTGAGTGTGTGGGACGATGAGAGGTTGTTGTTGTGGTCAGTGTGTTGACCGTGTGTGTTTGCTCTGCAGTGACGAGTACATGTCACACTTCCAGCCCCGGGACCTGAAGGCCTTCTCAGCCGAGCCCCTGCTGGTCTACCCCACACACTACACGGGTGAGCCCGGCTACGTCAGTGACACCGAGACCTCCACCGTGTGGGACAACGACACGCTGCACACAGACTGGGACCGAGTCAGATCCCGGAAGAGCAGCGAGCAAGAAGAACTCAGCTCTCAAGCACAGAACAGTGACGTCATGCAGTCGCCGCTCGACAGCACGGCCCGGGATGAGCTGTAGAGCGGAGAATGCCGCCACTATGATACCCAATGAAGCCAAAGAGCTCTGCCAACATCGTGCCAACCAATCACGTCAGCTGGACCGTTCAGCTTCCCACCAATCACATTCAGCCCGGAATGCTGAGAAGAATGTCTGCACTGCTCTGAATTGGGAAGCAGAAATTCTCTGGGAATCTGATGATGCAGTGAAGCGGTGGATGCGAGAAGACAAAGGGCCCAAAACGATTTCTGGAATTCTTGATGGTTCTGGAGGACATTGGCTTGTTCTGTTCCTCTTTATGCTGTGAACTTCAGATAAACCGGTGTAGTTCTGATCCATGAGCTCTTTTTCCTCAGTCACGTTATTCGGTCTGAATTTAGGGAGCTTTGTAAAATCCTCAAACATGATCTTTGGTCACTGGAACTAAATTATTGCAAGTTTGCAGGATGAAGGACTGTTTTTATTTGAATATTTCCTCATTGTGAATCATTTACGTGTCAGAATTGAAGTCTTTTGACATGTGTTCAAGTCAGACTAAACTTTACTTGATGCCAAATGTGAAAATCTTTTTTCTGTAAGTTTTGTTCTGTAAGTTTTACACGTGTGTTCTACAAAATGTGCCTTAAATTCCAAAGAATAAAGATGTTTGTCTGTTTCTGACACTCAAGCCTCCAGACGGACTCAGGTTCTGGCCTGATCTGAGGTCAGCAGCGCCAGGATTGGATCAGTTTATGCTGATATATTTATAGCTCTCCATTCGAACCCTGACCTCCTTTTTAAATGAACTTGAGGGTTTTCTCTCTCTCTCACACACACACACTTTCTCTTTCACACACTCTTTCACTGTCTCCCTCTCACACCCCGTCTCACTCTGTATTGGATTAAGGTGTATTTTCAGCACTGAGAGCTTATGGGATCTCAGACAAACATGCTCATAATCCTTCACAGACTCTGCCACTCTTCATTTCCACTGAGAGACTGATGGAGAGGAACAGACTTTTCTCTCTTTTTTTATTCTCGCTAACGAGTTTGGCAGATACTAATCACTTCAGTAATTGATGCCTGTCAGAGGCCAGTTCAGAGATTAGAAGTATTATTACAGCAATCCCCTGCTGCATCTCTGCCTTTCTCTGGGATTATGGCTGTGCGGGGATTAGGTGGTCTGCTCATTTCTCCATGTCATCTCTGGGAATGAGGAGCGAGAGAAAGTGACAGAGAAGCCAAACGTCTCGCGCTCATGATCGGCATCTACTTGTTTCCGAGCGGAACCGGACTTCGGGTCGGAAGGTGAGCATAACAAAGCTAACGCCGCTATGCTAATATAACGGAGTTGTTTATTATATTAGCAGCATTAAGAAATTCAAACTGAATCTGAATTCTTCTCAAGCGTGTTGACTTTAAACATTAGAACACAATGCAATTCTTTTCAGACCTACCTATTTACAAATACAATCTACATTAAAGTACAAATTACTAGAACTTTAGAACATTTAAACTTTAAACTGGTTTACTCTAATATAAATTAACAAAAAGCTGCTTTGAATTGAAGTTTGGGCTGTTTGAATTTGAAAAACAAAACAAAACAAAAAAACATTTGAATTTTCAGCTTAATATACTGTCTGTGAGTGTTGTTCTATCATGATTTGCTGTTTAACTTAACCAGAAACTAACAGATTCTCTATTCCAATCAGGTTTTTGCAGCGCTGATCCACAGTTGGTCAACCTTCAGGACCTGATCATGGTGGACCTGTTCCTGGGGAAGGTCCTGGTGAAGAACAACAAGGACAAAGATGAGCTGGACACAGAGCGTGAGATCATCCTGCGTCTTCAGAACCGGATCCTCATGCTGTTCTTTGGTTCTGGCGAATGTGAGAAGTGCCAGGACTTTGCCCCGACTCTCAAAGAGTTTTTTAAGAAGCTGACGGATGAGTTCTACGTGGAGCGTTCAGCTCAGCTGGTTCTTCTCTACATCTCACTGGACTCCTCCGAGGAGCAGCAGGAGAAGTTCCTGAAGGAGCTGCCCAAGCGCTGCTTGTTCCTGCCCTACGAAGACACCTACAGGAGGTACGTTGACAAGGACACGCCTAGTTTTTCTCAAAATAATTTTTTTTGTGATTGTTTTCTACAGAGAGCTGGCGGTGATGTTTAAGGTCCAGGATCTGCCCAGGGTGGTGGTCTTGCGTCCAGACTGCTCCGTCCTCTCCCCCAACGCCGTTTCAGAAATCTGCTCTTTGGGGACGGACTGTTTCCGCAACTGGCAGGAAGGAGCTGAACTCATCGACAGGAACTTCATGATGAACGAGGAGTTTGATGACGGCAAAATGCGAAGCATGACAGATCCATTCCGTCGGCTCAAATACAAGGTGGAAGACAAGAAGAAGAAGAAGAAGAATGGAGAAGAGGAGGACGATGAGGATGACGGTGGAGGCCCGTGGGGATGAAGAGGTTAGAACTGATCACAAACCTTTACTGCCTCGTTCTTATGGGCTGAGTGATGCTCTAATGACATTAGCGATCTGGACAGACACCACCAGGACAAACACGTGCTCCGCTGTAATTACTGAAAAGCTGAATCTCCAGATCCTCACCCTTCGCTTAAACATTCTTTCTAACACTCTGGTTTTTATATTTTTAAGTTGCATGTACCCAATACTGCTTTGAATCTGATAAGCATTGAACGCATCTTTTATTCAGCACTGGGGCTTTAAGTAGCATCTGCTTTGAAATAAAAATTGTCATGTTAATAAGCAGGTTTGTGGGTGTTATTTCTGTTTCCTTGTGTTAATGTGGAAGGTTTGTCGCTTTTCCTCACATCACTAGTTTAAAATAATTATATATATAATATTAATAATAAAAAATCAGTTTGTGCCAGTTCACAGACAAAAGTGGAGGGATGAGTTCTTCCAAGGAGTCGACAAATGTAATTGAAATTATTTAATGAAGTACCATAATGACACAAATTAATAGCATTCCTATTATTAAATATAAGAGCCTTTTTCCGATTTTAGACGCTCAAAAACTTGAGGGGTGCTTTTACGTATTTAAATTATGCAAAATCTTTGAAAAATATAAGCGCCCATTGTTCCATCAGAATTTTTTCCACATTTCAAGGCAAGTGCTTATAATCCCTAATTAATAAAATTTTCAGGGCATAAACACGGTTTGGCATTTCACTGCTAGTTGCGTTAACGCGTCAAAGATCCAGGAGGATAGAAACGTAAATCTATTTTCTTTTACTTTTCTATAACAAGTGTTGTAATTATTATGTTATCTATGTAATTATTACAAGTAATGATGTAACTGTAATTATTGATGACTGTGCAGTTATAGGATTTACCGACTGTATAATTGACACGAATGTCTTTTATCCTTTACCGACTTTCAGCGTCTTTAGCTGAGATCATGTGCTTCCGTTCTTGAGAAACATGCTGTTAATAGCTTGTAGCATTTCTGTTATTGCATACTATTACTTTGTAATACTCTCAGCTTCTACGTCACTTAGATAAACTTCCCCTATTTCACATTCCATTAAGTCTTTTTCTCTTTACCATCTCAGACAGGAGGCGGTTGGATGTTACATGTACCACTTCTGTAATTATCAAGAAAAAAAAGTACTTTTATTATTTCTATTTGTGGTGTCATTTAGGAATAATTATAAATATCCTGTTGAGCAGAATGTCTAAAGATCGAAGAAGTTGAGACAGGACTGAATCTGAAAATTTCATGTTCCAGAAATGAAAGAAGTGATTTAAATTGGAATCAATAGAGTACAATATTTAAGGCATTCATTACATCTTAAATCCATCCATTTTCAAGGTGTACACAGATTCACTCACTCACTCACTCACTCACACTTATAAGTATTTTCCATTCACCAGTTCACATGGTGGCACAGTATTGACTCGTGGCAGGAAACCAGACCCCCAGAGGGAAAATATAAGCTGAAAGAAGCACAGAACAAAAGATGGGCCAAGTTTAAATGGATCCTGGCAGAGACAGGGTCTGAGATAAGACATCTTCCTAATGAACACCTTCCTAAAGATAAGCTGATAAGAATGATATTCAGCAACTATTTTAATTGCTTTTTTATTTCTCAAGATTTATCCAGCTTAGTTTCCTCAGAGCTGAATAAATCTCCTGCTTTGACTTCAAGTCTTATAAAGACACTTGTAGAGTAATTGTGAAGGCCAATGTGTTCAACAGCCTGTTGCCGTTCAGCTTAAAACCTTAAAACACCGCATTAAACTCTGCCCTCTGTCTCAATTTAAACCAGCACAAACCCGTCCAAGACGTTTCTCGTGGCTTGTGTGTCACTGATGTTGCTCCCAATGTTGCGAAATAGGTGTTTTACAAATTTGTTTAATCTTTAGGAACTTGTGTTTAATTACGTAAACGCATCTTTATTTGTCGATTAAAAACAAAGTGTTACAGAGCTTTCTCTCTCACTCTCTCTATCTCTCAGTCTCTCCCTCCCTCTCTCTCACTCATTCACTCACTCACTCACTCCCTCTCTCTGTCTCTCTCTCTCTCTCCCTCTCTCTCTCTCTCTCTCTTTCTCTCTCTCTCTCTCTTCCCCTTCCTCTTTTTGTACACTTGTCTGAAGCTTTTCATCTAGTGACAGTCGTTCAGAATTGTTGCATTGCATTTCCACTTCTGCGAAACTTGAGAGAAGTGAAAGATGTCTCCTCTGTGTCTTTTTCTTCAATTGTGATTTGAGGTAAGTGTTAATCGCAACAATCGTACATTTTGAAAAGATACTGGGTTTGATTTTCTGCTTGTGGATCTTAAATTAGTAGAAGAATTGTTTTTTGTTTTCGGTAGATAATATATGAACTACATTCCCAGAGAAAGTGTTGATGGGTTTTTATACTTTTTCAGTGTATAACAGATGTGAATCATGCCGTCATTTGTGTTCTGGAAGTTATACTCCTGCTGATGTGTTGTCTTATGAAGACTGTTGCTGCACATATTTACTGTTGTGCGCTTTGAGACAGTTCAAACTGTGAAAAGCGGCTTACAAATGCTCAGAACTTGAACTGTGTGAACACAATGAGTTTGGCAGAAGAGAAAGAAAGTGAAGTTTCTTCTGATCAAAGTAAAGTGTATGTGAAGGCCAGCACGTTCTTTCAGGATCTTAACCAGATGAAGTTTGAAGATCTGCAGCAAGTCAAACAGCAGCACAAGAACAGCATGAGGATAAAGTACCAGAGTGTTTCTGAGGGAACAAAGCTGTACGAGACTCAAACCCTCCTGAACAGGATCTACACTGAGCTCTACATCATAGAGGGAGAAGGTGAAGGATGGAATGAAGAACACGAGGTTTTACAGATGGAAAAAAGCGACAGAAATCAACAGTCACACGAGGCTCCTATCCACTGCAATGACATCTTTAAAGTTTCTCCTCATGCTGGAGGAGAGAAGATCAAGACCGTCCTCACTAAAGGCATCGCTGGGATCGGGAAAACCATCTCAGTGCAGAAGTTCATTCTAGACTGGGCTGAGGGAAAAGCCAATCAGGACGTGGACTTTGTGTTCATGCTTCCGTTCCGAGAGCTGAACTTGATCGGAGATGAGCAGTACAGTCTTCACCGACTCCTGCTGGACTTTCACCCTGAACTCGATGGTCTGCAGCCAAAGGCTTGTGAGGAGCAGAAAGTTGTGTTCATCTTTGATGGTTTGGATGAAAGCAGAATGACACTGAAGTTCTCAGACGGTGAGAAAGTGTCAGACGTGACTGAGACGTCACCAGTGTCTGTGTTGATGTCCAATCTTGTGAGAGGAGACCTGCTTCCATCAGCTTTCATCTGGATCACCTCCAGACCAGCAGCAGCCGATCAGATTCCCTCCAGATACATCAGTCGCCTGACAGAGATTCAGGGATTCAGTGAGGCTCAGAAGGAGGAATACTTCAGGAAGAGGATCAGTAATCGAGATCATATCACCAGAATCATCTCACACATCAGGAGATCCAGAAGCCTCCACATAATGTGTCACATTCCCATCTTCTGCTGGATCTCAGCCACTGTGCTTCAGGACCTCCTGACACAAGACAGTGGTGCTGAAATCCCTCAGACTCTGACTGAAATGTACATTCATTTCCTGCTCATCCAGCTCAAAGTGAAGAACCAGAAGTATGAAGGCAATGATCCAGAGGAACTTCAGTTCGACAGTAAGATGATCGTCAAACTTGCTGACCTGGCGTTCAAGCAGCTGATGAAGAGCAATGTGATGTTCTATGAGGACGATCTGAGAGAAAGTGGCATAGACGTCACTGATGCCCTGGTGTATTCTGGGATCTGCACTGAGCTCTTCAGAGAGGAATCTGTCATTCATCAGAAGAAGGTTTTCAGCTTCATCCACCTAAGCATTCAGGAGTTCATGGCAGCTTTCTATGTATTTCACTATTATGTGAACACAACAATGGAGGGCCTGAGAAATTTTGCCTCGCTAAAACATTTGCTCAAGTGCGCCATTGACAAAGTCCTGGATAGTGAGAACGGACACCTGGATTTGTTCCTCCGGTTTCTCATGGGCATCGCAATGGAGAACAACCAGAAACTCTTTAAGATTTTCCTCAGTCACACAGAGAAAAGTTCAGCAAGCGTCCATGAAGCTACGCAGTACATTAAAGAGAAGATCAAGAGTGACCAGCATCTCTCCACAGAGAGATCCATCAACCTGTTCCTCTGTCTGCTGGAGGTGAGAGATCAGACTCTGTCCAGAGAGATTCAGGAGTTTGTGAGGTCCGACAAACAGTGGGAGAAGAAGCTCTCTGCTGCTCACTGCTCCACAATGGCCTACATGCTCCAGATGTCAGAGGAGGTGCTGGACGAGCTGGATGTTCAGAAGTACAACACTTCAGATGAAGGCAGAAGACGCTTGATTCCCGCTATCAGTAACTGCAGAAGAGCTCGGTGAGTTTCACAGTTCCTCTCGTGGATCATGATCATCTCTGGTTCAGTTCCTTTTTCAGTGTTGTAATGTTCTTCAGACTGGCCGGCTGTGACCTCACGGCTCAGTCCTGTGAGAGTTTATCACAGGCTCTTCGGTCTCCAAACCGGGTTCTGAAGGAGCTGGATCTCAGCAACAACGACCTGCAGGACTGTGGGCTGAAGATCCTCTGTGATGCTCTGAGGAGTCCAGACTGTTTGCTGGAGGTTCTAAGGTTAGACCTGAAGATGTCTCACACAAACCTTCTACTGATGGTCTTCGTCTGTAGTTTATCAGGCTGTATGGTGACAGAGGAAGGATGTTGTTTAGTGTCTTCAGCGCTGAGATCAAACTCGTCCTCACAGTTGAGAGAGCTGGATCTGAGCTACAATCACCCAGGAACCTCAGGAGCCCAGCAGCTCTCACAGCTCCTGCAGCAGCCAGACTGCAAGCTCAACACACTCAAGTAAGGAAAGATCGACTTCACTTACTTGAGTCTGAGCGATTGAAGAAGAGTTTGAGCCCCATTGGTTTTGCTTCTTCTTGTGCAGTTTAGAACACGGGGGTCCTTGGCGAATCACACGAGGACTACGGAAATGTAAGTCTTTAACCCAACATTCTGCATACAGTGCTACCTCACCTTACGAAATTAATTTGTGTCAAGACTAGTTTCGTAAAGCTAAGATTTTGTAATGTGGGTAAACGCACTAATCTGTCCGAAGCCATTCAGATATACTGTTTGTATAAATGATGAAATACTTGTAATAAATTAAATAAAAAACTTGTTACTAAATGGTTATTGAAAAAAAACATAAAAAATGTATACTGTGGTATTAAAGCTAAAGAATAAAAATAGGTTTCATTTACTTTCATGTGACAATCCCACCCACACAAGTTGATTATAAAAATTAGTACTTAGGGGTGGGATTCTCTCAAAGATGCACTTTGTAATGTAAATTTTTCCTACGTTGAGGTACCACTATACAGAAATATATATTTCTATACAGATATATATATATATCAAAAACTATATTTATTGAATCAAGCCATTTCATTTGTTTCGTCCGTGAAACTATACTAATAATAATAATAATACCGTAATAATATGAGTATTTGTAAGCCGCTTTTCACAGTTTTAACTGTCTCAAAGCACATGTGTAAACATTAGGGGTGTGACGAGATCAGATGCTTCTCGCGAGATGCGATTGGATCTCGTGATATCGCGAGAATTTGCCGCCATTTTTTTTGACAGTGTGTGGAATCAAACATTGTTAAAGGATTCGTGCACGAGTGTCCCGATGTTGGCGCCGGCATGCGCGGATCTTTGCGCTGGCGTTTCAATATACTGTGGCTCAAAAAACCGCGGACTGAGTAACTGAGTAACTCCTCCCGCTGAGAGAGCGCGGATCTCCGCCATTGCCCCGCCCCCGCGACAGGTCAGACTCACTACTAGATCGTTTGTGAATGAACTTTAATAAAGTGTGTTTGTAAAATAAACCGATTATTTCAAACAGTCATTAGTTGCACATTTGAGTTTAATCTAATGTGTCTAATACACGTGTATTACATTACTATCCAAACGATTCACTCTGCAGTAGAGCAGAAATATGAGAGTAAACCAGCTGATTACTGCAGTAAAACTGATTCAGATGATGTGAGTCTCACCAGCGACATCGTGAAGGGAAAGATCGTCACGTCCTGAACAAGACCCGTTGTTTTAGTCAGTAATTGATTGGACACTTTCAATAAATATGGTTTTTATTCTACATGTTATGTTATGCATTGCATAATATGCTGCATTGCAACATGTAATACAAAATGTGGGGTCTTTAGAGCTAAAATTAACACAGTGAATTCAATCATAATAAAGTACATTGATGTTGAGTTGAACTTGATGCCAAAATGATTCTACCATTCTTTGCAAGTTACTGGAAGACTTGTATTTGTCTATAAATAGTGTTTAATGACTGCGCTTAATGGGTTTTTTATACTATTGACAGTTAAACATTTTTTGTGAAATTACTTGACTGGCAATTTATGGCATCATATTTTGTATGGTCAATATTATGTTGGTTATTTGTGTTATCACTGCATGCAATTGATGAAAATAGAAAGTGAAATGCATCAACAGTTTTGAACATTTTAGTTAAATAAAATACGGATAAAATCTTGCTCTCCTTATATTATTTGTCAAAGATTTATTTTTATTTAAAAAAAATCTAAATCTCGTCTCGATCTCGTGAGCCTAGTGTCTCGTCTCGTCTCGTGGGAAAAGTGTCTCGTCCCACCCCTAGTAAACATGTAAGGGAATTGTTGCTTTTTATCCATTTGATCGTCAGGTTAAACTAATATATTTCAATATTTTGACCTGTACAGGTAAACGTGTTTTACTTACTACATTATGAAGTGAAGTTCTGTATGAAATCAGAAGTTCTGATCTGCTTTTGTACAGACGCTTGCGACCTCACAATGGATCTCCAGACTGCTCACAACCATCTGGTCTTCTCTGATGGACTCAGAACAGCCACATGCGTGAAGGAGACGCAGCCGTATCCTGATGGTCCGGAGCGGTTCGAGAGCCTAGAGCAGGTTCTGTGTGGAGACGTGCTGACCGGACGCTGCTACTGGGAGGTGGAGTGGAGCGGCTGGAGTCACGTGGCAGTGTCCTACAAAAGCATCAGCAGGAAAGGGGGCGGAGACTGTCGCTTCGGCCTCAACGACAAGTCGTGGAACCTTTACTGCTGCGATAATATTTACTGCGCCTGGCACGATAACACCAGCACAAATATTTCTCCCTCCGCACCGGTCTCCCACAGAGTCGCCGTGTACCTGGACTGTCCGGCCGGAAGCGTTTCCTTCTACAGCGTCTCCGACAAACACTCGCTCAGACACCTTCACACCTTCAGCTGCTGCTTCACCGAGCCGCTCTACGCCGGGATCGGCCTCTACCCCGAGTCTTCAGTCTCTCTGATCTCTCCACAAACGCCGTGATCCTGTGAGACTCACTCCAGAGTGTCCACTAGACACTCCTGAGAGACACCAGACACTTTTGTGTACAGACATCCTTGAAATGTATTTGCACGTTTTTTGTTGGTGGTGTTGGTTGACGTTTAGTTTTATTACTCCTGTAGATCTGTAGGTGTTTAGAGTGTGACTCTCAGATAGCTGTTAAATTAAGTTTAACTGCAAACACCAGTCAATTACGCTGTAAAATAATCATTCACATTTTTTGAATCATTTATTCTGTTCCAGACTAATCAAAAACAAAGTTAGAAACAAAGTTAGAGATTATAAACTACATCTTTTACTGATGATAAAACAAAATGTCCATTTTTTTTCACATTGGAGAATTTTCCCATTAAACTATATAAATCTAACACTCAACTGCCACAGTATGACTGACCAGACTTTTTCAAAAATATATATAATTCTGCACTGAAACATCGAAGTTCCCCATGAGAATCAAACGTGACAATCTACTGGCTGAACCACATTAATGCTTTTCTTGGTTGAGGTGAGTGACGTCAGAACCCTGGGAACAGGTAAAACTCCTTCGTCAGAGATGTTCTTTCAATGCAAGGTAATATTTTCATCTCTCCTTTGAAGTTGGGGTCATTTTCCATTCGTGAGGCAATCTGAGGAACAAAGTGATGAGGATGAACATGATGAAGAGCTGAACCAGAGAACATAGCTCTTGACTCACCTGCCTGAACAAATCCATAATGTGAGAATTGTGAGCAGAACTGCAGAACACGTCCACAAGATGGGTGATGAAAAAACTCCCGTGTATAGTATGTCTGAACGCTCGGACGTCTGCAGAGAAGATGGGAGATCAACATCTCAGAGATCGATACAGTGAACTGCTCAGTCTGGATCATTCAACACTCACGAGGAACACACGACATGAAACAGGCAAAGTCTTTTTCTTTGTGTTTCCAGGCGTCAGACTGAATCTCCTTTACCATCACACCACCAAACTCCTCTAGACAGAGAACGATTATCCATGGAGTTAGAACATCTAAACAACACAGTGAAAATACAAAGCCGTGATATCTGACTTCCTCTACAGGCCTGAACGAGGATAATCTTCGGTTTATCACGCAGCTCAGAACATCTCTCAGCATTCAGACTTGAGAAGATCTCCTCGATGAAGTAGACATCTGTGCTGTTTTTTGTAGGGTGATAGTTGACGCCTGTAACTGCATCTTTATTGTTGATTCTCAATCCATGAGACATTATAACCACAAAGGTTCCGTCTGAATGTTGATGCTTGGAACCTTCAGCAAAACCCTCGACCGCTTGTTTTATGGCCTGTTAACAGAAACACTGTGTTCACCACTCATCTGGAAACAAAGATGCATGTCTGACGTACGTCTCCAGTAAGATCTCGGTATTCCACAACAGTGTAACCCAGAGCTTTCAGGAGCCAATCCATGTTCTCCTCATCACGTTCTGCTCCATGTCTGTTGTATTCCGCTTCTGAGAAATGTATGTTAGTGATGAGCAGAGCATAACGTCTCCGCTGGGACTTTTCCCGTGAATTGTAAATCTGAGAAGTACAAGAGTCCAAGAGTCCATTATTCATAGAAGTTCTTCAACAGCCATTGTGTGATACTTGCTTGATCAGTCTTTTCAGAAAGTTGTCTTCTGAGCTCTGGGTCAGTGAGAGTGATCCCACACGGCCTCTGCCAGTCGGACTCAAGCTTCTCTGTCTCTTGTCTCGGGCTATTCACGGGCTGGGAATCTGAAACAAAAACACAGAAGTTCTTTAATTATCATGGAACTGACCAGAAGCATCTTTTTTTCACGACTAGCATGTAAAGTTATGCATTAAACAGACTTAGTAATTACAACTAAAAGACACCAACTCCACATGATTTTCAGATTTTACCCTTTTCAAGTGCAGATTGGAGGAGACCAGCGAGATGATTCTGATTCATCATCTGCAGGACCTGGACTGAGATGCCTCCAGTCTTGCTGCTGTACTGCTGCACCATAATGTCCACCACATCTTCTCGAGTCACTGGCGGCTGCCTCACCAGCTTAAATTTAGCAATGGGAGCGACATCTGGTGAAAATTCATTCCACAAGTGCCATGCAAACTTCCTCAGGTCGTCGTCATCAAGCTCCTCGAGTTTTCCAACAATCACTCTTTTCATGTCGGCCATCCTGGATCAGCCTTAGAGGAGATAGAGTCATGAACCACAGATCTTGAGTGCAACTTACACATGTTCATCTCCATGCATGCGCGCGCGCACACACACACACACACACACACACACACACACACACACACCTGTAAGGAGATTAATCTCTATTTGAGCAGCTTTGGGAAACGTTTGGAGACAACAGTGTCTGGTCTTTTCATCCAATAGTAGCCAATCATTTTAATTCAAACATGAAGGCCAATCAGCTTTAAGCGTGTCATATTACATCATCTTGGCAGATTGAGTGGCTGAAACAGTGATGGAAAAATGATATGAAAGGAGAGGTAACAGTAAAAGTCAAAGCATTTTAATTACGTATCTCCATGGCATATTAAAGGAATAGAGGGTAATAAATTCCAGTTTAGAATAGAATAGAATATCCATTGTATACAGTATATTATTTAATAAACAATGACAGGCTGTAAACAATGACAGGCATTAAGCTAAAAGCAAGCAAATGCATGTAAGAGAAGACTAAATTCGAGTGTACAGAATGAAAAAGTGTACAGAATGAAAACCAAACGACGAAGACAGCGCTCAAGAAGAATCTAAGAACGAGAAAAATAGAAGAACGGTTCTTATTATGTTTTATTAACTCGTTTAAATTTGAACACGTGGAAGTTCCTTATTAAGGCCGACAGAGAGCGCTAGTGACAACACACACTTCGGGACAGATGGGGGCGATAAAAATCACCAATAACAGCGCGCGGTCATTCAAGCCAAATAAGGTGCAGTAAAACTTTCGAACATCGTGCATTTTTAATCAATGAAATCAATGAGTTTTATAATAAAAAAATGAGTGACTCAATGTGCAGCAATTTAATCATTTTGTGATATGCAGTTATACGTCAACATGAATCAACAACATGTTCATGCACATAATATTTTACATAGATCTATTTGACGATTATTGAGATAAATTAAATTGCATTAAATCTTACGGTTTGAAGCGACTTTTGTGGATCTTTGGACCTTATTCCAATCACGGTGAAACTTCTTGCTTTCGATTTGGCTTAGTTCTTACTAGTTTCTTAGTCCCTCCTACAGGATGAAGAAGGGAGGGACAGAAAATAAGTCGACACGTTTTAATGATCTGAACATTGAATAGCCATCCGAACCAGCAATCGTCCACGAGATTATATATAACCCTTTACCACGAACAATTAAGCTTTTGAAGATTGTTTTCACCGAAACTAAACGGGTATGTTCTAACTCCTATCCACTAGAGGGCAAGCGTGTGCAGGCAGTTGAGACTGCGGCCAATGAGCTCCATAGACGAAACCATCTGCGGAAGAAGATTCCGCAGAACGCGACTAAAAGGTTCGTTTTCTATTTCTGCTTTCGCCAAAGAAAATACTCACAAAAGGTCCAAGATCAGTTTCTCATGGTGGAGCTTTGAGTGCAAACATTTTGAAAACTTCTCCTAATAATGACTTTTAATTGTTCTTCTGAATATTAATTATAATATAAATAATGAATAAAATAATAAACAGAAATTAAGCATGCTTACAGCGTGATTTCTTTGATGAAACAAGTTATTTTCTATTTGAAATCGGAAAATCACAGGTTCATATTATTAATAATATGAAAACTCATTATTAACTGACCGTTTCTCTTTCCTCTGTAATTTGTGTTTCGGAGACGTTGATATGATTAATAACGATTGATCCTCGGAGAAACAGAGCTGACTCGATCATGGGTTTTATGATAAAAGTGCCTGCTAAATGTTTGAAAAAAAAAAAAGATGATAAAAAATATTTTTCCTTTAAAATATTAAAGTATTAAAATGCCTAAATAAGTGAGTTGCTGCTCTCTGTGTTCAATGATCCAGATAGAATCTGAATGCTCTGAATGGGTGCAGTGTTATTTGCAGTTTATTGACGCTGCGATTTTCAAACACAGAGAAAAATCACAAACAAACATATAATTTTATTAACAAAGTTAAACAGACACCAATAAAAAAAAAAATAATAAGCAAAACAAAAACCTACCTCAATTCGCTTATCAAGAGGACAAAAAAAATTATACAACAGCTCAATTGCAACACATTGGCATGCAAACAGCTTCAGTATTGAACAATGAGTGAAATAAAATCAACATTACAAATTCAAATTAAGCAGAACAAAAGGAAATCAAACAAACTTTAAGAAGTAGGAAACAAAGAAAGTAATTTAAGCAATAGTAATAACCTCTTATATCTTCTGCTGGACGCAACAACTGACTCAGATTGGTATTTATTTGCCACACACCGAGCACAAGTGACGTCACCCATGTGGTTACTTAATTGAATTGAATTGAAAAATCCTTTATTAGTCCCACAGCGGGGAAATTTCAACAATTCAACAAAAAACAGCAACAACAAATCCAAGCAAATAAATAAATAAACAAACATCACCATAACGCACTGCACACATCATAATAGACAAACAAACAAACACAGACCATAAATGAACCTGCCCGTCATAAGCATAGTTCCAGTCACCAGTTTAAATTTAAGTTCAAATTGTAGAGTCTAATCGCAGCAGGTAGGAAAGATCTGCGATATCTCTCCTTCACACAGCGGGGGTGAATCAGTCTGCCACTGAAGCTGCTCTCCAGAGCAGACAGTGAGTCCACCAGTGGGTGAGAGTCCAGGTCCAGGATGGATGATAGTTTATCCAGGACTCTTCTCTCACCCACCTCCTGCACTGTGTCCAGAGTGCAGCCCAGGACAGAGCTGGACTTTTTGATGATCCTGTCCAGTCTCTTCCTGTCTTTGCCTGAGATGCTGCTGCTCCAGCAGACAAATAAGTGTAACAATATAGTTTTAATTGTTCAGTAACTATTTTTCAAATGTACTGTATAAAATTACAAATTGGAACACAGCATCATTCATTTTCTGCCTCAGTAAGAAAAGACTTCTGCTGTCTCATATATACTCATATATTGTGTTGTTTTGGGTGCAGATGTTGAGCATGAGTGTGGAGCTGTCCTGCTGTAAGTCAGTAGGAACTGATCTGTCCATGCGCCACATTGAGGGTTTCATCTCAGAAATCTCTCAGCTGAAGAAAGAAGTGGCATCACTGGAGGCAAAGCTGAGGGAGAAAGGAGACAAACTCCAGCGAGAGGTTGGTGCAGGGTTCAGATCTTTCTTCAGCAGAGACTGTGAAGTTGTGTGATGGACTGTGATTGTCACTCAGGAGCTGGGAAAAGTCTCGAGTGTGAGCGATCAACCATCAGAACAGAGATCCAGAGACTCTCAGGACTCCGAGCTCAGTCTTCAGTTATTCTGTTACACTGACGCTCAAGATGGAGCGGTGTGTGATGATCAGTCCAGACCTCAGACCATCACAAACTCTGTGAATGAGGTTGAGGGAGAACAAATGATGCAGGAGTCATTGAAGGCCCCCGGCGACAAGAAGAAGGATGATGATGATGATAATGATGATGGTGTTTTTGATGCCAAGGAAGATATTACTTCATATATCTTACCTTCAGGTACGTGTTTCAAGACATTAGAACTCAGTTGGTTTACTTGTGTTACAATGTCTCTTCAATTGCTTTTCTGTCCAGATGAAAACAGAGATTCATCTTCTGATGAAGAATTTAAACCATTAAAAGAACAACCAGCAGCAGAAGGTTTCTCTGACCTCAACTCTCCAGAACATTCAACAGATCCTGAGAGAAAAGGACAAGAGCAGATGCTGTTCACCTGTAGGATATGTAAGATCAGCTTTCCCACCTCACAGGAGAGGAACCGTCACTCAGAGGTGCACAAGGTGAAGAAGGAGTATCGCTGCGAGCTGTGTGGAAAGGTTTCTTCAACCTCTTCCAATCTGAAGATTCACATGAAGACACACAGCGGCGAGAAGAACTTCCACTGCAGCGACTGCGACAAGTGTTTCAGCACCAAAGGAATTCTTGTAGCTCATCAGAGGATTCACACGGGACAAAAGCCGTACTCGTGTGTCCACTGCGAGAAGAAATTTACTCACAAACCCCACCTGACCATACACTTACGCATTCACTCTAATGAAAAGCCGTACCAGTGCAGCGACTGCGGGAAAACCTTCAGAAGCACAAGTTCACTGAAGTCACACCAAGTCATTCACTCCGATGAGAAACTGCATCAGTGTTCACACTGTGACAAACGTTTCCGTCAGAAAACTCACTTGATACGTCACGAGCGAACACACACCGGAGAGAAACCCTTCCTGTGTTCCCACTGCGGGAAGAGCTTTTCTGACCAGTCACACTTCATGGTTCACCAGAGAGTTCACTCTGGAGAACGACCGTATCACTGCAACGTCTGCAAGAAGAGCTTCATCACAAAAAATCACTGGGTGAATCACCAGAGGATTCACACAGGAGAAAGACCCTTCAAATGCTCTCACTGCGACAAGACGTTTGCTCGACCCGGCGTCCTGAAAGTTCACGAGAGAGTTCACACAGGAGAAAAACCCTACCACTGCTCCATCTGCGGCGAGACGTTTGCTTATCTGGGAGGTTTTCACACTCATCAGAACAAACATGCTAAAAAATAAATAACCCAAGGTTCACGCAAATCTGTAGAAAGAAAGATTTGTTTGGATGTTTACCAAAGACATTACATTTTTTACTATACTGAATAAAGTAAAAATAAAAAAAATTACAATGTGTGTGTATACATTCGGTTATTTTTCAAAGCAATGACGTTTTCGTTTATAAATGAAATCCAAAATCCTGGACTGTCAGTGAATGATCAATACTCGCCAAATGAAATTCAGATGGAACGAATTAAAGGACCTCAGCGGATTTAAATAATGATTCAACCGATTTTCCGTTGATAAGTAACGGGTTAAATTTGAATAACTGAACGGTCCCGGGTAGAGGGCTCGCTTTGGTCCAATAAAACACTCTCGCCTTCTTGACTGACAGCACCACTGTCCAATCACAGCGAAAGGCGTTCCGCTGAAGTTTACGGCTATCTGGTGACCGGATAGAAGTTTCTTCTCTCCCGTTCTTCGCCCCGCTAGCCAGAATTTTGTTAAACGTCCTTTGTCTGCGAACTCTGAATCGATTATCTGTGTGTTTGTTGGGAGTAGTAAGAGCTCGTCATGGGGAACCGCGGGATGGAAGAGTTGATCCCACTCATAAACAAACTGCAAGACGCCTTCAGCTCCATTGGCCAGAGCTGCAACCTGGAGCTGCCGCAGATCGCCGTGGTTGGCGGCCAGAGCGCTGGGAAGAGCTCGGTGCTGGAAAACTTTGTGGGAAGGTGAAAACAATAACCGTTTGTTTCATTATTAATAGTTTAACAACACAAACACAAGCATTAATAGTGTTTTATTCTATTTCGACCTTTACAAGTACTGTAATAAGGAAGCTTGAGATGGGCTTTTCCCTCCAAAGATCATAATTTGTTCGTGAAACATTAACCATCTGACGTGGAACCTGTAAAGATAAAAACTGTGAAGAGAAAGCAGCAATAAGAGCTTAGAACGCTGTCTAGTTTCTGAGAGTTTGCGATCTTCACAGACAGAAACAGATCTGAAACATCTTTCTGCAGATCTGGACATGTTCTGAACGCCACCTTCACAACTCAGACGTCATCAGTCTTCAGTGCCTTTGGCCTGGAGTTTCGATTTCTTATTTTTGCTTTTTTATTTTATGTTGTGAATGAATGATTGAAAATGATCAATGCTGCGTCCCACATCAGAAGATGTCGTTTTGCTCCTCTTCCTCAGGGACTTCCTGCCCAGAGGGTCTGGGATAGTGACACGAAGGCCTCTGATTCTGCAGCTGGTGAACAGTAAGGCAGGTAATCACACTTGCTCATCCTCACCTGAATGAGCCGATCACTCATCGTACAGGTTTACATGAACACTATGACTGTTGTAATTACTGTAAATCTCTCTCTAGAATATGCCGAATTCCTGCACTGTAAAGGTCGTAAATTTGTGGACTTTGATGAGGTTCGATCGGAGATTGAAGCCGAGACCGATCGGATCACTGGATCCAATAAGGGAATTTCTCCGGTTCCTATCAACCTGCGTGTCTATTCTCCAAACGGTGATGCTCTCACCTTTTTTTTCTTACTACTGATACAGAACTGAAACTGAACTGTGTCATCACCCACATCAACGTGATAAATTTCTCTTTCGTTGGTTCAGTTTTGAATCTGACGCTCATCGATCTTCCGGGCATGACTAAGGTTGCGGTGGGCGATCAGCCGGTGGACATCGAGTATCAGATCCGGTGGGTTTTTCAGTCTGATGTTTAGCAGCCATTAATCTTTCACTCTTCTTTTGCAGAGAAATGCTGATGTTGTTCATTTCTAAAGAGAACTGCCTGATTCTGGCCGTCACGCCAGCGAACACCGACCTTGCCAACTCTGACGCCCTGAAGATCTCCAAAGAAGTGGATCCTCAGGGTGAGACTGGCATATAGAGACCAGTTTTAGGCCACCAAACTGATCTCTAGAGTTTGTTGGGCTGCTCTGCAGGTCTTCGCACTATTGGTGTTATCACCAAACTGGATCTAATGGACGAGGGAACGGATGCAAGAGACATTTTTGAGAACAAGCTATTGCCTCTGCGAAGAGGTACTGACTCAATCACACACACACACACACACACACACACACACACACACACACACACACACTCGCAGTCATTTACTCATCATTTACACTCACTCTTGATTCCCACACTCATTGTCACACACCACAGCCTTACTCATCACTCAAGATCAATAGTTTTGTAATGTGCAAAAACGGTACACAAACAGTTACACGCTCAGTTTATCACTACTTTTACACTCAGTTTGTGAGATTCTTTTTTTATTTGAGCACACCACATCAAGTCGCAAGTAATTAATGGGAATGAAAAGTTACACGAGTCTAAATTAGCGTGTGTGTGTCAGGTTACATCGGTGTGGTGAACCGCAGTCAGAAGGACATCGATGGTCGGAAGGACATTAAAGCGGCCCTGGCTGCCGAGAGGAAGTTCTTTCTGTCCCACCCTGCATACAGGCACATGGCGGAGAAGATGGGCACGCCGTACCTCCAGAAAACTCTCAATCAGGTTAGACACACTGACAAACCCACTGCGTCTTTAAGTCTGGTAACTGTTTCTCTCGCTCCTTTATCAGCAACTAACCAACCACATCCGTGATACGCTGCCATCACTGCGCAGTAAACTGCAGAGTCAGCTTCTCTCACTGGAGAAAGAAGTGGACCAGTACAAGAACTTTAAACCCGACGACCCTGCACGCAAAACCAAGGCCTTGCTGCAGTTAGTGACACTATCTCTTGGTTCAAGTTTGTTCACAATTAAGATTGAATGTTATTAAACAGTCAGTAGTTGAATTGTGATGAGTTGAATCCTATAATTTTATAATTAATTGAAATCGTAATAATGATACAGAAGGAGGAGAATTTAAGTTGTCATTAAATAGTATAATGGTTTTAATCGTGAGAAGGAAATGATCATCAACCTGTGTGAATTTTTCTTGGTTTAATTTTACTACAGGATGGTGCAGCAATTTGGCTATGACTTTGAGAAGCGGATTGAGGGCTCAGGGGATCAGGTGGACACGCTAGAACTCTCTGGTGGAGCGCGAATCAATCGCATCTTTCACGAGCGCTTTCCATTTGAGCTTGTGAAGGTGATTCTATTCTCGGCCAATCGCGTATGCCTGCTGTCTGACACAGAGGTGTGTTTCAGATGGAGTTTGACGAGAAGGAGCTGCGGCGAGAGATCAGTTACGCCATCAAGAACATTCATGGAGTCAGGCAAGTCCCAAATCCCTTGACTCCCGGTATCGATAATCCATTATCCGACAAATAAATCCCAGGCCTTAAATTCCCAAGTTTATCAGAAAATACAATATATGTAAGAGATTCTCTTGGAAATTCATTCATTGAGGACCGACTTGCCAGAGAATTAGTTTCTGTTGTATCAGAGAACCATCCTTCCATCCACATCGTCTTCAGGATGAAGATCAGCACTGATGCTGATGTTTGCCCCTGGGTGGCTGTTTGAGTTGCTGATGTTCCCTCAGGACGGGGCTCTTCACCCCTGACCTGGCCTTTGAGGCCATTGTGAAAAAACAGCTGATAAAGCTGAAGGAGCCGTGTCTGAAATGTGTGGACCTGGTGATCCAGGAGCTGATCAACACCGTCCGGCAGTGCACGCTGAAGGTACTGCTCACCTCAGCGCCAAAATGACTAACTGCTCGTGTGCTCACAAGCAAAAACACACAAGGGTCCGGCTCGAGGATCAGATCCCACCATGTGGCCAGAAGAGCTGGAAACTCTGGAGTGTATTAGAGCAGGATCAGGACCTTCCAGAGGTTGATCTAAAACTCTTTGCGCTTTGGAGAGAATACTAGTCTCTTTTGTTTAATCTACCCATATTTACGCGAGAATACGCACCCTGTGAATATGAGAACCCCCCCCCCTTCCCTCTCAGGTTTTTCATGCACAAAATAAAAATTCCATTATTAGGCGATCATAATCATTCCCTTACTTTCTTGATGTTCTGACTTTCCAGGAACCTATAATTCCTATATTTAAGTACCGACTTTTTATATTATTTTCGGTATTTAACCGAACTTTTGGCTAGGTCATCAGTGGAAGGATTTAACAGTCCACAAGCAAACAAATCCATGACAGAAACTACAGAAGCTTTATGCTTATAAACTGAGTGAATTTCATGATACCCAGTGGGAGGCGCTACAATCTGAATATTTTCAAGCGCCTTTGTAAAAACACTCAAAAAAGATCCGATGCATCTCATGCTCATCAGATACATGGATCGTGCGGTGTGTCATGGCACAAGTTTTTGACAAAGCCTGAAATCAGTTCTGTTCCTTCATGCCACGACAACAAGTGAAGTCGTCTCAATAGCAGTCATTTTTTTTAAAGATGAATCAATCAAGTTATTTTGATTACTACTGACTTGAAAATGTGGAAAAGGGATTCTTATATTTACACGCATAATTGTAATATTTTTGCGCTTCTAGTATTGGAAAACGGGGGTCTTTTATTCCCGTGAATATGGTATTTCAAATTCACTTTCCCATGATCCCTCAGGACAGGTTTGTTCACCCCTGATCTGGCGTTTGAGGTTATAGTCAAACAGCAGATAGTTAAACTGAAGGGGCCGTGTCTGAAATGCGTCGACCTGGTGCTGTCTGAACTCTCCACTCTCATCCACAAATGCACAGACAAGGTAAAACCACAACCAGTGCCAGGCTGATCTTCTGACCAATCAAATCAAGAGCTTCTTTGATTGAAAGAAACTATCCAATCAGAATGCAGGACATGATCAAACCTCCTCTGTTGATTGACTTGTGTGTTTTTGCTCTACTAATTCTAAGGTGTCGCATGCTCTCTCTTTCTCATCCTCGTGGGTCGTACTGATACCACCCTTGTGTCACTATTTTTGTGTATTTACAACTCTGTGTGTCTGTTATAGTTGAACTCGTACCCTAGGCTGCGAGAGGAGACGGAGAGAATCGTCACTACCTATGTCAGAGAGCGAGAGAGCCGGACTAAAGACCAGGTGTGTGTGTGTGTGTGTCTGGCACAAGCACTGTTGCACTTTGTGTGTAACATGGTGTGTTGTGTGTCAGGTGATGCTGCTGATAGATATTGAACTCTCTTACATCAACACCAACCATGAGGACTTCATCGGCTTTGCTAAGTGAGTGACCTCTTGACCTTTGAGCCTTGATTCGGGCAGTGTGCTTTACTAGGTTGTGTGTTTCAGTGCTCAGCAGAGGAGTGCGACGGTCAGTAAGAAGAGGGCCATGCCCAACCAGGTACCACCTCAGTCTTCCCACCCATTGCTTGGCATGTCAGCTTGGCCTCATTATCCCTTTTAACCTGGACTCCTTTTGGTCCAGGTGATCAGGCGTGGCTGGCTGACCTTAAACATCAGCATCATGAAGGGAGGCTCTAAGGATTACTGGTTCATCCTTACTGCAGAGTCTCTGTCCTGGTATAAGGATGAGGAGGTGCGTGTGGATGGGGAGAATTTGGCCGTCTCTGCCAAATTGACCGTTGATCTTCACTTGTGGTTTCCCAGGAGAAAGAGAAGAAGTTCATGCTACCGTTGGACAACCTGAAGATCAGAGATGTGGAGAAGAGCTTTATGTCCACCAAACACACCTTTGCCGTCTTTAACACTGAGCAGAGGTGGGTGCAGACCGGATTGTTGCTCTGGAGACTGATGTGCTGATGGAGGTTGTGTCGCCAGGAACGTTTATAAAGACTTGCGGCAAGTGGAACTGGCCTGTGATACACAGGAAGACATGGACAGCTGGAAAGCCTCGTTCCTGCGAGCTGGAGTCTATCCAGAGAAAGACCAGGTCTTGTTAAAAGTGTCCATTTGGTGGTGGTCAATAATGTTCACTTATCTGAAAGCGAACCTGCATGTTCTTCAGGTGGAGAACGAGGACGGTGCTCCGGTCGACTCCATCTCCATGGACCCTCAGCTAGAGAGACAGGTGGAGACCATCCGCAACCTGGTGGATTCCTACATTGGCATCGTCAACAAGAGCATCCGAGATCTCATGCCTAAGACCATCATGCATCTGATGATCAACAGTGTGAGTGTGGGCGGGGCTTGCTGCAGTGACAAAGTTCAGCTGCACTTCAGTTGTTGTTTTTTTTTTTATAAACAAAAATAAACACCCTTTTGCCAATTTTAGACCCTCAAAAATCTGGGGGTGCTTATTGCGTAAATACGGTAATTCAAATCCAGCGTGTGTACTGAACATATTCCACAATGTGTGTTTGCACGTCAGGCGAAGGAGTTCATCTACTCTGAGTTGCTTGCGTATCTGTACTCGTCTGGCGATCAGAACAGTTTGATGGAAGAGTCAGTGGATCAGGCCCAGCGTCGCGACGAGATGCTGCGTATGTATCATGCGCTGAAGGAGGCACTGCACATCATCGGTGACATCAGCACCAGCACCGTGTCTGCCCCCATGCCGCCGCCTGTGGATGACACTTGGATCCAAAATGACCCCAGGTATGGTGGGCTTTCATCTTTGGGCACAGATCGAAGCTTTAAAGATAACTGACCTGTGTTCGTCCATCAGTCCTCCTCCTCAGCAGAGACCTTCAGGAACCACAGCTCCTCATCCGGGTCGCCCCCCTGCTGTGCGAGGCACCGCCCCTGGTGCTTTAGCCCCACCCCCTCTGAACCCTTCATCTGCGTTTGTCGTCCCTCCCGTACCCTCCCGGCCCGGCCCTCCTCCAATCAACACTAATGCTTTTGAAGTCCCGCCCCCTCAGGTCCCATCTCGTCCCGCTCGAGTGCCACCTGCTCTGCCCCCTGGTGTTCCCAGGTAGAACTGCCACTTCAGAATCAAATTAATGTTTGGCTAAATGATGTGATGGATCTCCTTGTCTCTCTTTCAGAAGGCCTCCAGCCGCTCCTACCCGGCCCACTATCATCCGAACATCAGAACCATCTCTCTTGGACTGAATATTTGATTGATTATGCTAAATCTCTTTTACTCGCTGTGTCTGTGATGCTTCATCATCGTGTGTGTGTTTGTGAGATTGAGAGTGGTCCGGAACCATCAGCATCCCTTCACCTCTGCCTCATCATTCCCTTGTTCATTCGCTTTCATTAAGTCCATATTAATGTAATCGTTTTGGAACTGAGCAATATCAAGTGCGTGACTAGCTCAGTCACTCTGTATTTTTATCCTTTTATTCTTTGTATTTTGAGTTGTGATTTCAAGTGGTTTCTTGGGAAAAAACCTCTGAAATATTTAAGTTTATATATATTTTTTTCATTTTCAAACTGACATTTCAAGTGTGAAGAAAAGTTAAATAAAAAATAACCAATAAAAGTTAACAATTATCAATAAGAGTGACAACGTTGTGTCGAGGAGTTTTCGATCAGGAGCCACTGCGTTATCATGTGGGTAAGAGCCGCCACACTTTACGCCCTGCAGGACACAACGTCCGTATTCATCTTCACCAATGGCTTTGTAATGTTAGCATGCCAGAGCGTCGGGCTCACCCTAGGTTTTTTCGTCTCACCCCACAAGAGGTTTTGTTTTCCTAGCCACTGTTGCGATCTAGCTTGCTCTTCTGGACATAGCCCATAATCTGAACGATGAACGATATACATTTTTTTTTTCTCTTTTAACTGACTGTTTTCCCCAAATTTTGGAACAGATAAATAATGGACATTCGGATAATGGACTAATTCGCATAGCCACTTTTTGTTGGTCTCGAATGAAGAAAAGCGCTATATAAATAAACTTGAACATTTATTAGTTGTTATAAGTCTTAGAAGCCATGTGTTAATGTGGCAAGCTGGGTACACTATAATGAAAACACTTGAAACCAGATAAAAATATAACTGTTTTATTGCCATTTTAAAAAAGACTGTTACACCTGTAAACCCATATTTCACATAATGAACCTTTCAATTGGCACGACTGAAGAACTACGTGAAAATAAAAACTCTTTAAGGCAATTAGAAAAAAGCAGCCACGCTTATTTGGGAGTACCTACAACCTTCTGAAATGACGGACAACTTCAAGTTAGCAACTGATGCTCGGATCCAGTCAGAGAAGACGGGAAGCTACTGTCTCTCTGCAGTTTCAAGAAACCACGCGTCTTCTGTCGTCGAACAGGCGGCGGACGGTGTAGACCTGAGTGACGGCCACACTCAGCATGACCAGCAGGTTCACGCAGGACCAGAAGGAAACCCTCCACAGGTTGTCCTCCAGTAGGTTCCTGTCTCGTGCCTCAAACGCCCGCAGAACAGTCTGCATCTGCCGACTCCGCTCCAACCGCCGGTGAACAGACTCCGTTGACTCCTGCAGCAGAAGAATCCGTTTCAACACACTGGTGCCGAAGAGCTAAGCCAATCACAACACTCACCTTTATGTCTTCTAGCTTGTATTCTAAGAGGTTCTCTGGCTCCCCAAGCCCCGCCCACTCATCATCCCCACCAACAGCATCGGGTCCATCCAGGATGACCTCAAAGAAGACCATCTTCTCTGAGAACCGGCTGAAAGTGTTGTCGAAGCAGATCTGATAGTCTCCCTCCTCTGTTGGCTCCACCCTGAACGCAACGAACCAATTACACACAGATAACAAATCCACCAATCACAGTCACTTTATGTAGATTAGGAAGTTTCCAAAGCTCCAAATGGTTTAGTCAAGCTCATGTTTATGGGAAATGAACTCTGCAGGTCCTCCTGATGTTGGACACTGGTTTCTAATCGTTCGTCTAAAAGCTTTAGAACTTGCTTTGCTATTTTGAACAACTGAAAAACCAAATAAGGACTCACATGTGAATGCCATCCGAGCGCCGAAACTCTGACACTAGATGGATTCCCTGAGGTGAGAGGATGGAGAAGTCCACATCCATACCTGCCCCGGCAATCACCTGCCCAAGATCACAATCTAGTCATTTCTGGAATCTCATAGTCTAATGGGGGGNNNAATGGGGGGGGGGGTCTTTCAATGTCTTTCAACTTCCTCCTTCAATCAACAGAAGTGGCTGCCAATTGATCAGTCACAAAAAATGGATTCCTCCCACTTTGACTTTCTTCAACTTTGGGAGAGAATGGGTTTTTATGACTTAGACGTTACCAATACATTTTTTCTAAATGCGTTTGAAGAAAAAACTATGTATTTGCAAAACGAGTTTACTGTAGTTTATTCAGATGTCATAAAACTATGAGTGACCGTTACACACCATTAGTCCAATGATCACTCTCAGAATATTCTAGTCTCACAATAGGAACTGAAAATCTGTTTAAAGAAACAAGCGTTAAAGACAAATTATTTTGTTTCTCACAATAGTTGTTCACAATAGTTTTCCGTCTCTGGCATTTCTTTTTTCAATCATCTTAAACACCAGACAAATGTTTTAGGATTTAAAATTCAAATGTGAGTGAGTTAAAAATGCTTGCATCTCGCATGTCATGTTCCAAATACTCTGATTTGTGTAAACCACTTAATTTCCTTAGGAAAATTATAACAAGAAACATTAACTTCCCACTCATTTACATGTCACACTCTGTGAACTTGTTTCTGAAAAAGCACTTTAAATAAAATAACAGTTTTTGGTGTCAGTCACGGTTTAATATTTCAAATGTGAGGATGATGATGCTTTTACACAACCTGTGTGTGAAAACCCTTCAGGGGAGAACATGTGAGAAGATTTGTTTCCGTTCCGTTGACTTTGCAAACGCTTTAACATAATTAGAAGTAATAAAATATTAAAAACAAATACAAATGAAATGTACAAACACGAAGTTGTTTCCCACTGTTTTGGAAGAAGCGTGTTTAAAAAAAAGATTGTTTCGTTTCAGGTCTGTTATTATTAAAAAAAAAAAAAAA
>CM051499.1:16716041-16738463 GCA_028031935.1 Paedocypris micromegethes
AAAAAAAAAAAAAAAAGCAGCCCTTGTTTTTAGAAGCAAAACCTCGAGTGAAACTGCTGCAGAGATCTTTAGAAGTGACACCTGTCTGAAACCTTACGAAGCAGCAGCATCTAGTGACCCTCCTCAGCTCCGTGGGACCCCACAATGCCCCCCACACTGGTTACTGTTGACAGCCTTTCACACCCTTTAAAACCAACAGTTTCTTCCTTAAACCTTTGCAAATTATAGCTTCACTAACCAGTTGGTTTCAGAGTAACTAGCAGATTCTAACTGTCAGTGTGTGTGTGTGTGTGTGTGTGTGTGTGTGTGTGTGCGGTACCTGGAACTCGATCTCGATGCTGCCGTTGCGAGCAGCGCTCTGATAGAAACACTCTCTGCGCGCCGCTGGCAGGAGGAACGTGAACTCAGTGTCCGCGGAACCGATCGCGTCTACGGCGCCAACGAGCAGTGCGAGAACGCACATCCTCCGCGACACCTCCATTATTCCCAACCGCGGACCGAGTCGAACCCGTTTCAAACCCGTTGCGCTTCGCTTCCGTAGCCAGAAGCGCTCAGCCAATCAGAACAATGTGAGTGTCCGAGCTGCAGCCAATCATATCTCCCTCTCTCTCTCGCTCTCTCTTTCTCTCCTCCGTCACTAGATGGCAGAACAATCAAGCTGCTTTTCGTGATTTTAAAGAACGCAAAATATAGGTGGAAAAAGTGGTAAAGAAGGTTGACTAACTACTTAAAAAAAACCTTGATGTATACCTTGTAAAACGTGTAGTTCTTCCAAACTGCACTTCGTGGACATTTATCTATTTTAACTATTTTATAGTTGATATAATTCTTAACAAGTATTAATAAGATAATAGATAAGACATAATCTTTATTGTCATTGCACAATATTTTTTTTATTGTTTATAATACAATGTTTTCTTCATTTGTGAACCGCTGCCTGAATTGCTGTTTATCCTATTATCGACGGAAGCGAATAAACATCCATATCAATGGATGTGTATCATAAAACTGTTAATTTGTTTTCATGGTCCATGAGATTCGAGATTAGAAATCATGTTCTAATCTGAGAAAGTTATTCTGGAGTCTTATCAAAATTCAGACCAAAAGTTAGTTTCATTCAACCAAATAATCTAATTTGAGTCTAATTTAAACTTGAACTTACAAATGCACTGAACTTAATTTAAACTGTTAAATGTGTCAAATGAAAAATGTCCACGATGCCTTTACATTGTATTGTTTTTTTGGGTAACAGCATTGTTTTTTGGGTAACAGTCGTACTCAGTTTAAAAGAGGGCAGCATCTACTCGTCTAAATGTGACCAGGCTCCTCACCCTCTTTCTAAGTGTGCGCTCAGTCATCCTGCAGACGGAAGGTGTTTCAGCCGATTGTATCTGAGACCTTGTACATGACACCTTGTATGAGACCCAGTACTGTATATGAAGGTCATGATTGAAAGCTTGTGACCATAGGGTCTGGATGAACAATGGCTGGAAACCTGAGAGCTTTGCCTTTCGTCTCTGCCTTTCTTCACCACAATGGACCAGTAAACTGGCTGACGAGTGTAATCACACCTTGGTTGTAACACTCTCTCTCTAGCATTATAAAAAGTGTGCTGAACAATTCCTCCTGCCTTTCCCAATGAGAAAGTAGTAGAGGCAGAAAGACAAAGTGAGAGAGAGAGGATGACGTGAGATGAGGATGAAAGAAATAGAAACAGGACCGCATTACTCAGCACTCAACTACTTCTCACCAGGAAGTTTCTGTCAAACCACAGCAACGGAGGAGATGGGGAGAGCGACAGTGTCTGTCAATGTGTGTGTGAGAGAGAGAGAGAGAGAGAGAGAGAGAGAGAGAGAGAGAGGGGAAAAGAGTGAGAACAATGACGAGAATGAGAGAAGGAAATATGTGGGCAGTATGCTTGTTTGCTCATTTCAGCAGTTTACCAACTAGAAGTTTCCAGCAACTCTGTTTCTCTGACAATCACAAGACATGGAAAGGGAGTGCGTGGTTTTTAACCGATTGAACATTAATTCACAAAATATCTGCAACACTGACAAACGCATGGGATATTTTCACTATTAAAATAATGTGTCACATTACAAATCACAGATCAAAAATATCATTATGAATCTATAATAAGAGTAGAAAAGTAGAAACAGAGGTACAGCTAAACTGGTAATGAGTAGCGTCCTTAATGTTCATTCACTGTAGACATTATGACATACGTACTTTGAATATGAGTAAAATGTGTCTTTCATACTCCTTTAAATGTTTGGGTTTGTTTGTTTGTTTGTGTGTGTTTGTTGAGTGTAAGAAAAAGATTCAAGGTTTCAGCAACAAACAAAAAAACACAAGTATTTTTGCCGAATGATTCGTTTATGGCACACATTCCTATTCAGAGATTGTTACATGCCGCAGTTCATCACCATAACAGAAGAAGAAAATGTATTTTACGTAAACATGGTTCTTCATGGTTTGTCATGGTTCTCTTCGAGACACTACACAGATCTTTTCCAATCGCTTCTAAAACCTGCTGGTATACAAAGTGGTATCCATGTGAATTCCATTTCGACATTTCAAATTGAAAACAGTCCAAATCAAGTTCTTCCCAACACCAAACGATTTTCTGAAGTGCAGTGTTTGTCTGCTGCACACAGCTCATTTGTAGTGGCTTCTACACAACATTCAATATACAAAACATAATTATAACGACACGACTCAAATTAATAGCAAAAATAAAATATTCATAAATAAGAGCAATTGAACAGAGGGGAGCTCTGTCAGGTCAGTCCTTCATGGTCTCATGATCTCCAGTTTCATCTAAAGTGCAGAAACATCAGCATCAGGTAAACTCAGATTCTGGTTCTCTAAGCCATCTGGTGTTTCCAGCTTTGCTTAGAGATTCTGAGATTGGCTCTGGTCAACCAAAGTGAGTTACAACAGTTGAACAAATAAAAATCTTCAGTCCAGTCTTTGTCCGCTCTGGGCGAAAAGAATGATCCTTCATGAAGTTCAATCCATAGCTCACGCTGGCCTGAACAAGTCCACGAGGAAAATACCAAATCCAGAACCGTTCAGATCCAATTTCCAGTTTTCCAGACTGTCTGTCAAGAGCTGAGATTTTGCTAAGAGCCTGGTGTTTTTTTTCAGCATCACCACACGCCAACAAGTTCTGGTCACTGATTCGTTGGTTTTGGGCAGTGACACCTTGCAGGTCAGTGTTCCTTTTTCTTCGCCAGTGTCGAACTGAACCTGAACCTGCCCGGCTGAACACACGTTTGTGCAGGAGAACGTCAGCTGAACATACAGGAAGTAGTTCCCACTCTGGGTCACGTCCAACACACTCTGTATCCTGTCAAAGCTGTAGGACGTACCCACAGACTGACCGTGTCCGTAGTTGATGGGCTCCCATTTCATCACAGTATTGTTCAGCTCACCTGAGACAAGCGGATCAAGAGAGGTGGTCAGTATTGATAAGTTAGCTCTGATGTGTGGAGGATTTCATAAGAAGATACTCACTCTCTGAAGCTCTCAGGTACGCCGAAATCTGCGTCTGCACCAAAAGAAAAACACACGAGAGTCACATACGTGTTCCTGTATCCTTGCTGCAAACTGAGAAACATTTCTCCCGGTATATCAATATCACACAATACATAATGAGCAAAGTATGTTATCTCCAGTTTATTAACTCGGCTTTAACGTGATATCCTGCTATTCCATACATCCTCACAACCAAATGGATCAGACATAGTCATCAAAGCGTTAAACCCATTGGAAAATTGTGAAAAAAATATTGTGAAACTCACTTTATAACCGAGGTCACCAGGTGGTTTGTGCAGAATCCGCGTGTCGCCGCCAGAGATGGAGTTCGCTTCCGGTCGCGCGCTCAGCTCTGCCTTGACTTGCCTGGCGAACAGAAGCGCGCCCCCGAGCGCAGCCGCGAACATGACGAAGAGCGCGATGACGGAAGCGATGAGAAAAGCGTCCAGGCGCCGGCTGTGAGCGCGCACACCGCTAGACTGGCTCTCGAGGTCCGTGGACACGCACATCAGCAGATTCAGCGAAAAAGTATGAGCGGAGACATCAGACGCAAAGCTTTATATCAAGCTCACACCAACTCCACCCCGAAAGAGAAAGAGGTCTGAAGCAGGGGAGGACCGGAGAAAAACCCGAGCAACTTTCCGGTCTCTTCGCTCTTGCGCAAGCGGAGGTGGAAAGTGAGAATAAGAATCAAGGCCGGATTTATGATTGCATTCCACTCACCATTTTGTGGAATTTTACCGCAAACTTTTTCACACCTCTCAAAGTGCCCATATTGTCTTGTTAAGTGGAGAGGGAAAATGACTTATGCGACAAAAGTGTTCCTCGTGTCTAAAATTTTCCTTTTACATCAGGGTGATATTCTGATACAGAATCGTCAGATAACGTCAGATTCAAATCTCTGTTCAACAAGCTGTAGATTCATAGAGATTAGATAAAGACAATACTGTGTTTACTTACACCTATATTTAAAAACAGACATTCTAAGCTTTATGTAATTTCTTTATGTACATTCTAAGACATATTGTGATATTTTGTGTTAGAGTGATAGTATTTATGAAGGTAGTTTGTTTTCAGCTGACAAAAAGAAGGCAAAACGTGCTTCAAGTTTTAGTTTTATTATTATTATTTATGTATTTATTTTTTTACAAAAAACAATGTCCTGTTTTTATTAAGAGTGTAACCTTCAAACTTTAAATTAATGTATAACACTTATATGTAAGTCCAAAATTGACTTTTTTGTGTGTTTTATAAAGAATAAAGAGTGACTCGACCTCTTAAAATAAGAATATATATTGCAAATTGAACAAAGATTATACTAAATTATATTGCAGTATTAAACTAGTGTTTATTTAGTGTTGCGTTTACATTAATATACATATTACACCTCATTATCCATTATTCCAAGCATTAGTCATTTAATTGCCATTAATCACAATTATTTTGGTCAGGGAAGTGTGATATATATATATATATATATATATATATATATATATATATATATGATGTGTGTGTGTGTGTGTAGTATGGAGTTGGATCTGTCCGGTCTGGAGTGTACTTGACCATGACATTAAATCCCAATCAGGATTTGTGTGTGTTCACTTCACAATTTCGATACGGTCCCTAGTGACATATTCACGAACTCACCTCACTCCTATAAAGGTATACAAAAATGTAGGCCCACAGTGTGTTCTATAGTGAATATAAGAAATGTTTAAAACAAGATGAGATTGTGAGACCTGTCAGTTATAAAAAAAAATATTTTTGCGTCCTTAATGACATCATTCTACATTTGACATCACAGCACAAACTATTTTGAGTCTCTCTCTCTCTCTCTCTCTCTCTCTCTCTCTCTCTCTCTCTCTCTCTCTCTCTCTCTCTCGCTTCCTCTGTTTCCATTGAGAGTGAAGAGCTTCCTAAATATGGCTGGGTGTTTTTTTAATTTCCAGCCTCGTGATCAGAGTTTGTTGTGTGAAAGAAGCAAGTGAGGAAACCCCGAATCTAAAGTGCCTGGCAGTCAAATTATCAATTAGTATGTAATTTTTAAATTCCTGAAGCAGGGAGATGGAAGATAGATAAATCCGTAGACAAACAGACAGATAGATAGGACGGTTGGTCGGTAGGTATTTGTAGGTAGGTAAGTAGACATACATACAGGCACACAGACAGCTACGTAGATAGATCAGACATCACACATGCTAAATGTTAGTGTGTTTAGCACTAGCGTGTGAGAGTGGCATTTTGCCTGATAATGACATCACATGAGAAATGCGCTTCACAGTCAAGCCAAATGTGGAAGTGCCTGTTTATTACAAAACAAACTCAAGTTTTTCTTCCTGTTTTCTACCAAAAAAAATCCCACAACTCCACATTACTGTAACTAAACTCAACAGAACACATTTTAAGAGGGATGAAGTGTCAGGGAATTAGAATGGCCGAATGGTTCCGCTCAGCAATTGTTTGTTTGTGAACAAGTTTGCAAACTCTTTTGAAATTTTCTGTAAACAGATACAAGCAGCAAACAGAAACACTCATGCAAACACATTCACAGGCCATGGATTAAGGCTGGCCATTTGTCCGAGTTTGTGTGTGTGTGTGTCCAACTTTCCCTGGACAGGTTAAATGCTGAGCACAAACTTCCCCACTGAGGGACGTGCAGTAATACAGCAGGTCTCTTGTACCTGTAAAATTTGACAATATCTTACATGTGGGTTTGTTTTGGCAGAGATTTCTGTTCATAAAAAGTTCAGTCTGGGCATCAGCAGTTTATGAAGATAAACCGTCTGTGAACATCCTCATTTCGTGCTCACCATATTAGTGATTATGTTACGCTATTAGTGCTGATTAATGGATCTACTGATGATTCATAAACCTACTGATGTTTCAGTCTCACAAATTGTAAGTCTGATTAAGATTGAACTGAGGATGTAAGTCACTGAACCCATAATCAGTTTGCTTTTCTTTATTTTTATAAAAAAAAAACACAATTTTCAGTCTTTTTACAGGAGCCTCTCAGTGAGAGAGAACAACAGGAGCAGACAGTGAGAAAAGACGAGAGCAACGTGTCATCAGTTCATCTACATATTTGTATGATTTTTTTTTTCAACCATAAACTTGTAAGTGAAAGAAAAGCAAGTCCAAAGACATAATGTCTCAGTCTTTATGTACAGACTCCGCCCATCTACTCTAACACAGAAAGGAGGCGGAGCACAAGAGACCCGACCATGTGATTGTTTGGGCCTTTAAACAGCAAAATTGGTTTGTGTCCGACAGGTTCCACAATCACCTTTTGTCCTTTTTGGGGCCACGCTGCCAATAAACATAGTCTGGAGAAAGTGTGTGTGTAGGTTTAGATTTTTTGGCATGAATCCAAGTTGCTGTGGAGGTTCTCACATTCTGTCGGTGGTTGGACACTCAAACATCACTCAATTCTGGAAAAACACAGACACAAACACGGAGAGACGAGGCCCAAGTGGTTTGTCAGCTGGTTTATCTGCCGCAACAATCCAGCCTGAAGCACCTTCAGCTGGTGTCATCGGTGGAAAGGAGGGATGGAGAGACGAACCAGGAAAAGGATGAAGAGCAGTGAAGACGTGCTAATGGCAGTGAGATGACCAGGGTGGGAGTGTGGGCGACCAGGAAACAGAGGCGTGGAGGAGGAGGAGAAGGCAACCATCATCATCATCTGAACAGGGTCTGTTGTAGTAGTAGCATCATAACTTTTGAAAAACTTCAGTGTGAATCATTGTGTTCCTTGATGCACCTTCATTGTACTATCAAATAATGCTACTCTGAAAGTCCAGAACTTACACACCCAAGATTTTCACTGATCCCACCCAAGGATTCTAGTGTTGTACCTACAGAGTAGAGTCACTCCAAGATGTCACAGTTTTTGATCGGTAACTTAACCTACTCTCTAAATGATAAAACTAGAACCTTAAGAGTCAAGGTCAAGATCCTTTCAGTTGTGATGATGGCGCTCTTTTAGCGTTTAATCCGCATGTCCTCCTCCAGATCTCCGTGTCTTGGTCACCAGCGCCCTAGTCACAGGCTCGTCACCAGCTGCATCTGACCGTCGGATTCTCCCTGTGGTGGCTGCGTTCCCGGTCTTCCGTCCTCATTGGTCCGACGCGGTGGCGGCTGGTAAAAGGCCGAGATGTGCGCTTGCCGCCCTGTGCTGAAGTACAGCTCATCCGGGGGCAGAGTGGTATGTTGATCCGTTCCCGGAACCTCCGGGCTGCTGTCGGGATAGGAAGAATCCCGGTCCCGCACGTACAAGGAGACTGAGTCAGGTCCGATGCCTTGGTGGCTGTCAGTGATCTCAGCGGAAAAGCTTTCAGAGTCCTCCTCGCTCTGGTAGAAGACTGACTGAGTGTGCTCGAGGAGGCGGGGCTTGTCAGGTAGGCGGGGCTTTTCTGGAAGCCGGGGTTTCTCCAGAGCTTTGTAGAGCAGCTCCTCTTGGTCCTGGGGGGGCGGCGGTGGAGGGCGGGGCAGGGGCCGCTGCGGAGGCTCTCTGTGTCCTGTGGAGGTGCTGTAATCTGGACGGTGCAGAGTGGAATTGGCTCCGGAAGCGTAGCGTTCAGCAGCAGGGCGCAGGTTGCTCTGCACCAGCTCCGATATAATCATCTTCTCTAAAGCTGCCGCATCTGAAAGATTCCGTCTCATGCCGCCAGAAGGCTCCGCCCCTCTTGGCGTCAGTAGGGCTGGACTGATTTCCCCAGACATGCCTCCTGACCCCACAGGAACAGCACTCAGGAGGTCGGAGCTCCCGCCGTGAAGAGAGTAGCTGTTGTTGTAGTTTCCGTTCAGCCGAACTCCATCTAGGCCACAGGATTCACGACTGCGTGACAGAGTTCCTTCTGCAAGAAACACAACACAGATGATGTTTCACAGCGTCACTACAAACATCATCCTCTGCCGTGTTGATGTCCTGGAAATGGGAATGATGAATCCTCATCATGCAAATCACTCAGCTGTCCTTAGAAAACACAACCCCGTGTGAAGATATGGTGGTGTCACTCTTTACTATAGCACACTCTGTTTTAGCCCAGATCCAGAGTAGGAGCGTTTTCTGTTACTCCCTATGCGGTACGGTTGTTATTATGATTATGGAGAGGTGTGACTGATGTGTGAGCGAATGGTGTCATTGTGACATTGTAGCATCAAGTCTCAAGCTATTGTGGCTAAAAGGGATTATGCAGGTGATAAGGGGATTTTAACTCGACATTTGTGTGAGTGAGAGAGTGAGAGGGAGGGAGAGAGAGAGAGACAGAGATAAAAGTGCTGATGATGAGACATGCAAAAAATAAACTAAGACTGTTTCATACTTGAGTTTCGGAAGGTTCCTGTGGGTCCAGTAAAAGACAGGGAGTGAAAGAGACAAAGAGACAGATACATAAAAAAGACAGAAAAAGAGAGAGAGAGGTAGACACGCACAGGGAGAGAGGTCGGGACAAACAAACATCAATAAAGTAGCTTGGTGATTCACACACACGCACACACACACACACACACACACACACACCTGTAGTGTTGAACACAGCGGGTGAGGGCGGGTTGAAGGCCTCGGCCAAAAGGGTGTTGTAGGGGGAGGAGCCAGAGCGGGTCTGCAGGATTGGATTGGTCAGGAGGTGATTCCCCACATTACCTGAAGAAGCAGGTCACTTGTGTTTATACTTGTGCATTCATCTTTTGTGTGTTTGTAGTCGTGTGTGGGTATGTGCCTGTGTGTTCACCTCTAGTGAGTGTAGTGTTGTTAATTTCTGCTGCCATGAATGAAGACTCAGTCTGTCGTCGAACAGTGTCGTTCCACATCCTCCTGATGCGGCTCTGCGCACACACACACACACACACACAGGCTTTAGATATACAAAGTTCAAGCAGGAGATTTGTATGACACTTTCCAGACAGGTTTGCTACCTGTCTTTGAGTGGCAGCGTGTCGTGATTGACTGCCACCATAGTAACGACTGTTGCTGTGGTGGGCGGAGCTCTTGAGTGACCCATGGGAACCACTGGAGGAGGCGTGGCCACAGCAGGATGACTGACGTAAGCACTTACTGTACTCTTTCTGCACCTGCCACACACACACAAACACACACACACACACACACACACACACACACACACACACATATATATACACATTGTTGAATGGCAGGAGTAAACACACACAGACACACACACACTGACCTTCTTCTGCAGGGCACAGTGCAGCAGGAAGATGAAGAGGCCATGCAGGGCACTGAAGGAGCTGAAGAGATATGCCATGACCACACTGTTCTCACTGATGAACAGGAGCCCAAAGATCCACGTCAGACACACTAGCAGCAAGAGTGTGACGGAGCCTAGAGTCCAGCACCTGTACACACACACACACACACACACACACACGGAATCAGTGATGTTTATCAGCTCCTGAGAAATAACATCCCTCTCCTCTTTGCTGCCCTCTGGTGGAAGCAGCAATCAAACCTATCTACAATAATCCACACCACATATAAAACACGCTGAAGTTAGAGATCCCTCTTAAGGTCTGCAGTATGTACCACAAAATATTCAACAAATGGGAATTTAAGACTCTTCTGTATTGTAATGTAATTTAGTTGAATGAATACAGTATTTTAATCTTTTATCTTTTTTCTTTTGAATGTTTTTAAATTTGAAAGCCTTATTTTGAAAGTGTTACTGCATATTCAGTGTGGATTTCCGGTGTATGTGTGTTTACGGTGCTTTTTTGAGTTTGTGATTTAAGCGTTGGTGAGAGTGTTGTTGAGTGTGTGCGCTGCGGCTCGGACCTGATGTTGTCGAAGCGGCTGGAGTCAGGTTTCAGAACGGTGGAGTGACGTAACATCCGGTGAATGGTCAACAACAGAACTGCGACGTTCAGCTGCACAACAAACACACAATCACATCATACACTCTTCAGCGCGTCTGTGATACGGACATTGTTTATTCCGCTTACCAGTATGACCAGAGATGCTGGACCAATGAAAGCCCAGATGAAGTAGTTATCCACCCTCAACCAGCACCTACACACACACACACACACACACAATCAGCCATCATGTGCATCACATGTCTCATACACACAACATCCATCCGTCCATCTCTCTCTCTCTCTCTTTCTCCTTCTCTGTTACTCACGCTTTGGTTCCTCCGTAGCTCCTGTAGTCAATGGCAGTGGAAATGGCAACAACAAGGGTAGGGAAGCCATAAGCGGTGAGGTAGTAGTAGCGTCTGCGTGACGTGTCGCTCTCGAACACCTCGACCAGCAGCACGTACAGCTGCACCGTCTCCACACACAGCCAGCAGAACACGGACAACAGGAAGAAGTGCAGCAGCCCTGCCAGCACCGGACACAGCACCTACACACACAGCGCATGCCATGTAAGGCAAAGCCCCGCCCCTTGGCCCCGCCCCACTACGTAAACACACTAACCGTGTAGTGCGTCTTGTCCATGCCGATGAGGAAGAGCAGCTGCGAGATGAAGAGCGTCAGGCACAGGTTTTTGTGAATGGTGGTCCGGTCGCTTTGGAGACCCCGCAGACAACAGAACGTTGATATGCACAGAGCCAAACAGACCAGGGAGATCACCATCCCGACCCAGGAGATGATGAAGAGGATCAGACCCTGAACTCCAGCCGCATACTGAGAGCGAGACATCCAGGAAGAGCGTTGGAGTGTGTGTGTGTGTGTGTGTGTGTGTGTGTTGGACTCACTGTGGGCTGCTGATGGTTCATCAAAACAGCAAAGTTGGTAAGATGTGAGCAGGAGCACGTTGTGTGTGTGTTGTTGCTTTGGAGACGCCGGCAGCCCTGAGACGACCACTGGCCCGACATGGAGCGTTCAGAGTAACTCCAGAACGAACAGTTGGGACTGAAGTGATTCTCCAGCTGAAAGACACACACAAAGAGTGTTTTATAAAGGCTGGCGTGAGTGTGTGTGCGTTTGTGTGTACCTGCAGGTGTCTGAGAGTGAAGTTGACGGGTTGTGTGAGGAAGACTCTGCTGGACTCTTTGTTGATAGAGGCGGAGATGACATGTGAGTTGACCGTTAGGGTGTGTGTGGCATGTTGAAGCTCCGCCTCCGTCTTCAGCGAGGCGTTCTGAGTGGTCAGGAAGGAGCCCAGGTTCTTATAGAGGGAGAAAACTACCTTCACCTGACCTGATTGAGAACAGCACAACACAACATTGTTACAGATTTTAATATATTTTTTTAAATATTCGATGTGTCCCTGATGTGTTGAACTAGACCAGTTTGACCATACGTGACTATACATATTTAAAACACACTGATTGTTTCTCTCATGATGAGTTATTTGAATCCTAAATTATTAATTGTTTGACTTGTGTCAATCGTGTGTGTGTGTGTTTTTTTTTTTTAAGTTTAGGTGAGAGTATAGGGTATGAGACATGAACCCACCATTGCGACTGTACTGTTTGATGGTGGAGGAGGAGACGTGGATGGTGCTGTCACTGTCATAGGAGTTTGGAAATGAAAGATCCTTCAGCTCCATCTCAGTGTTTAGAACATGCACCTCCAGATCTATAACACACACACACACACACACACACACACACACACACACACACTCATTGTAAACATCAACAAGAGATTTCACTAAAGCTGTGCTGTTTGGGTTATTTTGGTTCTTACCAACATTCGGGGCGCGGTCGCTAAAGTGACCTCCGTACAGGTTGTTGGCCAGTAGAAAGGCACCTTTTTCCATGACATCCAGCAGCATGGTGGCGGCGTGAGACTGTTCTGTGACATTCATGTCCTGCCACGACTCCAGGGCCTCCAGACGCAGAAGATTATCCACCGTCTGCACCACCGCCTGACACAGAACGCATTACACACATTGTGAAATAACACACACATACCACAAAATCATGGCATGACACACACAAACAAACAAACAAACAAACAAACAAGCAAGCAAGTTCATTTTTTCTGGGCCCCTCGACAAGATTTGATTTTAGGGCTGGAGTTACAAATGACCTTTTATTGAATAAAAAAAAAGATTTAAGGAAAAAGGTGACCGTAGATTTACGGTAAGGAGAATGTACCGTATTTGTGTGTAGAAATAAAAAACTAGTGCAAGTGTATGTGGGTGTGAGAGGGAGAGTCACCTGAATAAATGCTCGACAGGTTCTTTCTCTCTTCTGAAGCTGTAAAACAAACACAAAGCCATTTTTATGTCACTATAAATCTGGTGTGTTTTTCTGTTCAGGACTCAAGATTATAACACAACACGTAAAGTTCCTTCTTGTTTTATTGATCAGACCATCGGCATGTTTCTCCGGTATGTGTGTTAACATGATGCTTGTGTGTGTGTGTGTGTATGTGTGTAAGCACCTTGTTGTAGTTGCGTGTTGCGGACTCTTTGTTTCCAGGTCGCAGCGCCTGCAGCTGAGAGTCTAGAATGTCCAGCAGCTGCTCCATCAGACGCACAGAGGAAGTGACATCACCGGCGTAGACATGTCCTCTTGTGTGATTCACGAGGACTGCAGCAATGTGAGCAGCATTCTCACCGCTCTTTATCTAGAAACAGGCATAACAGTTACAGCAGGCAAGATGCAGTAGCCTGCATCTTGCTTGCATACACACTCATGCAAATTCTTCCCTAGAATTCTGAGTTTGAGTTGTGATAGTTAAAATCGCACGCTTTGTTAAACTTCAAGTTGATTTTTGCAGCGCCGAGGCTCAATGAGATTGTGTGGTTTCACTTTTCCGAGCAGAAATCTTACCGAACTTTGTGTACTTTTGGATTTACTGACTGACCTTCTGAGCAACCTGATTCACCCAGGGCGAGGTGCAGTTGCTGATGTCTGGGCCCCTGGGGTTCCACACCACATCATTGGCCATACACTGATACGAAGCTATACCTGATGGCGGAGAGAAAGATGTGAGAGGGATGAAAAACTCAGTAGGACTCAGTAGGAACCTACCCAGAGAGCCTTTCGGACAGGGTCTCTCCACCAACTCGCCCCGATGGGTCGAGGGCCACTGTATACCTCTGGTCACTCTTCCCTCACACACTGGTGTGCGTGGTCCCTGCGGCCGACGAGGAGGCCTTACAGTCACCGGCACTGTGGCCGTGATGGGACGTCCCGCTGGAGCTCTGTTGATGGCTCCCACTGGGTGAAAGGTCACGGACGGCACAGAGGTGGGACTGAAGGAGCCAGTGGAGAACAGAGGATAGAGTGGAGTGGTGGACAGCACAGGGGTAGATAGAGGATCTGCAGAGGACAGGAGCTTGAGTCTGAGGTGGGGAAGAGAGAGGCTGGAGGAGGGTCTCACCTGCAGTGGGTTCTGGGGGAGTGAACTCCAGCGGGTAGCGCAGCACGATGTAGTTGTTCCAGACATACAGTTGGTTGTCTCTGGGGTTGTAGCTGATTGAGGAGATGTGCTGGTAGGGGTTGGGAAATGCTATTCGCACAGGCTCTTCGCGGCCACGGCGGGTGTCGTAGGCGTAGACTATTAGGTCTCCGCCCACCTCACTGTCGTCGTCCTGGTACACAGAGCGAACAGCGTACAGGACTCCACATGCCACAAAGGCATCGGATGCCATGCGCTTCTCGAAGCTAGTCTGCCATGTTCCTTCGAAGCGTAGTGTGTATGGGTTCACCTGACACAGCCCAGCCAATCAGAGCAGAGAGGAACCAATTAAACACATGAAAAAATATTTCATTACATGTAAAAGTGAAACAGCCTTTTTTTTGAAGCATTCTTACCTGGCTGACGACGAGTCGGCCATTATTCGCCTCTGTGGCGTAGATGACCCACAGCCCGTGCTCGTCCACCGCCAGGTCAATATCAGACTTCCCGCCCCAGCGGTACGGAGACGTGTCGTGATAGTTTGCCGTTGCTATGATTGCTTCACCGCTCTTGATGCGCGTCCGCAGGTCATACTTCACAATGTTACGTGTACGCTCTTTATTATAGAACACAGCACCGTCGTACACCACAAAACCTGTTCCATCCACACGACTGGGCAACCTACAGAGAGTAAGAAGAACATCAAGTTAGAAAGATGTGAAAAGGAATTAAAAGCATAGACAGATGAGGAGGAAAAGAGATAAAGAGATGGGATGAGTGGAAAGAAAGTAAGTACTTGTAGGTTGTGGTGACCCGGTTCTGGATGTAGTCGTCCCAAGACGCGTATTCATACAGCATATCTGTCCGGTAGGGTGTCCAGGGCATGACGTACAATCGATCGCCCGCCTGCAGTGGGTCTTTACACCAAGCCCCTGACTGATGCTCTGCCTCCCGCACGGAACTGGGCTCCAGAACTCGTACTAATGTTCCAGGACAAACAAAAACTAGAGCGAGAGAGAGAGAGAGAGACAGACAGATCGAGAGACAGAGACAGACAGACAGAGAGAGACAGAAAGAGCAAGAACGAGAGAAAACGAGAGGGAGAGAGAGAGAGAGACAGACGGACAGACAGAGAGAAAGAGAAAGACAGAAAGAGCAAGAACGAGAGAAAACGAGAGGGAGAGAGAGAGAGAGACAGACAGATTGAGAGAGAGAGAGACAGACAGACAGACAGACAGACAGAGAGAAAGACAAAGAGAGAAAGAGCAAGAATGAGAGAAAACGAGAAGGAGAGAGAGAATAGAGAAGACAATTATATTTTATTAATTAATAGAATAAATGTTAGGCGCAGACCTATACTGCACAAGGATCGAGCACACATACATACTGTACTTCCTATAGCTTTGTCATGAGTGCCTGTTATGTAAGAAAGGTATTTTATTCTGTATGTAAAAGGTGAAGTAAGAAACTGAGAGAGAGAGAGAGAGAGAGAGAGAGAGAGAGAGAGAGAGAGAGAGAGAGAGATTGTATGTGCAAGCTTGTTTGCTACATTTAAAGTTTGGTTAATCTGAGGTAGAATAATTAAGAAGGGGCGTGGCTACTGGAACCTTTGGAGCCAATGAGATGTAGGTTAGTTAACACAGGTCAGGGATTGGCTGGGAGAGGTTACAATTTCCCCTAACACACACATACACACACACACACACACACACACGTACACACACACAATTGGGTCAAGCAGGAACACGGCATGTGCTTAAAGAGAAGGAGTTACTTTTAAATGCTAAAAAATGGAAATCCTGAGGGAAGCAAAGGGATGACAGAGAAAAAAAGAGAGAGATTGGCTTTGAGAACAAATGAACATTAAACAACAAGCAAAAAAAAGCAGAGCAGAAAGAGAGCATAAGAAAGTATGTGTGCGTGTATGTGTGTGTGTGTGTGTGTGTGTGTGTGTGTGTGTGTGTGTGTGTTTGCGTGCGTCTGTGTGTGTGTGTGTGTGTATGTGAAAGTGAGTGAGAGAGACAGAGAGACACACAAACAAATAAGGGCATGAATAACATGAACTAATAAATTGTGCAGAAAACAAAATTTCGGGAGCGAGATGTAGAAAAATAGCAGAGTGAGTGAGACCATGTTCTCCACCGTGAATTTTCTTTAACGTGAATTTACAGTCATCTTCAACCTGGTCGTAGAGACTGGAAACAAGAAAAAGCTGGAGAAAAAGTCTTACCAGGCCTGATGGCTGGTGGGACGCCTAAAGCTGCTGATGGATATCAGCAGACCAAGTGCCCTACAGCCCGGACCACCAGAAATTCACCTCATCAAGTCTCAGGAGAAAGACCAACGTGGTGCACAGTGAAGTTATATAAAGAAATGGTGGAAGGAATCATCTCAACACTAAAGACAAGCCTTCGGAAGAAGCCGAGGCAGGACGTTCCTTCACCCCCCTTTGTCAATGATCTTGATCATTCTCTTACAAATGATGAAGCTAAATAAATGCAACAGAAGGGCATTCAATAAAATAATCTGTTGCTCTGAAAAGGAACGCTCTTGCAGTCAATCTCCATTCCGACCCTCAACTGGTCACAAGCTCTGAGTCGTGACCAAAGGAAGGTGGTCCCAGGCACAAGAAGACAAGGTGAGAACCCTCAGAGAACTTGTGTGGACGTTACTCCACACTGAGATGTTTGAAAATCCTGACCAACCAAGAAGAGGCTGAGAGGAAACTCTGGACAAGCTGAAAGGACAGTCTCTGCTCTGGCCTGGGAACTTGTCTGAGCCCAGCCCCGGAAATGTGGTGAATCAGTGAAAGAAGGTGTAGAAGTGTGAGAGATAAGGACAGAAAAAGAGAATGTGGGAAGGAGAGCAGCAGGTTCGTCCAGTGTTTGAGTAAGAAAAGAAGGGAAATGAATGCGCTGCTTCAAACTAGACCATAAGGTTTGGGAGGGAGAGAGAGAGATACAGACAAAAGATGAGGTCAGACAGAAGAGAGAAACTGCGGCGTCAACTCGGTCTTTACCTTTTTGGTCCACTTCTATTCAATCGTTGAAGTAGTGGGGGAGGGAGAGAGAGGTAAACATGAAGAAGAAAGAGATGCAAAGAAAAAAAAGAGACATTTCAGTTTAACAGCAGTCTTCCGTTTCTTTTCAAGCTTAAAGATCAAGTGAATTTCATTAGAAATGAGACGAGCAGGAACAGGAGAAAGAGATTCTGAGAGCGGGTGGTAGAGAGACAGAGAGAGAAAGAAAGAGAGAGAGAGAGTGATGAATGGTCGGGTAAGGGACAGGATCTTCAGTTTATCCCAAATTGCTTTACTATTATCTGATGTCATTTGGACATTAGTTCTATCTGTCCTCGATCACTCTGTCCACTCTCCATCCCTCCTTCCCCCCAACATCCAGTCACTCAACACAAATGATGCTGAAAAAAAGCTTGGTTAGTAAAACACGATGGCATTTTCACACCGATGTGGCATGTGAATTTGGCAAAAAATGGTCAACCAATTCTTCCCTTTCCTAATCACTCATTTCCCACTCTATAATGTCTCATTTAAGGCACATGTACAGATTATTTATTGTTCATTTAACAGTGAGATAAACATGTCTGAACTCTTGATGCTCTACTTGTTTTTTATCTCTTCTGATTAATTTACAGTTACATTTACAGTTCTCCAACAAATCTCCAGCAGGATTCACTGATCTCCGGAACAAATTATTTTGTACACTTGAATTACAGCATTCAGCAATTCAAACATTCCGAGTTTTGATCTCATTCATCTCACTCTCTCTCTGTGTAATTTTTGCTTTATTTCTCTCCCCCTCCCACCATCTCTCTCTCTGTCAGCTTTTTGTCTCTCTTTTTTATTTGTCCCTCCCTCCCTCCATCCCTCCCTCTTTATCTCTCTCTTTCTCTCTGTTTCTCTCTCTCACTATTTTTATCATATAATATCACTCTTTTTTGTACATTCTCAATTATTCTCTTCCTTCTCATTATTGCTATTCATTTTCTTTTAAATACCTGAATAATTAAGATTTGTATAGATTATTATTCATTTTTTCTTTGTTCTGCAAAATGGTGTGCGGTTGGCATGAATAGCTCGTGACACACACACACACACAGACTCATTTACACACAAAACAAACATGCACAACACAAAACATAAAACAACACAATGTGCTCCAGAGTTTAATTTTTATGACACTGTAAAGCTCCTCTAACACACACACACACACACACACACTATTTAACACAAAGTCACACACAGACGTTGGTCAAGTCTAAGGAAAAAATTAAAGGATCAGTATGTGTGTGTGTGTGTGTGTGTGTGTGTGTGTGTGTGCGGGTCTGCGTGTGTTGTGTCATAAAATCAGCCGCATCATGCCGCGTCTGAGCTGTAATCAGAGACAGACAATAAGGAAGTCAAACACTCGAGTCAGCATCACCCTGCAGGAGGAAAGAAGAATCACACTCTCATCCCACAGTACTACACCCAGTGGAGAAGTGGAGAGAGGGAGCGAGTGAGGACGCTCTAGCTGAGGGACAAGAGACCCAGAAAATGAGGAAAGAGAAAGAGAGAAGGTCATGATGAGCAGATATTTAGGCTAGTACCAGTGATAGTGCCTGATAAAAACTTGTATTTTCTTATAAAGAGAAAGATATAAAATAACCAGTTTAGATCTCTATTAGAGAAAAAGTGTGTGTCAGTGTGTGTGCGCGTGTGTCCGTGTGTGTGGGTGTGTGTGTGTGTGTGTGTGTGTGTGTGTGTGTGTGTGTGTGTGTGTGTGTGTGTGTGTGCATGTCACTCACTGTAGGGGACACACTCATACTGGATCTCCAGGTACTTGTAAGTGCCAGGACAGGGGTCTGGAAACACATCTGCCCCAGCAACCACCACACACTGAGTCCTGTTATTACACCTGAAACACACACACATCGTGATGCTGCGATGAGTATATCACTGAGGACCGGACGCAATGATTGGCTGAAGTACAGCCAATCCTTCATCTTCATTACAGGGGAAAATCTGTCTGCCATCCTTCTCTCTCTCTCTCTCTCTCTGTCTCTCTCTCTATCTTGCTCTGACTCACTCTCTCTGTCTCTCTCTCTCTCTCTCTCTCTCTCTTGCTCTGACTCTCTCTCTCTCTGTCTCTCTCTCACTCGCTCTGACTCTGGAGTGAAGTTTCATTGATTTACTCTTCTAGGAAACAGCAGCACAAACATGGAACAGACAGAGTGACGCCAAACAAATATATATAGTCGCTCTCTCTCTCTCTCTCTCTCCCTCTTTTTCTTTCTCTCTCTCCCTCTCATAATCACACACATACAGTATACATTTCCATTTGAAATACAGACTGGGAATTAACACATGTTGTACACGTGTAAAACAATATTTAGACATAGACTCCAACTAATACTGAAAGACATTTATGTCTAGAGAGATTCATTCATAAACAGCTGTAAAAAATGCGTAGAGCATGTCTGACTCTCGGAGAAGTATTTTTTTCCCTCGAATGTTTTCATTTTGTTATCACACGAATATGAAAGAGAAACAGTTTTTTCTGCTTTCCGCTACCTGCGTTTTAAAAATGTGATGCATTTTTAATGTCTTCACATTTCTGTTGTAATGCTGTCTTCACATAACCTGGGTAGAATGAGTGGTTGTCCAGGAGGAGTCCCACAAGGCTCAGAACTGGGACCTCTTTAGCTGTATATGGCCTTACTGTGTCACAAACTGAGAGAACAATATTACCTACTGCATCTCCTACTAGTGTTATAGATGACAGGCAGATTTTATGATCAGTACATGGACTCGGATGGGTTCAGTGAATACAGGTTGTCTGATTATAATGTAAAACTTTGTTCTCTCACCATACAGTTGTCATGGCTGATTCAGAGGCTTTCTGATTATTTTACTCACTGAAGAAATTTACAGTTTGTTCATACCACACTGACAAACACTTTTGACAAAATATTTGCACACCAGATCCAGGATGCCTTTGTTAACATCATGATCACTGATGTGTCTGAGTAGTTGTTCAGAGCTTCTGCTGACAATCTATAGTAATCTGTAGTGTTATTTGCAAACCTCAGTTCAAAGTTATCTCACCACAATCAATGTTTGTCATCATGTTCAATCGCTTTAAGAATTACATGCTGTGTTAAGAATTACACGCTTTAAAATAATTACATGAGTGCTGAGCCCAGGTTTTCATACATTCCTTGGATTTTACAATAATAATTTCAAGTTATATAATTTCAAGAAATAATTCCCAGACACTACATATCCAAGCACCAACTTTTAAGAGCCTGAATAAATGTCACAATCTTACATTTTTTTTTACCCAACAAGGTCCATTATTCATAAAAAAATAGAAAGCAGCAAGACTACAACACCTGCATGACAGTCTGACTGAAAAAAATGTCCCTTTGTCTAAAATGAAAAGCAAAAAACAATTCCATGATTAATGTTAAGATCAAGTAGTTGTGTCAGGTTGTCTGTAAAAAGATAAACCTTGATTTACTGTACGTGAAACCTGAGCTATATCTACATACACAATTCAACACTAGGGCGACACTGGCTGTGGACCAGACAATTTACCTTAAGATGCACAAGTGACAAAGGATGGAACAGAAAAGTGTATTTACAGGTTTCCATCATTGTTACTGGGCTAAAAATGTCAACAGTGCCTTGCCTCAACATCCTTCATATTGCCTCCATCATATTGAGCCAATGCTCCCTTCCGGGACCCGCTGCAGCTTGAGTACTACCTCAAACGCTTTATCCGAACCACAAGAAGACTTATGTTTGCATAGACTTTGCAAACATCGCCATCCCACCACCATCAACACTTTCCTCTGCTGGATCCGGAACAATCTGACAGAAATGAGAACAGCTTATTTTTCTCTCTGGAGCCCCACAGGGCTATGTGCTAAGTCCAGGGCTGTTCACCTCTCTAATTGCCACTGTAGATAATGAAATTAGGAAGAAAGGATGGCCGGAATAAACAACACTGACACTGACTCACCAGCAGAACCTGAACTTTCTGAGAAGAAGGAAGACACTCATCTGTGTTTCTCTCGTACTCACATTTCTCACACTAGCTTTTCTATTGTACAATTTTCATGTCCACCTTTTATTGTTTGTTTTTAATATATCGGCAACAACGTCATGTTATAAAGCTGATACAACCATTCTACAAATCATACTGCAAGCTCACACACACATGCTCTTTCTTACATACACCCACACACTCACCTGTGTGACATTATTTTGAAAGCGTCAGGCTGGTAGCACTGTGTGTTCTCCATCTGGAACGGATCGGCGTCACAGATCTTGTCATCGGTGCGGCCATAATTGGCTGTCTCAATCATGATGACATCACTTCCTGGGCAGCGCAGCTCAATGGGATACCCCTCACAGGCAAGTTCCCTCCGCATCAGCCCAAACGGCATCGCAGCTCTGCTCAGACCTGACACACACATGAACGCGTCAGCCAATCACATGACTCAGGGCGGAGTCTCACCAATAACAGAAAACCACTGCTCAACTCACCTTGTTCAGAGGGAGCGATGTTGCTAAGCAACAGCAGACACATCCACAGTAACCACAGCGCCATGGTAACGATAAAACTAACAGACAAGGTGAAAGAGGGAAGGCGATCCGGTACAGTCTGTAAACCTGGAACAGTAGGAGTGAGAGAGTGGTTCAAGGATGAGAGTGAACCTGTGATTTTCAGTGTTGTGTGAATTGAATTGTTAGCCTAAAAATGTATAACTTCCAATAAGACTTTTTTAATTATCGTCTTTGGTGATGAGGGTAGCCGGTATGAATGGTCTTTTCATATTCATATAATCTTTGATTATCTCTGACACCAGCTGCTCTTTTCCACTATATTTAAAGGTTGTGATGTGATGTTCATAAACGACAAAGATCCAGAAGAACTGAGAAATTAAAGCCGGTGGAGTTCAGGACAGTGAAACGTGAGGTTTATTTTCAGGAAAGCACTAAAGTACCAGTCTGCTCTATGTCTGTCTGTCTGGCTGGCTGTCTGTATGTGTGTGTGTGTGTGTGTGTGTGTGTGTGTGTGTGTGTGTGTGTGTGTGTGTGTGTGTGTGTGTGTGTGTGTGTGTGTGTGTGTGTGTGTGTGTGTGCGCGCACCCACACACACACACACACACACACACACACACACACACACACACATACCGTCTGGTGATCAGAATATGCTGTTGTCCTCAGCCAATGATTTTGCACGAGTTTGTTTTTCCAAACATCTTTTCAGAGATCATTAGTCCTTACTAATGCTTTTGAATTACACAAACATGACAAAAGAGGGGAACAGAGAAGAGAGAAAGAGAAAAAGAGACAGAAAGTGAAGAGAGAGAGAGAGAGTAAGAGAGGCTGTCAGAATGCAGTAGTCAGTAGCACCAGCGCATTTACACACCGCTCACGTGCGGCATCCTTCAGTTCTGCGTCCGCCTGCAACTCCGGTTACAGCCAATCAGAAATCACCTCTCTCTCTCTCTCTCTCTCTCTCTCTCTCTCTCTCTCTCACACAC
>CM051499.1:16743737-16781401 GCA_028031935.1 Paedocypris micromegethes
ACACACACACACACACACACACACACACACACACACACACCTGTAGTTGTAGACACGGTTGTACCTAGGGTCAGAGGTCATCTCTGGTTCGGACATGGACATGTTGCTTCTCAGTGAGATATGACTGGACACCGGATCGTCGGTAGAATCCTCAAGATCCATGTGTAGCTTCTTTTCGGGACTGGAAAACCACCATAAAAAAAGAAATAGGATAACACTCATTGATACAGATAAAAAAAGGGCTTGAGAGAAGGAAAAAACTAAATGGTTACATTTATTTCGGATTTGTTGTACTAACATAAATATATGAATTTTATTTTGCACTAATGCATTTCTGTTTTTATATACACATAAGTACATTTATTTCCTATAATAATGTAAGTATATGTATTTATACATTTATTTTGTACGTGTGTATTGTACTGCGTTTATTTATACATAAGTACATGTATTTCCTTTTATTAATTACATTTATATCTGTTGGTCCTCCGCCATAATCATTAGCTTTCATTTTACAGAATTATCGACCGCTAGCGGAAACGAAAGCGCAGGTACGCCTCAAACATTTTCAACTCTTTCCAAACCCAATTAATTTGCGCTTTTAAAAATGGTTTGCTGTTTAACTTTCGTTTTGTTGTTGTTGCGGAAACATTCGTGAAAAAAAATCTAGATAAACACTCATGTTGCGTTCACGCTGTTCCGTGAGAACCTGAGCCCCGAACGATTTATTCGCATAAGATGCGTTTGTGTGTGTCGAGTATGTCGATCCTTTTTGGCAGTAGATCCCTAAAGTTTACAAAACAAACTCTTACCAGCCAGAACTTCTGTCGGATCGACTCACTTCACATTCACAGCAACTTCCACAAAACTCTTCCGCTTTCGGTTTTAAAACCACGACAAACACACGAACACAAATATGCATAGAACTAGATTTGAACTGATTTGAACAGAATGCTTATAGAAACTACAACAAAAACGATAGTTTTGGAAAAAATGCTTTAAACTGCATTTTAATTAGCAAAATATCAGACTTCACAAAGATGAACATCCCTGTTTTGTAAAGGAACTATTTCCGATACACACGACCTATTGCGTCACGTAATGTGTGACCTCACGTAAGTGCGGGAACACCCCCCCACTTCTTCACACACACGCACGCACGCACGCACGCACGCACACACACACACACACACACACACACAAAGGCAATCAGACTCTGGACCCAATGTTTGCTGGTGATGAAACATCAAGCAGACACAGTTCAGATTTCACGTTTACCCTTTTTAAGAAACAGGGATTGTGAATCTGTCAGTGTTGAACAAATTTCCATAGAGTTTGAAATTACAGGAGTGAGGAGGAATGATGTCGAGACAGAGGCAGATCTCCACTGGATTGATCATGCAGGTCTGGAGTGCGACTTTGCTTATTTGTGCTCTTCTGTCTACAGGTAAATCAGAGATCAGCACGAATCATCATCATATTTCTGAACACTGTCTTTTTGTTTAGATGTGATACATCAACACTGAAAGCCATTTGTTTTCGTGTCTTCTTTTGATTGGCTCTAATCAGTTCCTCTCTGTGTCTGATCTGTGTCTGATGCCAGTTTTTCTTGTGTTTGTTCATCTCAGTAATCTCTGACCGCTTAGGTGGAAAAAACTGAAACACGTAAGAATAATTTGAAACACGGTAGAACTTCTTTGCCTAAATGCTACTTTGTTAGCTGAGAATAAGCACATGGTGTCAGAAAAATGTTGCTGTGTAATGCGAGTAGAATATGAGGACAGAACTGGGAAAACTCGGCTAAAACACATGTAAAATTGCATCGGACTGCACAGTTCTGACAATGTAAGATCCTGCCACCACATAGACAGTGTTTGTTTCTGTGCAGTGTGTTCTCAAGCTCCAGTGGTGTCGGTCCAGCCCAGATCTTTGTCTGTCAGTGTCGGAAAGTCTCTGGTGTTTAGGTGTCGATTGCTGAGCGGCTCTTCTCCAGTCCAGCTGCAGTGGAGGAAGATGGCGAGGTGGGGAGACAGCGGGAGACTGGGAGGTGATGCTCCTGCTCGCTTTTTACACACTGTCTTCAACAGCGTTGTTGTTGGGAGTTTGCATGAGTGTTTTTTCTTAGGGTGTTTGATTTCATCCCACAGTCCAAACCATAGAACCAGCTTCGTGATTGATAGCTCATCAAGTTGTTGAGATTGTCTCCAGAATTGTCTCACCTAGAAATAGAAAAGCTTTTTTCAAAAACGTTATGTTTTGTTCAAATTTCAAAAACACCTTCACGGTTGATCAGGTGTCCATCGAGGTCATGTTAGTCAAATGCTGTGCTCTACCATATAGCTAACGTGAGGGTCAGTGCTGATGGGGAAAAACTGTGGGTCTCTGGTGCTGATGCAACAAATGAAGGCGGCTTCCGCTGCATTGCAACTAACAGGGAGGGCCGAGGCACCGCTACCGGATTTCTGTCCATCACAAGTGAGCTCTGCCTTTCTTATTATTCTATTAATATATAATATATATATATATATATATATATATATATATATATATATATATATATATATATATATATGCTAAGACAAAGTCATTCACACTTAATCACAGAATTGCAAAATTGTCTGGACACACATGACATAGTTTGACATAGAAAATGTATTTGGCACCATCCAGAAAATAATTGGACCATTTTGGTAACTTCTAGAGCCACCGGAGGTCGTCTTGTCACCATCTGGTCAGCTGATGGTCAGAGCAGGTGAAAACGTGTCAATAGAATGTAAAGCTTCAGGGACGCCCCGCACCTCCATCAGGTGGTTCAGACAGGAAGCAGGAAGCCTGACACAACTGGATTCCATCCCATCTTCAGATTCTTCAGCTACACTGCAGGTGTGTGGCACAACTATCGCTTTACGTTAGAACGTCCTGTATAAATGGACACAGAGACTCAGAATACCAGTCTGACTCAGGACAGTTGTATCCCTGTCTCCAGGTGACGGTGATGGGCGCAGAAGACGTAGGCATGTTTGTATGTCGTGCTGAGAGTAAAGAGGAGCTTGCTGAAGGGCGTGTCCAGCTGAAACTCCACCCCTTTCCTAAAGCTTTGGTCAGAGACACGGACCTTAGAGCCGTGGAAGGCCAAAGCGTGACCATGCACTGCCGAGCTCATGGTATCATCCTATACATTGCTTTAAGTTCTCAAGGAACATTGTGATTGGCTGTCGTGGATGATGATTTTTGTCGTTGGTTGGATTTTTCAGGCGTGCCTATTCCCGAAATCTCTTGGTCTAAACTGCGGGCACCACTGCCGTGGCAGCACAGAATTATGGGAGGAAACTTGACGCTCAGTAACGTGGGGCGACAGGACTCTGGTAAGACTGGATCAACACCAGACAAAACTGTGTCCACCGATTCTGATTGAAGCCCTTTCTCTCTCAGGCCAGTACATCTGCAACGCCAGCAGCACTCTGGGCTACAGCGAGGCGTACGTGCAGCTGGAGGTGGACGGTGAGTCTTTATCAGTGTTTGCTGATCTCGCTGAACTCTCATGAGAAAATGAAGGCAGTTCAGTTCACAGTGAAGCAGAAACATTTGCTTCACATTAACACTGTGGTTAAAAGACCGACTTTGTGGTTCTTTTAAATCTGAAGTGTGTGTGTGTGTGTGTGTGTGTGTGTGTGTGTGTGGTGTGTTTCACTGTTTGTTAGAATGTGTGATTGTGTGTATGTGAGAGAAATCGTGAAAAATGCCTGTCAGTCAATATCCTGCTGCACGTCTGGTCAACAACGACATTCACAGCCACTCTCTTTCCACATGTTCAAGTTCAGTGCATTTGTAAGGGGCTTTTCACAATTTCAACTGTCTCAAAGCGCATCTGAGACATGTCTGAGAATATGCACTTAAACTCCATTTAAGACCGTAGGTTTAGTCCGTTTGAACAACTCTGAAAAATATATCTAAATATACGTATATTAAAATTAAGAGGAGTAAAGAACACCTGAAAACCATACTTCAGTAAAAGTACAGATATCTTACTATAAAAATGACTCCATTACAGGTTACTAGTTACCAATTCCAAGAAGTCTTGAGTAAAAGTTGTAAAGTATTCAATTCTAAAAGAACTTGAGTATTTTGCTAATTTCCCTAATATAGAAATGAAATTGTACACCTCAATGTTTCAAAATGGCAGAACAAAATAGATAAAAAAGAACAAAAAGTCAGTCTCAGTCAAACTCAAACTGCAAAAAAGTGCAACTGCTAATTGACGTCCACATGATTTAGCTCATAATTAGCATCCAGTACTATCAGCACCCTGCAGATGGCGATATCGCTTCGTCAATCCCAATGTAACGAGTAACGATAAGTGTCCATTCAAATGTAGTGGAGTAAAGAGTACTAGTAAAGGTTTCTTATATTTTGAGTAGCCAAAAAATAAACAAGTAAAGTAACAAAATCAAGTAATCAAGTTTAAGGTAACTTTGTTTTCTCACTCACTAATCATTTTATTCTCAGCTCCTCCATATGCCACCACTCTAACGGACGAGGTCACAGTCCGCCGTGGTGATGCCATACGACTGCAGTGTCTCGCACTTGGCACTCATCCAATCCACTTCCGCTGGACACGGGCAGATGGGGCTCCAGTCTCTCCAAGGGCGGAGACCAGTAAGGACGGCCTGCTGAAAATCGATCAGCTAACGGCAACAGACGCGGGAACATATAAGTGTGTGGCGTCCAATCACGTGGGATCCAGTGAGGCCTTCAGCGTCGTTTCTGTCACAGGTGGGTGGAGACATAATATTTTCTTTCAGTATCTGCATAAAACTGCTGATCTTTCATTCTGGTTTCAGCTTAAGTGCAGAGAATCCAGTTCATGCTCAGCTCGTCCCTCAGATTCAGATTCACATTGGACAGAAGAACTGTAGAGAAATAAAGATCTGCTGACATACACGTGTCCTACTGCTTTCACTTTATTTCACGGATCTTCATCATCAAACATTTTATTAGGTCATTTTAAAATGATAAACTTTCCCCAATTCACTAGTTCAGGCTGAAATCTTATGCATATCATGAAGATTTGGAAGTTGAAGACAAAGTCCAGCTGAGGCTTGGGTGTCTGAGGTCTGGAGGGGTTTTGCGGTTTATCAGTTAATGATTTGCTTCTGCTTGACTGTGTGACATCCAGGACATCAATTACTGTACTGGAAATGACCAGACCTGGAAATGTTTCTACTGAAGCCCCATGGGAAACATCTGCCCTGCTCCGTCCCTTCATTACTGTCATAGTGTCTTACTGTCTTCCTTCAGTCACTTGTCATCATTTTCTTCTCGCCAGAATTTTGAGCTTCTGGACTTGTGAATGTGTGGGTCTGTGTTGAGTAAAGAGGAACCTGCTTGTCCTGAGAAAAACCAAGCAAAGCTGAATGACCTTCTGCATCGATTATTGCAGAAGTGAAGCGAGACGATCCTCAGCAGAAGTGCAAAGACTCCAGCAAGAACCAACAGACAGTAAAACCACAGATGAAAAGAAGAACTGCAATGGCCCAAGTCAGAAACCACAGTCTTCACCCAGCACAAACACACACACACACAATTGGAAAAAACAAAATGCTTCCTTTGTGAAATATGCTTCATCTGCTGAAAGATTAAAGCTGAGATCTTTGAATGTGTTTCCTCTAAAAGTCACACACATACACACTCAAACACAAGCAGGCTCACACTCACACTTAAACACACACACACACGCACACACACATACACAGTCAGACATGAGGGACGTAACAGTGAACTGTCGTTCTTTCCCACGTCCCAGTTCTGAGGAAACACTCGCTCACTTCCCTTCAACCCGAGACTAAGTGCTGCGATGAGGCATGTGTGTAGATGTTTGTGTTGCTTTGGCGCCATGTTGTGCAACTCAACAGAGGACAGGAAGTGACCTCATCACCAGCCTTTATTATGCTCAGAATGAAAGTCTGAAATTCCCCTTCAGCACTGACACAAATTTGAGAGAGATTTCTGTACACTATATTAAAGCTTGGCATTTCACACTGTAAATGTAGGCTTTCTTTAAGCATTCAGGTCATTTTTGGAATTTAGTAAATCAGTATTTCATCTTTTTATACAAAGTGTTTGATTACAATCATTAATTCAATACTGAAATCTTCTTGTGATATTACATTTTTATTAGATTTCGACAGTTGTAGTTCTGTGTTTGATTTCTTGGCAGAGACGGTAAACAGCTGCTCTTTCTCTTTTTCTATCTGTCTCTTTCTTTCTACCTCTCTGTTTCTCTCTCTCTCTCTTTTTCTGTTTATCTGCCTGTCTCTCTCTCTTTTTCTGTCTCTCTCTTTCTCTCGCACTCTTATCTTTCTTTTCATTCACTTTATCTTTCTCTGTGACTTTCTCTATTTCTATTTCTTTCTCTCTGTGTGTTACCACCCCTCTCTCTTTTTCTCTGAATGTGTGTGTCTCTATCTATCTCTCAGTTTTTTTCTGTTTCTCTCTCTTTCAAGCACCCCCCCCCCCCACTCTCTCTCTCTCTCTCTCCCTCTCCCTCTCTCTCTCTCTGTCTCTCTCTCTCCCTCTCTCCCTCTCTCTTACACACTCACAGTGGGGGGAGTTTCAGCCATGAATAGCTTTTGACTCTTCGCCCAGTGAAAACACACACACACACACACACACACACACACACACACACACACACACACACACACACAGTGGAGAAGGAGGAATGTCCCAGACCAGACGAGAGGAAAGAGCGGAAACTTACCGACCCTGTGGATTAACAGAAGCTGCGAGTGTAAGACGAGAAGAAAAAGAGCCTTCTGGAAAACTGAGAGTGAATCAAGTGTAAAAGAGAGACAGAGAACTGAAAGCCATTTGAGGATCGGAAGAGCACGTGAAGCGAGGAAGAGCAGATTATAGATTTTCTTTAACTTCAAAGGGTGTAAAGATGCAGTTTACATGGACACTTCTGCTTCTGGGTGAGTTTCAGTGGACGTGTGAGAGACAAAGACTCTTTTCATTCAGCTGAATCAATTGTGTTAGAATTCACCATGACAGCCGAGACCGCTCTTCATAATGAGCGCCACCAGAAGAGTGAAGCAAATGGTGTGAGCTTGAGTAAAATGACCAGCGATGAACTGAATCTCAGAAAATAACGAGACTGAATCCTTGAATCTGCTCTGGGATCCTTCTCAGTTCATAAAAAGAGAATCTCTCATTTACTTTCTTGGATCAGGATGAAGGATTTTGTACTGAAGTTCAGTCATTTTTACAGAGATGAAACGCACAGTGTTGTTTCAACATAGCTTAAAGGAAAGTGTGTGTAAAACTTCAAGTAGTTTCTTTCGACATAGTCAAACTGAAGTCACAATTCCAGGGTGAAAATGTATGATAGAAGAAAATGTTTGAAAGATTTGTACTGATTTATCCATACTGTAGTTTGAAGCCTTTTTTTCCAATCCGCCGCTTTTGGTTCTAGAGAATTGCAAATAGCTCATATAGTTAAAGATTGGATTAAACTATTGAATGTTTACACAGAAATGTGTTAAATAATTTGGTGTTAGTGCGATAATGGATTGGTTAAAAGACAAGTATGTTTGATAATGTGTTGGTAAAATGATGGTGTGAAGATTGGTTACTAGTGTGATACGGATTGGTGAGAGGGTGAGATAAATTATGGGGAATTAGGATTGTGTTAGTTAGAAGATGGGTTATTTAGATGATGGGTTAGATAATGTATTTATAAGTCATTTGGTTTTAGTAAGATGATTCTTTAGTTAAAGACAAGAATGTTTGATGATGGGTACATGGGTTGGTGATAATACCGGTTAGTTACAGGATTATTGGTTATATTGGTTATTGAGATGGTGAGTTTAGCTAGTATGATAATAAATTGATGATATTATGTGTAAGTTAAAAGTTGATTTTTGAGGGGTTAGTCAGTGTGATAATGTGTTGGTGACATGATGGTGCGTTAGCTAGTGCGATGTGTTGTGAGATGATTGTTTAGTTAGAGGATGAGTTACGGAGCTGATGGGTTATTTAGTATGTTTGTGCTATCAGGATTATGTGTAGTAAGTGTGATGATAGCTTAGGTAGTTGACGGGATATTGGCAAAAAGGGTTGATTAGTGTGATGATGAGTTTGTTGGTTAATGTGTTACTACGATGATGCAGAAGAGACACTTCTCTCTCTCCGCGACTGTGGTGACTTTCTGTTTGCCGTTTTTAAAAGTGAATATTATTATATATATTATTATTAAAGAGACATCCCAAATATTACTGGATCACGGCCACTTATATTTCCTTTTCATATTCCGTACATGTTGGCCTTTTGCATGTCCTCTGGATGACGCTTTGTGGTTTACCCTTTTAGGATCTGTTTGCCTTGTTAAAAGCCAACTAGTCGATGGAAACCTTGTCTGTTATCTTGGCCTTGAGTTTAGTCTGCCGTCTTGGTGTCAAGTTTGCTTTTGTATATAAACTCATCTCTACATTAGGCTTTGCCACGTTGCTGCTTTGACAACTTGCCAGGAACATTGCACTGGGTTAGTCAGACGATGGGTTATTTATACAATTGGATGGATTAAAGAAAGACAAGTTCATAAATAAGTTAGTTCGATGATGTAGAAGCAACTTAATGCAAATAATAACCAGCAGCAGTTTATAAAACTATAATGTATTCTGATTATATTGCTCACACACTTAATACATTAATATAGTTAATAAAACGACAGGTTGGTAAGATCATGGCGAAAATCAATGATGCAATGATTGGATGCCATGTTAGTTAGATGCAAGACTAGTTGGGATTTATTTAAATGTTATGTCAGAGATGATTGTTAAAACCTAAGAGGTGGTTTCATGGATGTGCAGAAAGATGGAATAACATGTTTAATCATGGGCTGCAGGTCTTCTAGCTGAATCCAGAGCATGTGAAATTGGATTCAAAGCTAAAAGCAACAAATGTGTTGGTAAGGTCATCGTCTCCTTCATCCGTGTGTGAGAGTGTGAAGGCTCCTTTGCTTGTTTCCACGCATGATTTAATGTGTTTCTCCCAGATGAAAATGAGTGCGAGATGTTTCCTTGTGGCAGTCACGCAAACTGTACAAATACAAAGGGAAGTTATTTCTGCCTCTGTCATTATGGTTTCAAATCCAGAACCATGAATTTTACAGCCACCACTGGACAGTGTGAAGGTAAGAGCTGAGTGTAGGTCATCTGAGCTCCTGAAGACTGACATCTTTTCTTCCTCACAGATGTGAATGAATGTCGAGAGAATCATTCGCTCTGTCCAGATGGGATGGAGTGTGAAAACACGATGGGCTCCTACGTTTGTAAGTGCCCATATGGGTTTGAAAGATCAACCGTGAGTTCAAAATGTGAAGGTTAGTGACTTTTTTCACAGTTACTGTTTGACCTGATGATCTTACAATTTTTTTGAGTTAAGAACAATTTCAAGAGGAAAACACTGAATGTGTCAGACTGAAGGTTTTAAATCTTTCAGACATGAATGAGGTTTGATGACAATGAGCTTGAAATTGTGATCATGATCCAGCAATCTATAAACTTGCTTCAAATATCAGTGATTTTTAAAAACTTTTACATATAAATGTTTCTCAAGTGTCATTAGTTTTGCCATGAAGTACAGTTTTTAACTCACATATGATTAATCTCTTGTTAACGTAAATGTGTGTGTGTGTGTGTGTGTGTGTGTGTGTGTGTGTGTGTGTGTGTGTGTGTGTGTGTGTGTGTGTGTGTGCATGTCGGCAGATGTGGATGAGTGTGTGTCCTCTGTGTGTGGTTTTCACAGCATCTGCAATAACACACCTGGCAGTTTCTTCTGCAGCTGTTCTCCAGGGTTTCTGAAACATCAGGACGACCCGGGCGAACCCTGCACAGGTCTGCTGCTCAGGCTATGTGCACAGCTATGCTAACGATTACGCTAAGCTTCATGAGCTGTGTCCACTGTCACGCTCAGCACTAATAAAAACTAAAACCTTACTTTAACAGGCTTCATTGTTTGACAAGCTCTGTCGTTCATTCATGAGGATTAAGAGTCTATGAGACTGAGATTAGAAGTTCTCTTTCTCTCTCTTTCTTTCTCTCACAGACACTGATGAGTGTGAAGTTCCTGATGTTTGTGGAATTAATGCTTATTGTCACAATCTTCCGGGAAGCTACTTCTGCAGATGTCACTCTGGTTACAGTAACTATGGCAACAATCAATCAAAATGTCTTGGTGAGTACAGACAAGCTGAAAGATGAATTAACAAACTTTTTAGATGCATTCTGTCCATTTTAATTGTTTAAAATTAATTATCAGCTGAAGTGTTTGGTGTTTGTTTGTTTGTTGGACAGAGATGAACTGTGGCCAGTTTGAATCAGATCCTGATGTGGATGAAACGGTGATTGTTTTGATTACTGTGATTATAACAGGGATGAAGCTTGATTGAAGTATTTAATTGGAGTTGCTGTGTTTGTGTAGTTGAGAGGTTTACTGTCTCTGCTGAAGAACAGCTGTGAGTCTCTGACAGATCCAGGTGCAGTTCATCAGAAGGGGGAGGAGTTACTGGAGGTAAACACACCTCTCGTCACACTTTGGTGCGTTTCAGTCACATGACATGTTTTCACAGAATCTGTGCACATCCACTGAAGAGCTGCTCTCAGAAGGAAACGTCGCTGACGCTCAAACACTGAGTCACTTCCTTGGTGTGATGGAGAAAAGCTTGCAGCTGATTGGACCTCAGCTGAAAGATCCTGTGACCAGGATGGAGACACACAACACCTGTAAGCCACCTGAGCACATCTCCACCTCACACATACTCATGGATGGAGATGATTGTGAACTTGATGTTTTATTGTTTTGTGATTTACAGACACTGAGGTAGCAGTAAAGCGAGGTCAGACTCCTCCTGAGGGGCGTGTGCTTCTGCAGTCTGACTCCGCCCTCTTCAACACCAGCTGGGAAACAGTTGTTGGGACATCCTACCCTGGTACAGACTCACTGCATCTGCATATGCTAGAAGTTCACAGAACATAAAGCAGTTGATGTAGTGATGACAATTGTTCTCAGGTTTCGCCTTTGTGGCTCTGGTGAGTTACAAGGACCTAAATACTTCCAGCGACTTCCTCAACAAGATGGAGAACAGAGAAAGATCAGACGTCAGCTATCAGCTCGGCTCAAGGGTCGTGACCGCTGTCGTCAGTAATCCAGAAACCGAGAAGCTGTCTGAGCCGGTGACGCTGGTCTTCACACATGTGGAGGTGAAGCTCATACGTCCTTCTTCCTGGAATGTTTCTGATGGAATCCAAAAGTCGTCTGTTTCTCAGTCTCACTGAAAAGCCTGTCTGTGTGAAAGGAGGGGGCGGAGTCTGAGAGTCTGACCTACTCCTGTGTGTACTGGGATGAGGCGCAAGAGGCGTGGTCTGGGCGGGGCTGTGAGAGGGTGTGGTCTAACAGCACACACACCGTCTGTTCCTGCTCTCACCTCAGCAGCTTCGCTGTCCTCATGGCTCTTTATCCAGTCCAGGTACATGAGTGACCAGCAGAGCCTGAACATGAGAAGATTCTGTCACTAATGGCCACTTCTCTTCTGCTCCAGGACACGTTTGAACTGGTGCTCATCACACGACTGGGATTAGTTCTGTCTCTGGTCTGTCTGTTTCTCTGCATTCTGACCTTCCACTTCTGCCGTCCCATCCAAGGAACCCGGACCACCATCCACCTTCACCTGAGCCTGTGTCTCTTCATCGCCGACCTTGTGTTCCTCTGTGGCATCACCAGCACTAATAACCAGGTCCGTGTTCTCACACACTGTTGGTGGAGACAGTACGTGGATGGTGTGTCTGGTGTGTGTCAGGTGGCTTGTGGGATTGTGGCCGGGCTGCTTCATTTCTTCTTCCTGGCGGCCTTCTGCTGGATGCTGCTAGAGGGGCTGCAGCTCTACCGGATGGTGGTCCTGGTGTTTCACACCACACTTAAGCATCTGCACATGTGCATCATGGGATACGGAGTCCCTCTCGCCATTGTCACCGTGTCTGCAATCGCCTTCCCACAGGGTTACGGCACGGCACCAGACGACAGTGAGTGTGTGTGTGTGTGTGTGTGTGTGTGTGTGTGATCGCTGAAAACCTAGCGATGACTTCTGTGCTTTCCAGCTGTTGGCTCTCTCTAGAGCAGGATTTTATATGGAGTTTCTTTGGCCCGGTCTGCACCATCATCATCATCAACTGCTTTTTCTTCATCATCACCGTGTGGAAACTGGCAGAGAAGTTTTCCAGTCTCAATCCAGACGTCTCCAAACTCCGCAAGATCCGGTGGGTGGAAGTGTGTGTACTTGTTTATTCTCAAATCCTCGTGTAATCAACCCTTAAAGTTTATGATGTTGAATTCCAGGAGTTTCACCGTGACGGCAGTGGCTCAGCTGTGTGTTCTTGGAGGAATGTGGGTTTTCGGCTGTTTTCTTTTTCAAGAGGAAGGAACTGAGGTCATGTCATACCTCTTCACCATTCTCAACAGCCTGCAGGGGGCGCTCATCTTCATCATGCACTGCCTCCTATCCAAAACGGTACTTCAGGCACACATTAAAGCAAACATGAAATACTACAATAAATCAAATACACTGAAAGTACAAATACAAGTGTTGAGCCTCCTTCTCATTCTCCTGCAGGTCAGGGAGGAATACTGTAAACTAATCAGTGGCATGTGCTCACAGAAGAAGAAACTAGCCGAATTCAGCAGTACTCAGTCCAGTCAGGTACAATGTGTGTGTGTGTGTGTGTGTGTGTGTGTGTGTGTGTGTCTGTGTGTGTTCTGGACAGTCATCTGTGTTTACAGGTTCTGCTTCTAAACCCATCCTTTCATCTTTACAGCAACCACTGCGCAGTCACCCGAGCACAAGTGAGTCCAAGATATGAGGAGGTTGCGTCCTCATCCCAGTGCAGCTTTACACTCTGGTTTTACACAGACTTTCTTGAAGCTTTACCTGACTGATCATCCAGCTGAAGCAGGAACCGTTCCTGTGCTTCTCTCCTTTCTTTAAGAAAGTTGACTGCAAACGAAATGGAACCGAGTCCATACAGGTCACTTTTTCTGCACCTCTTGCTCAGGACCCTGTTCTTCTACTCATGGTCTTTCAAAAGACTTTGAGTGTCCTTCGACTGCTCCAAGTACATGACGTCTTTTAAACGGTAGTGGAAATGATCTACACAATTAGTTTATATGGGAATAATAGAATAGAATGCTTTTATTGTCATTGTACCACAGGGTTACAGTGGAATTAGTAATAAAGAACCAAGAAGACACATCTCGTGATCTGAACATCAGAGCCATGTTAGAGTCTGTGATCTCTACTCTGTCACTGCTGGTCTTCACGCGAAGGTACGAGAGAAATCAGAACGACACGTGGCCCGTGGTTAGGGCCTGGATTTTGAAGGAATAAAAAAAAGTGGAATGAAATGGATATTTAAGATGATGAAGCTGTGGTGTACATGCAAATATATTTAATAATGTTAATTTTTTTATATATTTTAAATGTTTTGTAGGTCTTTTGAATGAGATGTTTTCTATTTTTTTGCACTTGATCTGTCACTGTCAGTGAATTGTTTCTGTATCAGAATTTCAGCAAAAGCGAAGGGAAATGGTCACATGGTTGTACAATGTTTTGTTGCAATGACGATTAAATCATGTCTGATTCTGATCAGTGTTTCCTATAAAGTTTCTTTTGTTCTAATTTTAGACAGACAAAACAGACATGGCAAATGCGCGTGATAACCGTATTTTTCCCACATTAAGTGAAGGTCTTCCGTCAATTGGCTTCAGTCTGATAATAAAGTGTGTTTTCCATTTCTTTTGTGGCATTATGTAGTTTTAAACGGGGGATTTCCTGATCAAAATTCCTCCGCTTCAAATTCCCTCTTGCGGTATCTGATTGCATTTGCGCTCTAACAACAAAAAACAATCTTACCGTTTTTCACACGTCCTCTAGCGGCAGTAGAAGCTCATTGCCACCGATTTGAAGAGTGAAATTGTTGATTGCCCTTGCAAGCATGAGAAACGACAATTCGCCTGGGCAAAGTAAAAAAAAAACAATGTCGACGATTTAAACATTAATGTGTTTATACTGATTAGTTGATAGAGTAACGATTATTTATTTGAAGAAAAAAAGTAAAACTGGCCAACACTCCTAAACAGTAGATGTCGCTGTGGATCTTTACCGCGGTCCAGTAAAATCGACAAACAACTAGCTTTAGCATTAGCGGGGGACCGGTTTTACTTCACTGGTGTGTAAAAAGGTTTGGTTCACATTAATTGTACTGTATACGCATGTTGTCTGGTGTGTCGATCGGAGTTATATGCAGATCTTGGTGTTTAAGCGATCTGCAATATCACGACTTAGTCCAGGAATTAAATGTGTAAACAACCCGGTTTCCGGATAGTTGGGTTATTTTGATAGTAATTTGCGTGAGTCGATTAAATCGAACTTGGTTGTTCAGTTGTGAAATGTGTAAAACGTACACGATTTCTTTGTAAAACATGATTGAACGATTGATTACAGTTGCATCATTTTTTTTTATTCTATTTTCTGTAATACGTGGACTAGTAATGGAAATCTAAATATATATTATCTTACATTTCTCCGATTGTTTCTCCATATGTTGTTTTGGGTGCAGATGTTGAGCATGAGTGTGGAGCTGTCCTGCTGCAAGTCAGTAGGAACTGATCTGTCCATGCTGGACATTGAGGGTTTCATCTCAGAAATCTCTCAGCTGAAGAAAGAAGTGGCATCACTGGAGGCAAAGCTGAGAGAGAAAGGAGACAAACTCCAGCGAGAGGTTGGTGCAGGGTTCAGATCTTTCTTCAGCAGAGACTGTGAAGTTGTGTGATGGACTGTGATTGTCACTCAGGAGCTGAGCAAAGTCTCGAGTGTGAGCGATCAACCATCAGAACAGAGATCCAGAGACTCTCAGGACTCCGAGCTCAGTCTTCAGTTATTCTGTTACACTGACGCTCAAGATGCAGCGGTGCGTGATGATCAGTCCAGACCTCAGACCATCACAATCTCCGAAGATTCTGTGAATGATGCTGTCAGACAGCCGGTGGACGGTGGAAATGTGATTCAGACGAGAAGAAAAACCACAATAGAGGTGAAATTGGAAGAGGACGATCATGATTATATCCCATCAGGTATGAAAACAGTCTCATCACTTCAATAAAGAATTTTTGACTTTGTGGGTCTAGTCTAAGGTTCTGAAGATGGGACTTTGAGGATTTGATGATTCTCACTTTCTCGGTGAAAGCTTCCATCCACGTCTTTCACTATTGTTTAGTGTTTCACATTTTGTTTATTTCAGATTCAAATGGTAGTTCATCTGATGGAGAAACAGCCTCCACGTCAAAAAAGCAAGCAAAGCCACAAAGTTTCATTTGCGTCACGTGTGGAAAAACCTTCCGGTCACAGGGAAATCTAACAAAACACGAGAAAAAACACCAAGAGCAGAAGCTGTTCTCCTGCAGAAGATGTAAGATCAGCTTTCCCACCTCACAGGAGAGGAACCGTCACTCAGAGGTGCACAAGGTGAAGAAGGAGTATCGCTGCGAGCTGTGCGGAAAGGTTTCTTCAACCTCTTCCAATCTGAAGATTCACATGAAGAAGCACAGCGGCGAGAAGAACTTCCACTGCAGCGACTGCGACAAGTATTTTAGAACCAAACAGTGTCTAGTCATACATAGAAGAATTCACACTGGAGAAAAGCCGTACTCGTGTCCCCACTGCGAAAGGAAGTTCATTGATGCGTCAAGTCTTAGAACACACCTGCACGTCCACACTACTGAACGGCCGTACGAGTGCAGCGACTGTGGGAAAACCTTCAAGCTGCCGTATTGTCTCATGTCACACCAGAAAATCCACTCTGAGAAACTGCATCAGTGTTCACACTGTGACAAACGTTTTCGTCAGAAAACACAGCTGATACGTCACGAGCGAACTCACACCGGAGAGAAACCCTTCCTGTGTTCCCACTGCGGGAAGAGCTTTTCCGACCCGACCCACTTCAGGGTTCATCAGAGAGTTCACTCCGGAGAACGACCGTATCACTGCAACGTCTGCAAGAAGAGCTTCCGACAACACACCAACCTACTGAAGCACCAGAGGATTCACACAGGAGAAAGACCCTTCAAATGCTCTCACTGCGACAAGACGTTCGCTCGCTCCGATGTCCTGAAAGTCCACGAGAGAGTTCACACAGGAAAGAAGCCGTACCACTGCTCCATCTGCGGCGAGAAGTTCGCTTATCTGGGAGGTTTCCAGACGCATCAGAACAAGCACGCTAAAGATCAGGCTGCTGCGGAACTATTATAGTATATTAAAATCGGAGAATTCGCAGCAGTTCACCAAATTGACAATCTCAATCACTTTACTTTATTGGCATTGATGTGGAACCATATTTATGGTTTTTGTTTTCTGAATGTTTAGGAATACACGTATGTCCTGTGCTGTAAATAGAAAACATACATTTATATCGTGACATCTGCGCCATTCAGGTCCACCATCAACATTTTTTTTTTACTTTTATTACTGCTAGTTTTAAGTTACAAATGACATGTGTCCAATTTTTGTAAAGATGAATATTAATGTTGTTCAATTAACATTCATAACTCATATGCTGTTTTAAAGAATTATGGTGGCCATTGTTATATAATAAATCGTTTCGGTTTTTTTCTTTAAATCAAATAAAACTCTCATTCTTAAAATGTTACCAGTCTCTACGGTTTATTGTTTGTCGTTGTCTTGAACGAGTGAAAAAATGAACGAGCCTTCTTTATAATAAGAGGAGGGTCTAACGCTGGGATTGGCTAAATATTTGACGTGAGGAGTGGATAAAGCTGTGATTGGTGGACGACTTACCTGTGGGAAATAGATTTAAATAATGATTTCCGGAATTCCATAAAATCCCGACATTGAGTAGCAGTATGTTCTGGCGAATAAAGTTCAAAACCTTTTCAAGAAGTTGAGTTTTTCTGTCAAATGTAAAATTGATATAAGGAACATAAATTTTAGTGAACGTGACTTAGTGTCCAGTTAATTCTCGAGTTATTTCTATCTCGCATTTCACCTTTCATCGGGGCGGTGGCTAAATGGAGTTGCGATGGATTCTGCTGTTAGGTGAGTATTTTTACTTCGTATTCTCTGTATTAAACGGTGAAAGTCTCGTTTTGTCACCTTATTTGTGTATATGTGTTTTGCTGTAAGTCACATCTCAGTAAGTGAAAGTGCACGTTTTCCAGACGCTTTACACAGCCGTGAACTTTGGCCAGAATTGCTCACATAAACCTAAACCAATACAGTATACCTATGACGTTTTATTACTGACTAACAACCCATTGTGATTGACCCACATGTAGTAGGCTGATTAAGTTTTTCCGATTTATTAGCTCAAGAAACCGTTAAATGTCTGACATACTGCAGTTAAGATAAGATTAAAGTAATGCACGTTATTGTCTGGGAACTTTTAAATAAATGTCAGTGAAGAGGTTATTCAGGAGTCAATTTTAAAAATGCGTCATGTCAAAATTATTTGTTTCCGGAAAAATGTTTCCCCACAAGTTTATTTACAGGAAAATGTTAAGTTTAGTAAGACATGACGCAACATTCGCGACCACGAATTACTTTAAGGACTGAAAACGATTGAGGTCATACAGTATGTTAATGCATAAAGAATCCATAATGCAATAAGCGTTTATGAAATCATTTAAGTGACGTTGTAGGACAAAAGGTGAATAACATCCTACCACAAAGCTGTGCAGAGTAAATCTCAGTTCTAATCATTTTCAAAACGTCTTACCGTATTTGAATACGTCTTTCTTTGCAAAAGGAGTCGGTCCGGAAACAATAATGTGGGCGTGTCATGCTAGACGTTCAAGTGCCGCGAAACTTAGAGAAATGTAATGCGCGAACAATTTTCTCCTCAACATTGTCTCCTAATCATGTACAATAATCAGAACAAGTTCCCATGGAACCAATGTGTGTGTATTTCCACAGGTTTCTTTCTGCCGTCGTGCAGTGGATGTGCAGTAGGATACCGGTTTTTGAAACAGAAATGTGTTGGTAAATGTAGTTTGTCAATAAAGCACGCAAAAAGGTTGCAATTGATTGGTATGGTAAAAATACAAACCGTTGTGTTCTGATCCACACAGATGAGGACGAATGTGAAATGTTTCCGAACACTTGTGGTGGTCATTCTAGATGTGTGAACACTGATGGTAGTTTCCAGTGTGTTTGTCTGGAAGGGTTTCGCTCACAGACCACAAGCTTTCGCAGCCCAGGACTGTGTGAAGGTATACGAGGCGTTCAACTCAGACGTGTTTGTTCTCAATCTCTGCCATCATGTTTCTGAAGATATAAACGAGTGTTTGGTGATGGACCTGGCCTGTCCTCATACGGAGTGTTTGAACACCATCGGTTCCTTCACATGTAAATGTCCGGCTGGCTACCATTTCACAAACTCAGGGGATTGTGTTGGTGGGTGTTCGACATTGACCTGTTACAGTATTTGTTTTCGACTTAAACATTTGTCTTCATGCAGATGTGGATGAGTGTGAGTCCTCGGTGTGTGACCTTAACAGTGACTGTACAAACACACTCGGTGGATTTTCCTGCAACTGTTCTTCAGGATTCAACAGAGACCAAAACGACAGCACCTGCACAGGTTTAAACCAAGAATGTTTACACAACAATAAAAGAAAAGTATATGATCAGTACAAAGAGTTTGGAATTACGGTAGCTCAATCATTCGAGCTGGTCATATCAACACCAAGTTTGTGGGTTTAATCCCAAGGAAAAACATGCAATCTTTCAGTGTTTACAATACAATGTAGGCAAACAGTTAAATGTTTTTAATATTTATCTTAATATTACACTTATTATCAATGCGTATTTCTCTCTCAGACACCGATGAGTGTGAAGTTCCTGGTGTTTGTGGAAATAATGCTGATTGTCACAATCTTCCGGGAAGCTACTTCTGCAGATGTCACTCTGGTTACAGTAACTATGGCAACAACCAATCAAAGTGTCTTGGTGAGTACAGACATGTAAGATGAACTGACAAACTTCAGTTGCATCTCGTCCATTTTAATTGATTAAATTTGAATATCAGCAAATGTTTGGTGTTTGTTTGTTTGTTGAACAGAGATGAACTGTGGCCAATTTGAATCAGATCCTGATGTGGATGAAACGGTGATTGTTTTGATTACTGTGATTATAACAGGGATGAAGCTTGATTGAAGTATTTAATTGGAGTTGCTGTGTTTGTGTAGTTGAGAGGTTTACTGTCTCTGCTGAAGAACAGCTGTGAGTCTCTGACAGATCCAGGTGCAGTTCATCAGAAGGGGGAGGAGTTACTGGAGGTAAACACACCTCTCGTCACACGTTGGTGCGTTTCAGTCACATGACATGTTTTCACAGAATCTTTGCACATCCACTGAAGAGCTGCTCTCAGAAGGAAACGTCGCTGACGCTCAAACACTGAGTCACTTCCTTGGTGTGATGGAGAAAAGCTTGCAGCTGATTGGACCTCAGCTGAAAGATCCTGTGACCAGGATGGAGACACACAACACCTGTAAGCCACCTGAGCACATCTCCACCTCACACATACTCATGGATGGAGATGATTGTGAACTTGATGTTTTATTGTTTTGTGATTTACAGACACTGAGGTAGCAGTAAAGCGAGGTCAGACTCCTCCTGAGGGGCGTGTGCTTCTGCAGTCTGACTCCGCCCTCTTCAACACCAGCTGGGAAACAGTTGTTGGGACATCCTACCCTGGTACAGACTCACTGCATCTGCATATGCTAGAAGTTCACAGAACATAAAGCAGTTGATGTAGTGATGACAATTGTTCTCAGGTTTCGCCTTTGTGGCTCTGGTGAGTTACAAGGACCTAAATACTTCCAGCGACTTCCTCAACAAGATGGAGAACAGAGAAAGATCAGACGTCAGCTATCAGCTCGGCTCAAGGGTCGTGACCGCTGTCGTCAGTAATCCAGAAACCGAGAAGCTGTCTGAGCCGGTGACGCTGGTCTTCACACATGTGGAGGTGAAGCTCATACGTCCTTCTTCCTGGAATGTTTCTGATGGAATCCAAAAGTCGTCTGTTTCTCAGTCTCACTGAAAAGCCTGTCTGTGTGAAAGGAGGGGGCGGAGTCTGAGAGTCTGACCTACTCCTGTGTGTACTGGGATGAGGCGCAAGAGGCGTGGTCTGGGCGGGGCTGTGAGAGGGTGTGGTCTAACAGCACACACACCGTCTGTTCCTGCTCTCACCTCAGCAGCTTCGCTGTCCTCATGGCTCTTTATCCAGTCCAGGTACATGAGTGACCAGCAGAGCCTGAACATGAGAAGATTCTGTCACTAATGGCCACTTCTCTTCTGCTCCAGGACACGTTTGAACTGGTGCTCATCACACGACTGGGATTAGTTCTGTCTCTGGTCTGTCTGTTTCTCTGCATTCTGACCTTCCACTTCTGCCGTCCCATCCAAGGAACCCGGACCACCATCCACCTTCACCTGAGCCTGTGTCTCTTCATCGCCGACCTTGTGTTCCTCTGTGGCATCACCAGCACTAATAACCAGGTCCGTGTTCTCACACACTGTTGGTGGAGACAGTAACGTGGATGGTGTGTCTGGTGTGTGTCAGGTGGCTTGTGGGATTGTGGCCGGGCTGCTTCATTTCTTCTTCCTGGCGGCCTTCTGCTGGATGCTGCTAGAGGGGCTGCAGCTCTACCGGATGGTGGTCCTGGTGTTTCACACCACACTTAAGCATCTGCACATGTGCATCATGGGATACGGAGTCCCTCTCGCCATTGTCACCGTGTCTGCAATCGCCTTCCCACAGGGTTACGGCACTAGACAACAGTGAGTGAGTGTGTGTGTGTGTGTGTGTGTGTGTGTGTGTGTGTGTGTGTGTGTGCCTTTCATCTACTTCATCTACAGTTTAAACATCTGAAGGTTTAAGATGAGCGGTGTGTTAAAGTTAGTTAAATTGTTGTCACACTTGTCATAAATTATTCCCTGGAGATTTTCACACAATTGTGTTGTGAAATACAGCTTTCATTAAAATGTCAACATCAAGTTATTATGGCGGATATTGTCTTCTGGGGTAAATATTAAAATATTGTTTCTTTAAGATGTATTTCTATAACATGTTTTGTGAAAACTGATTCATTTCAGAATGAGCTACTGATGCAGTTTAATAATTTTCAACACACTGTAAACATTACAAACAACATTAAATTAAATATTGTAATTTTCAAAACTATGTAAAAAAAAGTCACATCAGTTACATTTATTTTTTTATTTGTATTACTTTATATGGGGGTTCATCTAGTATGTATTTCTCACTTTTTTCATTGTTTTTCAGATGTTGGCTTTCTCTCGATGGCTATTTTATACTCAGCTTCTTTGTTCCTGCCTGCATCATTACGGCCATGAATAGCATCATCTTCTTCATCACCTTGTGGAAATTGGCAGAGAAGTTTTCCAGTCTCAATCCAGATGTCTCCAAACTCCGCAAGATCCGGTGGGTGGAAGTGTGTGTGTTGGTTTAAAATCAAATCTATGTGTAATCAACCCCTTTTTTAATTTAAATTCCAGGAGTTTCACCGTGACGGCAGTGGCTCAGTTGTGTGTTCTTGGAGGAATGTGGGTGTTTGGTTTTTTCCTCTTTCAGGAGGAAGGAACTGAGGTCATGTCGTACCTCTTCACCATTCTCAATAGCCTGCAGGGGGCACTCATCTTCATCATGCACTGCCTCCTATCCAAAACGGTGAAAACCTCCCCATGGTTTCAGACTTCAATTTTTTTCACAAGGCAGCGTCTGGATTGATTGACATCTAATGTTCACCATCATGACTTCTCCTTTAGGTCAGAACAGAATATTCCAAGCTGATTCACAGGATCTGTCCACAGAAGAAGAAACTGGAATTCAGCTCCAGCCAGTCAGATGGTCAGGTGTGTGTTTGTATAAAGAACTGTGTGCAATGTCTTTCTTAAATCCCCTCTGACTTCCACAGAAACCTCTGAAGTTGGATCACAGCACTGGAGAATCAGAGATTTGAGGAGCTTTCACTTACTCATGGACTTACAGACTTTTCTCTGTGAGCAGTACAAAACAAACCGACATGTTGTGATATTTGCTGCAGATTCCAAGATCCAAATAGCTTTTACCAATTCGCTTGCTGTTTTGGCCCCCAAAAAGTTTGAAGTTGGGCCAACCTTATGAATTGAAGTATTTCTGGCAGCTCTGAAAATGTGCAGATGTGTTCGTGCTATGCTTATCTATCCTGCTGAAGCTTCTGATCTATTCCTCGATTTTTCTGTGCTCTGCTGGTCCTGCTTTCACAGGATTACGGATTTGACAATAATACATATCTATCGAGTGAACTTGAATTTTTTTTCACAAACAGAATCTCCCAGGAACAAATCTGACTTCATTAACAAGACACTGTTTGCAAAAACTGTAAACAGTCTGTTTTTGGAGTTACGGATGAATCTTCTACGTAAATACGTATTGGACTCCTCACAGAACTGTTACCTGCATTGGCCTGGTACTGTCATCGAAAGAAATTCTGCCTGTTAACCACAGAATCAAAACCATCCGGGTGGCCTGAATCACACAGATGTCAGGACTACATCTGGTTTTGGCTTGATTGTGGAACTGGTCGGTTAACATCTTGGCCCGTTTCAGGAAAGACAAAGACACAGGATAACATCAGGCTGGGGAGATACTCCAGCTACTTCACCCACCCAAGGAATGCATTTCAAAACACTGTAAAAGATGCTTAGAATCTCTCACTGTATGTCCTTTGGGAATTTTTTGGAGTTGGCTTATCAAAGTACAAAACAAGAAGATAAGACAAAACAAGCCATGATTTTACACGTGAGTCAGCAGATGTGAGAAGGGGAAGGGGTGACCCCTGGGGGCGGAGTCAGCTGGGGGGGTCGCGACGCGCACACAGCAGTGACTGCAGAGGATAGAAACTCCGTGAATGAATAAACCTTTCTTTTAAAATACCGTAAGTAATTTGCATCCCTTATTTTCTCTCGCTCTCTGCGTTATTAAACCTTTGTTTTGGCTGTTTAACAACAATTACCGCTGTCGCGAGGACGCCGCTGCTTTAATTGTTTGCACAAACACAATGACTTACTAACTTTTAATCTTCTGATCTGATCTGACCCGTCCCGCACTCGACGGAATGTGGCGCGTAAACGGGAGGAAGGGTGTCGATTCGTCGGAAAGGCGGAAATAAGCTGTTTCGTTAGGTGTATAACTATCTATACATTTAGTAACATTTAATATTTTCCTTAATTTTAATCTAACCTGGGACCCCCAAAGTCCACGGACCCCTGCAATTATCCTAACATTCCGCCGCTGTTTCCGTACTTCGTTCCGATTACTGCTACATGTACTTTCGGTTTATTCATAGATCTTTTTCAAAAGAACTTATTTGTTTCCTAAACTTCCTGTGAAGAACGCACCTTCAATTTCCAAATCTACGTAATTCACGAAAGACAGAACGATTTGACCTGTGTTAACAATTTAAATGCATTGTATGTGTGTGTTTGGGTGGTTGTTGTGTGTGTTTAAGGAATTTACACATTAAAAATATAGACACAGAAAATATAATCTGTTAAAATTATGTGTCACGTATTCTGATTTAAGCAAAAATACATAGACACATATTCTTTAAAAAATAATAATAATAAATCTTGACCTAAAAAGGTTTTTTTTTGTAATTTTGTATGCTAAAACTAATACTCAGACTAATTCAGACTAACTTATCTACTGCTACAGTGCTTTTATTTAATAAATGATTCTGAAATGGGCTTCATGCTTCTGAAGGAGGTTTTTTTTTTCACGTTACTTTGATGCTGATGTAAGGATGTAGACATGTTTTATATTTTTCCAGATCATATGCTGATACATTTTTTCAAAATTGCTTAAACACATTCTTGAAACTATCCAAAACCGTGATCACAAATTAACAACTTGTATCCCAAAAAAATGTTAAACTGGTTAAAATTTGTCAGATAAATGTGAAACATTCTCTTTTTTTACATCTGTGTTAAAACCTGCTTTGTACATGTGGATTGAGAATGTAAGTGTTTGTGACACAGAAAGCTGGCATAGGTGGAGAGATAAACAGACTATAATTCAGGAAGAACATTTGGAAGGTGAAAGTAAGAGTTCACTTGCACCTTTGTGAACTTCACGATGGCATCTTATGTAAGTAGATCACACTCTCATGTACCACAGTTATTCTAAGTATTCTGTAGACAAGTGTGACATCATACGTATATCTGCATGATGAGTACACATGTCAGCAGTTCCATTTTGACACCTTATGTAAATTCTGTATAAATATACTGAAAAGTGCATTTCTTCTGAAAGGGGCAAGAGAATTTTAGGAGAAAAGAAGATATGGCCATTCTGGGGAATCACATTAGTATTAAAGATCTGAAAGCAATGTATGAAAATCGATTTAATCAGTATCTCAACAAGACCATCCCAGATTACCCGAGTCCTGTTGAGTTTCACCTCACATACCTGACTCATGTCACAAACAAGGCCAGTTTAATGAAGATCTGGGACTCAGAGGGATTTAAGGCTATGCATTTTGACTTATTATGGTGGAGTCTTAAAGTGAATGATGTCGATGTGCGAGCAGCTGAGGAGCGTTTCCTCCAGAGCAGGATCCCAGAAAAAAGCCCAGACCGAAAGAGTCAAGAGCCGTTCCTGAGAGATTTCACAACATCACCAGCTTTCAACAATGACCAATCGCGCTACGGCAACTTTCAGTTCACCTTTCCTGTTACTGAACTTATGGAAGCCTACAAGGTTCAGTTCTGTCATAATGAAGATCCAGTCCTCAGGGTGTATATGACCAGATTATATAAGCAGGAGATTCAGTATGTGGTTCTGGTCCACAGCCCTCAGCAGAACCAGATGTTCAGTGCATTCCCGGAGCTCTCGTCCAGATTCTTTGTTTTATATGACAATGGGCAAATCATTTGGAGAGCCCAAGCCATTTGTGAAACTCACTACGTAGAGCTAAAAAGAAGAAAAAACAATTTCTGGAAAAGAAAAATTACATTGAGGAAGGACATAATGTTTTACGTGTGGGATCATGTCAGTTTTGCCTTTCACATGGACAAGACCGAAAACCTTCGCTTCAGTAAAAAGAGGCTTCTTACTTCTCTCACCTGCTGTAAACTTGATAAAATCAATCTTTCTATAGAGGAAAATTGCAGCCTTGAAGAAGCTGAGAAAATCCGAGCAAATCTGGCTAAAGAAGTGGATGAAGATGAAGTTCAAGTAATGAAGAGTTTAAAGAGCTGCTACTGAACATGATTTTGTGTTTTCACAGAATACCAAACACCTAACCACATTTTCCCTTTACTGACACAGATATTGAATAATTCGTTTTTAATTTTGGTTTTTAAATAATTAAACTTGCTTTTGAAAAACAGCTCTTGATGCCTGTTTTTTAACATAAGATTATACATTATTTGTGTCTCCCTACGTGCTTAAAATCAGTTTTAAAACAATTTTAGATACAGTAGTACAGTTGTTTTGGATTTTTAAAGGCAGTGTAGCGTGTTTTTAACTTGAACTGAAGAAACTAGATTTAAAAAATGTATTGTTGAGAAATAATTTATTTTAAAACAAAATAAGTTGATGTATGGGTTCAAATGAATGAGAACTCTGACAGGAAGAGACTTGTAACATAATTGTGTCGTGAAATATAGAAACTTTTTTCTGTTACTATCATCTATCCTCACGTTTTTTTTATAAAATAATTATTGTGTAATGTGCAATTCACCAATGTAACAGTTTGATAATTTACTATTAAAATATGATTATTAATCAGTTTAGGATTATTTCTAATAGAAAAAAAGGGAAACACATTAAGAATGTGCATATGGTAATAAGAACTGGCTCTGCTAGGAGAGGGTGGTGAGTTTCTGTTTCCCAATAAGTTTTTGTTTTCTGGGAACTGCAGGAGCAGTCTGTGTAAAGCCAACAATTTATTTAAACCGAGTCATATAAGGAAGAAACTACCTGGAGACAGATGAGGCTTCTTTTCTGATTGGTAATGCTGAACCAGGAGGCCAGAGGGTATAAGGGTTTATGAGAAGCAACTTTAGCACGCTGTACTTCCTTCAACTGATTGAACCTTTTTGGAAATACGAATACATACATTTATTCAGCATTAAATAATAGTCTTTTGTCATCAAATTGGTCAAAATATTTAAGTTAAATGTTAGTAAGGTTTAAAGACACATGCTGTCTCTTCAGGAGACAGGAGTTCAGTTTTTTCATAGTTATTTTCTCCTCAGTATAAACCTGATCATTTAAATCAAACTTTCAAAATTCACACACACACACACACACACACACACACACACACACACACACACACACACACACACACACACACACACATATATATATAGTATATGTGTGTGTGTTTTTAACCTTTTAATTTCAGACTAATTCATTTCCACATCCAAATTCCAAAGATTAGAAGTTAACGCTACTATTTTACTTTCTTTTTAACTTATTAACCAAACCAAATAAAATATTTTCTATATTTTCTTTAAAATTGTTACTTCAAAAACATACAGTACTCAATGAAACTACACCGTTCAACGTTTTTAGTAAATGCCTCCCTCTAGTGGCGACCTCGTTATTCGGGTCACGTGAATACGGAACCTTACTTCTACTGAACTCTAATTGACTAAAAAGAATTTTGACCAATGGTATTCATACAAAATACAAAAGTATATAGTACCATAAAAAATAAATGCTGTTTAACATAATTATTTAACTTTCATTGACCCATTACAGCTTTTTCGGAGCCGTGTTGTGGGACCCAGACTGTTATGAACATTACCTGGTGAGGTGGGCCCTCCAGCATATCTGTCTTTGTCCACATAAACTTTCACAATTTAGAAGTAAAGTAAAACATGTAGAAATTACTGCATTACGTACATCATACGTAAAATATACAAACACTTAACTGTCTTTCATCAGATATCATGTTTAAAACAATGAAAAGGGTGTGGCAAGTACCTCATTGTACCTCATTGGCTTTGGCAGAAACTACGGGAATGCGATTGGTTAATTTTAAAGCCAGGCTGTTATGATTGGTCTGTCGTTTACACATGCGCCCCACCTTTGTGTTGTAGCATTTGTTCCAGTAGGTGTCAGTGAACTTATAGACAACCAACTTAACTTCCGATTCAAAAATATTATAAACGATTACAAAATACCCGTAATTATATTTCAAATTGTTTAGCAATTGCTAGTGTTTTATAAATATAATTGATTACTGTCTGTCGTGAAACTCCAGATTTGATGTGACGTCACGTGTTAGCTAAATGGCACAGGTGAAACTTCCCGTTCCTGTGTGAAGATCCTTCACCTGATACTGCGATAGAAATACTTCTGTCGAGAGCTCAAAGGCGTTGGAGTCCTACAGAAGTGTCGTTTTAAATAAAAAATGAAACGACCATTCATGTGATGAACTGGAAATACTGAACTGGAGACGGAGAAAGTGGAGAGAACGGTGTTTTTTGTTTACATTTCTCTCGGACTTCTTGTTTCGTAGCTCTCTGTGATTATGGATTGGGGTTCGGACCTGTGGGTAAGTTTGATTTATCCAAAGATTTATTCAAAGAAATGTATTTATGGCTATATGTTTGTTTGTATATTTTTTTAATATGATGTTACTTTTACTTTCATTTACTGTAATAATATCTTTGGATATTTTTTATGAGTAGGATGAAATCTATTTATACGTAAATAATAGTTGGTTTAATACACACACACACACACACACACACACACACACACACACACACACCTTCTCTTGTGTTTGTGTGTCATGTTCCACTTTCCTGCAGCAGCTTTATTGTGTCAGCATTTGTCACTGTTGGATTAAAGTAAACTTACCGGTTCTACTAGTGAGAATGTGAGACTTGCTTGAACAGATGTGGTGCGACCAACCAGCTCTAGCATGAATTCACTCATATCACTCACAGCACAAAAACTCATATTTTCTGATTTGATGTGAGACATGTTTTGTATCATTAACTGTTTATCAGTAACAGTGACTGAACATTCTGTGTGACTGCAGGACCAGCACGAGGCGATCGAGAGACACACTCAGTCTGGTCTGGAGACGCTGGAACGCTACGTTAAGTTTGTCCGAGAAAGAGCAGAAATCGAACAGACTTATGCCAAACATCTCAGGCAAGACATCAGCTGATCATTTTCACTCTTCTTCCTGTTAGAGTAGAAATGGCTGTTTTCATTCATCTGAACTGAAATGTGACTGTTGAATGTTTCCCTGAAGGACTCTATGTAAGAAATACTCCAGGCGAGGAAACAAAGATGATCAGGAGTCAAAGTGAGTTGACCTTCTCTCATTATTCCTCACCCTCTCCATCTTTCACATACTCTCTGTTTGTGCATATATATGTGTTTAGATGTTTGAGTAGATACAAACATACATGCATGTACAGTATACGTGTGTGTGTGTGTGTGTGTGTGTGTGTGTGTGTGTGTGTGTGTGTGTGTGTGTGTGTGTGTGTGTGTGCTTGTGCACATTCAATTTTCTGTATATTTCTCCCTTTTTGGATTTGTACTCAAATATCTGTGAAATTGTAACATCATCAGGTCGACCAATCAGCAAGCGTTCCAGGAAGTGCTGAACGAGCTGAACGACTATGCTGGCGTCCGAGAGCAGCTGAGTGAGAAGATTACGTCTGGAATTGGTGTCGAGCTCAGCAAGAGCCTGCAAGATCTTCGGCTAGAGCGCAAGAACGTGAGGAACCATTCGCAACCGGCAGAAATCAGAATGCTGACATGACTTGTGTGTTGCAGTGTCTGGCGGAGATTAAAAAGGCTCAGCAAAACCTGGAGAGCACTGGCAAACAACTAGAGGCTGTAAATACTTTCACATTTATGGGTAAATATCATCCAATTAGAAAACGCACAACTGATTGACTGATTGATCTGATCAGAGCAAGAAACGTTTCGAAAAAGAGTGGAGAGAAGCCGAAAAGGCCAATCTGCAAACAGAAAGGGTCCAGCAGGAAGCCAGCTCCACCAAAGCCGACGCAGAGAAGGTGATGACCTTCTCAATTCAGCCTTTGTGTGTTGTGTCTTGATGGCTTTTTGTAAAGATTAAACAAACATGTATATGGATGTGTGTTCCAGGCCAGACAACATGCACAGTTTCGCACACATATGGCAGATGATTGCAAAAACGAATATGCCTCACAACTCCAAAGATTCAACAGTGAACAGAGGAAGCTGTATCACACAGAGATTCCCACTGTTTACAAGGCGAGTCATTCTACCTGCTTCAGTCTTGAGCCATATGTGTCCTGACTGTCTCTCTGGCCCACAGAAGCTTCAGGACATGGAGGAGAGACGCATCAGGATGCTGGCCGACGGCTACCTGCACTTCTCAGAGATGGAGAAACTGCTGCAGCCAAACATCAACAAGTGTCTAGACAGCATCAGCGCCGCCGGGAATAAGGTCAACGAGAAGCAGGTGAAAGAATCACACACGTTCATCTGTCTACTGGACTGCTGACCGGTACTGGTTCGCAGGACTCGACGGCTCTGGTGGAGCAGTACAGAACTGGTGCGCTGCCCCCTGGTGACGTGGAGTTTGAGGATTACAGTCAGTGCGTCAGACCGTCCAGCAACGAAAACGTGGCCCACCTGCCGAAGGTCCGCATCAAGCAGCTCTTTCGGAAAAACAAGGTCAGCAAAAGATCGATGACCCGGTCATCACTGTCCACACCAAACTTCAGAAGTTTGAGTCTACGTTTCCCATCCGGCACACTAACAAAAATTTGTAAAGATTCATAAAATTTGTAAAGAAGTTTCTTAACTAATATTTTCATTCATTGAACGCTGTTAGTCAAGCTGGAAATAAATTACAAAAAGAACGAGTTCACATTGAATGTGATAAATGCAACTCATTTAGACACTTTGTTAGTAAAAACTCACGATTTGCTCTTTGTCTTGGACACGGACGTCACATGTGCAAGTATGTCAGAGGTCACCTTCATTTTATTACAAACTGCTTCTTTTTATTAAGAAAATGTGTTAGAAATGCTTTTTAACCAACCTTAAGCAGGAGCTAGAGTATATTTTCATGACATCGGTGTTAACGTTTACAAACTAAACCCACAATCACACAACTGGCAGGGAACGCTAAATGTAGACGTTAAAGACTTTAAAGCAGCGCACATCCTGTAAAGTGAAGGAAAAGCTGTTAACAAAGTGAGTCTGTCCAGATATCGTGCTGGTTTTACAACTGTGTTTATCTCTGCAGGTTACGTCACCTGATAAAACCACGGTACGGTGAGCGACCCATGTGACCTTCGGTCATGTGACCAGCCTGTGATTCTTCTTGTTCGTGTTCTAACCAACAAAACCAGCTTTGTTTCTTCTCTGATTAGACAGGGTGATGATAATTTATCTTTCTTATCAGTTTCTCTTTTACTTTTTATCTCTCTTTTGCGTCCTGGTTTTTTTTTTTTTTAATTCAGTGTTTTGGCAATCACTCGTCATTTCCTTCCCTTCTCACTGATGATGATTATGATCTTCTGTGATTCACACCTGGTCTTGTTGGTTTCTGGTGTTTGTTTGTTTAAAGCACTTTATGGTTGTGATTGTTCTCCGAGGCGTGTGTGAGCTTCTCTGCGTGTTTGTGCTTGTATGAAGGTTCCGTCGATGGAGGATCTGTCTCGTCTGGCTCCTGAGGAGAAGAAGAAGCATCTACAGGAGAGGATTGTTGAGGTGAACAGAGAACTGCAGCTTGAGACGGAGCAGAGGTACAAAATGCTACCAACAGCGTGTCTTTTTCACCCTTCCACCTCAACAAACACGTTTGTGTGGCCTTCCTCAAACTGTTTGGGATTCAACATCTAAATAAATCCAGATTCTGTTTGAGGAGCTGTGATTTAACTCTCTCTTCATCAATGTGCTGAATAAGCCTGATCATGTCAGACACTGTCTTCTCCAGCGAGGCTCTGATGAGGATGAAGAGCGTCTACGAGCAGAACTCCCAGTTGGGCGACCCGAACAGTCTTCAGCCGCAGATCACAAACACGGCTCACAACATCGCTCGTCTGCGAGGAGAGCTGCACAAGTACCAGGTACACACACCTACACTCCAGTACAGTGGTACCTCAAATTACAAAATGTAGTTTTTGTAAGGTGAAAAATGTGTATGGTGAGACTCATTATCCATGAAAATGCGCTATTCTGTTCCAAGACAATTCAGACAATTTTGTTTTGTAAAAATGATAAAATTCAGTATTGGTAATAAATGTGATAAAAAACAACAACAACAACAACAACAACAACAACAACTAAATAGCAGTATTTATAAAGGTATACAATAGTGCAGCGGACAATTTCACCTGAACAATATATTCCAGCATTCACTAAGAGTTCCGGAATCTCGCAACAACAGCGAGCTCGCCAGGTCAGTGCGGACAGGCGCTGATGTCATCAGGATGTTACAACAGTTACTGTAAAAAAAACATTACGCATCCAAAAAACAAAGCTCGTTGATTGTCGCGCAGAGTTCAGGAAACAAGATCTCTGTAACCGACAATTGTTTATTAATTTATTGACGTGCTTTATTAAACGTTTAATAATTAATTAACATTTGATTAATTGTTTTTTAACACGCCTGTACTCTCATGTTTCATTTTCCTGCATGTTAGCAGTAAGAAAAAGATTTGCTTAATATTGTCGCCACAACGTTTGGCCTATTGTACCATGAAACAATTTTGTAATGCGAGACAATATTTTCTTGAAGACGCACTTTGTATGTTGTTAGGTACCACTGGACTCCATTATGTGTGTTTGTGTGTGTGCAGGAGAAGTTGGCTTCAGATGGCAATGTATCTCCAGAGCTGGGTTCGAGCAGGTCAGTGCTTCTTCAGCATCAATCACAGTGAATCCAGACGTGACACCAAGTTTGTTTAGTTCAGAGTATGTGACGGTGCTGAACAATCCATCTGAGGAGAACTTCTACGAATGTGGTTTTGATGAGGACTTTGACGTCGACCTGCCTATTGGTCAGTGCAAAGCACTATACGACTTTGAAGGTGCGTTGATAGAATTTGCCGTCTGTTCGTGCCATTTTTCTAAACCTCTGCTATCAGCTTCACGCTTCAGCTCTGAATCACTGGTTCCTGTGGTCTTGTGTTCCAGGCGGGAATGTGGGCGAAGTGTCCATGAAGAAAGGAGAGCATCTCAGTGTGATGGCGGAGGATCAGGGGGACGGGTGGGTCAGAGTTCAGCGGTCCGGTGGTGACGTGGGATACGTTCCAGCCTCCTACATCCAAGTCATCTGACACCGTCTGATCTCCTGACTCTAGATGTTTTTTCCTTTTTGTTTTGTTCGGCCACTGATCGGCTTTTGTGTGATTTGTTTTGTCGCCTGGTGTTGTTGTGTATTCAGGACCTACCAGGACTGATCCGTTCAGATCTGTTCAAACTTTCCTCCTTCAGGTTGAGTGTGAGTGTGTTTGTGAGAGTGTGTGAACCTTGTGTGATTAGTGAAGGTTGAGTGGTAAATTAAAACTACAATAAAGCATCAGGTTAGATTTATTGTGATAATCAAGAATGGTCTTTACAATATTTTAGAACATGTTACAATCTTCTTGTTGGTTATGTTGTATCTTATTGAACTGTATTTCCATTTATTAAATGTTTCTGTATTATAGAAGTGACAAATACTTTTACGTAAAAATTGTATATGCTGTATTAACATAGTGTGTTTGTATATACTCCTGTGTATATATACACACAGTATTTACATACAGGTACAGATATGTTTATATTTATGTATACGTATTATCTAAAACCTCTAGTAGAAGGACAGGTAATATATAAATATACTATGTGTGACATACTGCTCTGTTGCTTATGAGCCTTTCAGCAGACGTAACAGCCGGAACTATTTTACACTCGCGATCTCCCTTGAGCGACGGTCTGACAACCAGTTAGTCAAAAAATACAGCATCGCCATGGTGGAAGGGTTGAAAAATAGAAGACCATGGCCTTCTAATAGAGGTTTCAGGGTAGTATATATATATATATATATATATATATATATATATATATATATATATATATACTATAGACACGTACATTTTTAACAACGCTAACCATCACAAATGTCCCTGAATTCATTAAAGATTTTCACAGTTTTACAGTCACCGTCTTATCAGATCTTTTTCACAAGGTGTTGTGAACATACGTGTCGAAATGTAGAGCAGTCTCGAGACTATGTTGTTTTCAGCTTGTCAGAACTAGATTGGGCCAGAAGGTCAAACTTCTGAAGTTTGGTCCGGTTCTAGCTTGTTGGAGAGAACACCAAGGATCCTGTCGAACTTGGCGTAGCGCTCCGTCTGTTCGGCCCTGGATCCGGCGCTGCCCCAGAGAAGTCGCAAGGCAAATTCAGTCTGGAAGACCTCCAGCAACTCCGGGATGGGTTCCCAGCCGGCTGGTGAAGATCAGAGGGTCAGCTGATGGGATCTGTGCTTGTGGGAGGAGTGTACCTGAGAGCAGGCCGTGGGCATGTTGCGTGCAGTCGCTGGAGTGGAGAGTGGCGTTGCGAGCCGACTGCAGGAGGTTGTAGAGCAGCTGGCAGCCTCGATCAGAGGTTTCCACATCATCATTGCCTTCCATCAGCCTCAGCAGCGGCACCATGTGAGGCAGAGACAGAGGACCCGACACCACGGCATCTGCAACACAACTGATTTATGATACGCATGTTTTTGCATTTTTATTACAAGTAAATGGGAAGACTTTAGTAAAAATCATTAAGTATCCAATTTTAAAAGAACTTAGTATTAGAATATTTTTCTCTAAAAAAATATCTGAATTTAGGCTAAAAAAAAACAATTTTCTTAATATAGAAATTAAATTTAACATTTTTTTTTAAATGGCAAAACAAAAAAAGAGTAAAAAAGTCCGTTTCAGTTCATGTTTCAATGGCACCCAGTGCCCTTGACACCCTGCAGATGGCAATACAGCCTTGTCGGTCAAAAAAAATTAACGCGGTCGAAAAAGATGCCGACTTGTGCACAAACACAACGGTAAATGTCCATTAAATTGTAGTGGAGTAAAGAGAACAGATACATAATTACAAATGTAGTCAAGTACAGAGTAAACGTTGCTTACGATTTTGATACTAGGTAATTGCAAAAAAAAATACTTAAGTACAAAGTCCATTAACTCCAGTACTTTACACCACTGCACAACCCTGACTCCTCACCGTTGCCTTCATTCAGGGACTTCATGAATGGTTTGAGACTCTTCTCGAAGGCCACAGCAGTGTCTGTGTGATTACGTCTGAGCATCCTCCACGTCATCTCCAGCCTCACCACCTACACACACACTTACGTGTTTTACCTGTGTTTGTCGCCACACACTAGCGTACAGTACCTGTGGAAGCTCTAGGGCCTTCATGACGGCTGAGAAGGCGTAGAGGTCGTGGGTGTGGTCACGTAGCTCTTTGGCTAACTGTATGATCTTGTGTAGCACACTAGCCCTCTGACTCACTGTCCCTGTGCAGCCCAAGAGATCCACCGCAATGCCCAACGCCAGCACGTGATGCCTGATGGAGCACACGTCAGGTCACGTGACCCCAGCGTGTCTCTGATCCACACCCACCTCTCCAGCAAGTCCTGTCTGAGCTGTCCTCCGTGTGGCAGCGTGATCAGCTCCAAACCTGTTTGCACTCCCATAATCCTCTTCTGTTCCACTGTCACACCAGTGACCCGAGCCACCTGTGAGAGAATGGTGTGTGTGAGCAACAGGTTTGACTCGAAGTGTGTGTGATCACCTGGCAGTTGACGCTCAGTAGGTGTAAGGCGGTGATTCTGGTATCAGTACGCGTAAGCAATTCTTTGACTTTGAGCAGAACATTTTGGTCCAGAGGACGGTTGTTTTCCGGCAAGATGAGTGAGCGGAAGTCATCCAGGCGGAAACAGGAAGTGCTTTCAGTCTGCGGCCTCTCAAAGTGCCAATCCTTGTTGTCCAGCAGGTCCTCGATCTCCTGCTGTGGGAGCTCCTCCGTCAGACGCTGGGCTTCCAAGAAGCCGAAGCTGGTGTCGGTCAGGCGTGCTCTGGTGTTCCACTTCTCCTGAGCCCGGAGACGAGCCACGTGTCCATTAGGCAACATGCTGACCGGACCCTGCAAATATCAGCCGTCAGATCTGTGTCCTGATTTTCGGTTTCACAACATTTGCACCTGAGGCACCAGCTCGCCGTATATGTCCCCGTTATCCGGCTCCATCTCCACTGAGTTCTGAGAGAAGATTGTGGAGATCCGTAGTGGTTTGGGTGGTGCTCGTGAGTGCAGCTGTCCGTCAGAGCCGTGCAGAGAAGACCCTCCAAGACTTGAGACGCCAGATGGAGCAGCACAGGAAGGGGCAGGGCTGAGTAGAGGTTCACTTCCGGTGCGGAAGACGGGGGACACAGGTGCAGGGCCAGACTCTTGTATAGGACTGGTCTGAGTTTTCACCCCTGCTCAACAGCACCAACTATCAGTGTGTGTGTCCACACGTGCGTGAGAGTGTGTTTGTACACACCTGTGCGGATGTTGCTGTCGGACTGTGCTGCCTGAAGCGATGGTCTTCCCACTGTCTCCAGGTTCGCAGGTTGACTACCGCTCCTGCACACGCACAGTTTTACCCGCACTAGCTCTTCACAGCAGCAACACAAGATCTAAGACTTATTTTCTAATGACTAAGATTTATTTTGACTAAATCTTCGACTCAACAGATGATCAGATTCACTGAAATAAACAATCAATGGACTATAAACCTCCTGCATGCTATATACCATTATATAGCCATTATTTTATATACTATTATACTTCCAGAAAAATCTCAATAAGCCGATGCTTCGTTGGAGTCTAGTTTTGTTAAGAAATCCCATCTACGGGAAAGTTCTTCAAAGAGTTGTATTTAGAATATTTTTTATATTTTCATGCCAAATAATGTATTTTTCCACTTTCCTGAGAAAGAACACCTGATCACAGGCTACACGCCAGAACGCACTTCTTTACCTGAGCAGGTTGTTATTGACCAGTAGTGTGTTTGCCTGTGAGGAACTCAGACTCCGCCTCTTGCTCTGGCCTCTTGAGAGCTGACTGCCAGTTGTTTGGCGCTCTCTGATGATGCGTAGTGGGACGCTGCGTGTGATTGGATGGAAGATTATTGCTCCGGTGGAGTTTGAGATAGGCCGCCGCCCTCCCACGTGAAAACGGATCAGAGCTGGAACGTTGTCAAATTGATCGTTCTCAAACTGAAACAGCTCACGAGAATATCCCTGCAAAACACACACACACACACACATTAGTCCGTACTCCGAACGTGTGTGTGTGAGTGCTTACCTGTTTGGGTCGTAGCATGATGCGGATGATTTTGAAGTGCATGTGCTGGTTCCTCCACATGCAGCTCAGAACATAATCTCCAGTGCTGGAGCTTGAATCTCGCACCAGGAAATCTCCATCCCGGTCCAAAAGCTGCTCCGCCCCCTATTTACATCAGACACACAATATACACACACATACACTCACGACAAGCACACAGTTAATACACACCTCACGTGTGATTGGTCCGTGATACCAGGCGTGACCTCTTGGATCTTCAGTGTTGAGCTTCAGCTCTTCCTCCAGCTCTTTTTTCAGAGGATCCATGTCCTTCAGGTTGAAGATCTGACTGATGAAGGCTGTCACACTCTTCCTCCTGCTGTAAAAACCTTTGGCATGAGCAATCGTACTAATCATCCCAAATAATTAAGTCTAGTGCACTGCCGTAGTTTTTGTGGGTTGATAAAAATATGCTGTATTGATCATTCATGCATAATGAAAACAGATGACAGGGAATATTACTATGTAGACTGAAGAACATTTCTTGATCTGTCTCTGTGGTATCTCTCTCTCTCTCTCTCTCTCTCTCACTCACACACACACACACACACACGCACACTAGTTAAATTTTCACAAGTAAAAACATTCTACTGGTGGTTTGGTTTCTAACAGTTTCGGTAGTTAAACGTGAAGCACGTAACGGTGCTTCTAAATGGATTCCGAATCAACAAATGTACTGCTCCGGGAATAATACCAGTAAAAAAGCCAATGTCGGTTGAATCAACATTACCACGAGTTGTGGATTAAACGGTCTTACCTGCACCGGCCGAGCTCGCGCCGCTGGATCATGATATGTACCTTCGTCCACGCGCATGCTCGCGCATTCCTCCCATTCCGCGCGCGCTCACCTGAGGCAAGGGGGCTGATCGAGACTGACCTGTGTGGGCTTGATCGGCAACGCCCATGTGGGACGCGCATTGCGTAACGTTTCATTCCGTGACAGTGTTTACAGTATTTGTATGTTTTAAACACTTGAGCGCACTGAATTTGGACCCATTTAATAAAGTCTATGTCATTTTTAATGCATGCCCACGTGGGACGCGCAATTCCTTGTATTTTGCGGAAACGTGTGTCCAGAGTCGATCTGGCTGCTTATCGGTGTGTGTGTGTGTGTGTGTGTGTGTGTG
>CM051499.1:16785208-16820253 GCA_028031935.1 Paedocypris micromegethes
CACACACACACACACACACACACACACACACACACAGACATTCCCTTATTCATGCCAGATCTCACCTTAACACACACTGACATTTTGATTGTGTGTTAGGAGCTGATGAAACACACAGTGGAGCAGCAAGAGAAAGAAAACTTGCGGACAGCACTGGATGCCATGAGAGTGAGTGTGTGTGTGTGTGTGTGTGTGTGTGTGTGTGTGTGTGTGTGTGCAGGATTGTGCTCCTAATTTACATGGTTTTGTTGTCTAGATGCAGCTTTTTAGATTGGTATTACGTATATACATGTGTGTGTGTGTGTGTGTGTGTGTGTGGGTGGGTGTGTGTGTGTGTGTGTGTGTGTGTGTGTGCGTGTGTGCAGGATCTTGCGCAGTGTGTGAATGAGGTGAAGAGGGACAACGAGATAATTCGTCAAATTACGACGTTTCAGCTCTGTATAGAGAACATGGTATAAACACACACACTACACACGCGCAAATGCACAGCCCACATTTATTCACGCAATAAACACTTTACATTCACACAACACACATTACACTACACATACACAACCCACGATTCACCACGTGTAATCACACTCAAGTCATTTACACACATTACGCAAACACACATTATTTCACACGCTTTCCCTCTTTCTTCAGTCGGAGTCTCTAGCTTTGTACGGGCGACCAAAAATTGATGGAGAGTTGAAGATCTGCAGCTCAGACAAGAAGTCCAAACAAGACAGGTGTGTGTGTGTGCGCATACTTGTGTATGTGTGATGTAACGTGTGTGTGTGTGTGTCTGCATATAGGTACGGGTTTCTCTTTGACAGAGCTTTTCTGGTGTGTAAGAGACGCAGTGGTGAGAACATGGACCTGAAAGTTCTGCTGGAGCTCCAGGTTTACCTTCTGCGAGATGAACCGAGTGGAGAGAAAGACAGTAAGAAGGTTGGTCTCCTCATCACACTCCTCTCCTGAATATACTGTCTCACCTCTGTGTGTGTGTGTGTGTGTGTGTGTGTGTGTGTGTGTGTGTGTGTGAGAGCAGTGGACACACACCTTCATCCTGATGGAGCAGTATGGCCACAGCGGGTTTGAGCTTTTCTTCAAGACCAGAGAATTAAAAAAGAAGTGGCTGGAGCAGTTTGAGATGGCACTGTGAGTCTCATCTAGATCTTCACACTCTTGTCTCTCCTACACTATCGATCTACAGGGGATCTTGTCAAATACATTCTCACTCTCTCTGTTGCCCTCTGATGGAATGACCAATCAAACCTGTCAAACCCGATCAGACTGTGGTTTATTCTAATGTTCCTCAATCTGTAAGTTTCTTAAATCATCTGCCATTGGAACGTGTGTGTGTGTGTGTGTGTGTGCAGGTCTAACATGTGTCCAGAGAACGGTTCTGCTAATGGACATGATTTTCAGATGCACTGTTTTGACGAAACCACATCTTGCAGAGCCTGTTACATGCTCCTCAGGTGAAACTCTGCTGCTACAGTTCCACGACCTCAGACATCATGCTAACACTGTGTGTGTGTGTGTCTCAGGGGGATTTTCTACCAGGGCTACCGCTGCTCACGCTGTAAGATGGCTGCCCACAAAGAGTGTCTCGGACGAGTGGCGGTGTGTGGACGAAACCCAGGTGAGTGTGTGTATGTGCACAGGAATGAGTGTGCGAGTCTCTCAGCTAAGTTTCTCTTTTACTCCACAGATGGATCAGGGTTGAAGAAGGTATGTATGTTCTGTCACTTACACCACACACTAAGTAGTAGTTTTTTATTTGGTCTTTTTTGTCTATATTTTGTTTTTGTCTGGGCTCTACAGCTTTGAAGTCTGGTTTCAGGGACAAGATGGGGTTTTAGGCCTAGGTTACAATTGAGTTTTGGTTAAAGTTAGGCATTATACTTCTGCCTTTAGTTTATAGTCTGGAGGGGGGGGGGTGTTATGCCAATGATGAGACCCCACTTTGATATACCGTAATTACGCGAATATAAGCATCCTTTTATTTCCAAATATTAGACGCTCAAAAAGTTGGGGGTCCTTATATGCGCATATTTCAAATAGGCACGAAATATCAGTATCCATTTTCCATATTTCAAGTGAGGAGTAATCACAAATAAATGAAACGTCGTCTTGTAGCGGTGCACTTCTGCGTTGTGTCTTTCTTTAGATAATGGTTCCGGAGATAATTATAATTATAATAATTATAATTTAACCTTTATTAGTCCCTCATGGGGAAAATATTTCTCTGCCGTTAACCCATGCGTATGTGTTTTAATTGGCCCGATAACAGAAATAAAGAAACATTAGCCTGGCAGCAAAACTTTGCAGTGAAAATAAAAATGCAAATAAACTAAATACAACAGTTGATATTGGCAAGATACACAGGCTAGGAGTCACAACGAGAGAACAAACACAATCAAAACGTTCAATCTGCTGCACAGGGCAAAATACGCGTGTATGACTCTCTGTCTCCCTCTGTAGGGTAAAGTACAAAGAGCTGTCACCCACAGACAAAATAAACCAGGTGAGTCCAGCATCACTCGCTGCTCGCTCTAGTTCCTCACCCATCTCTGTCTCCCCAGGTTTGCCTAAAATGGAGGTGCATGCGGATTATTATGGGCTGCCACCGCCCCCGTCTGGCTCCTCCCCGGCACTGATGGTGTCAGTAGGTGACGTCATCGAGCTGACGCGTGCCGAGGTCGACTTGCGGTGGTGGGAGGTGACATTCATGACATCATCACATCCCAAAATCTGTCCCACACTAACAAAACTGACATGGCTTTACCTTTTTTCTCAGGGCAGAAACCTGAGCACTGGAGACATCGGCTGGTTTCCCTGCAGTAAAGTTCAGCCCTTCCTGCCGGTGGGTTTCTCTGGTTCCCTCTGTTTGTAACTCTTATCTGTGTAACAAAGTTTTTCTGTTGTTTACAGGGACCGATTCCAGATTTAACAGGAATGCCCTGGTAACACACCGGCACAATTACACGCATTCATTCTCTCTCACACACACACACACACTCGTATGTCAGGTTTGCAGGGAACATGGATCGAGCAGCTGCGAAATCTCTGTTGATGTCTCGCTGTGAGGGAACGTTTCTAGTGCGCCAGAAAGATGCAGGAGAGTTCGCCATCAGCCTGAAGTACACACACACACACACACACACACAGCAAATCAAACCACTGTGCTGATTACAAACTCTCTCAGGTTTAATATGGACACAAGGCACATTAAAGTGACATTCTCTGAGGGTCTGTACAGGATTAATGAGAAGAAAGCCTTCAAGGGCCTGGTGGTGAGCGCACACACACACACACACACACACACACTCACACACACTCAGCTATCTCTTACACCGTGTGTGTGTGTGTGTGTGTGCTGCAGGATCTGGTTAAGTTCTATCAGGCGAATTCTCTGAGAGAGTGTTTCAAAGACGTCGACTCGCGTCTGCAGACGCCATACAAGCAGGAGCAAAGTGGAGAAGCGCACGCCAACACGCGACTGCACAACGCAGGTACACACACACACACACACACACTCAAGTCTGATCACACATCTACAGCACAAACCCTTGCTCACCTGCGTGTGCACAGGAGTGAGCGAGCGCTACTTTGGCACAGCCAAAGTTCGCTATGACTTCTCTGCGCGGGATCGTACGGAACTTTCCCTAAAGGAGGGAGACACCGTGAAGATCATTTCCAAAAAATCCCACAATGGCTGGTGGAGGGGAGAGGTGTACGGCCGGGTAATGCGCGCACACACACACACACCAACTTGCTCGGATTTACACTCAAGTGACTCTCTATTTTTGGTGTAGGTGGGGCTGTTTCCTGCTAATTATGTGGAGGAGGAGCATTCAGATTACTGTTGACCAATCAGAGCATCTAGAGAAACATCCCAGAATATTTCTGACACACAGTGCCAGTGTAAAGCAAGCAGACTTCAGTGTGTAATTGTGTGTATTTAAATTCATTAAAGAACAATGAAAATCAATTGTGTTTTATTTCCAAACAATATCAAAACAATACAACACTAAATACTGGTGACATAGACGTAGAAGTTCTACTGGTAGTACAGTTCCAGGTTCATGCCGTCATGAATCTCATCTGACGCAAAAGTCAAGATTTAAAAACCAACTTTTTTCTTGAAATGAAACGTGTGTGCGCATGTAAAGGATACAGTCTCCCAGCGAAACATGGTCCTTGAATATGGTGTACCTGAGGATAAGAATGCAGAGACACATCAGATGTCAGCAGTTGAATTTGGTGATGGGAATTTCCAATCATTTTTGTGTTTCGGATCTTTAAACGGTTTTTGTTTAATACATTTGCTTATATCGTTTCACTTTTGTAACATTTGGTCTGTGCAGCTTAAAAATCGCATTTACCAAAGGCTTAACTTTTTGTTTCTAAATAGGAGTCAGACTACAGCCAAAATGTTGCAGGAGTGGGATGGGAGTACTGGAAAGTTGAGGAGACAGTGGAAAAAGATTCGAAAAATTGAAACACGTATAAGACGATTAATAAGACGGTTTGAGGAACGTTTCTGAATCCATTTATGTTTGAAACGGAACCTTGTACTTTCTGTTTGTGGTGAAGGATGGATTAGTTCGTGTGTTTTAAAGATCCGTAAACATGACGGCTTGTTTGGCATCTCACCATTTCTTCAGGACGATCTTGTCCCACCTGGTTCCAGTCTGAGCTGCAATTAACTTTTTCAGGTCCCCGATCGTGTCCTCCTGACTGACAACAGTTAAAGACACAAAACTGCACTCACCAAACAACACACCGTTAAAAAACCACAGTCAATGCACACACAACATTCTCACGGTTGGGAGGAGACAGCGACAGTGTGTGTGTGTGTGTGTGTGTGTGTGTGTGTGTGTGTGTGTGTGTGAGAGAGAGAGAGAGTGAGTGAGTGAGTGAGTGAGTGAGTGCGTGAGTGCGTGCGTGTGCGCGCTCATTCTGCTCCTCGTGCAGAAAAAAGGATACTTGCACTTGACTCGAACCTTTTTCCCGAGTCGGTCGTTACACACCACCTCGATCATCCCTGAAACAGGTCAATCTGTTTAGTCTCTAATTTCCCAACCGAGTTTCTCACGTGAATGATGAGCTAATAGCAACGTTCCTTACTTGCTTTGTGTCGTTCGTTTCCGCAGATAAAAACGCGTTCCGCTCGGGTGTTTGCCGTAAACCAGCCGTGGGTAAAGAGCGTTAGCGGGCGGCCGACCAATCAGAGCTACGTGCGTGCAACTGACAGAACGTCAAACCAATCACAGTATCAGAAGCGGAAGTTGTCGGTGTCGTGAACGCAGTTGAAACGGACCAATCAGAGAAAGCTCACGTTAAGTACGACAAGTGAGGATCGTTTGTAGTGTATGTATGGCTATGGTGTTGTATGAGTATTGTATATGAGGTATGCATAAGTTGTTTTTCCAAATAGTTTGTATATTTTCTAAACAAATATAATGTTCAGCATTAAAATTCAAAATCACTAGAAACGCCTCTTTGCGCCCCCTGCAGCAGAGCCGTGGCGCTACATCAGATCCGTGCCGTCCGAGCCGAACCTGCACGTTCTGGAGACAAACATGTCTGACGACGAGAAGCTTCCGTCCGGATGGGAGAAACGCATGAGCAGGAGTTCGGGTGAGTCTCGAAGAACCAGTGTCACATAACCGGATCGCAGCTCAGTTCAGCGCGCAGGCACAGATGTACATGCTAACGCGCTAATCCGAACCGCCAAAACAACTAAGCTGAGCCGCAGATAAACCACGGCACGGAGCATCGATCGATCAGCCGAAAACCCAGAAACGGTCCGGCATCAGCATCCATTGTGGACGCTGTGTCGCTTCGGCGGCTCGGTTTCGTTCTGGACACTTGTGTGTTTTTGCGACATAAACAAAATTAACTGAATGTTTAAGCTTATTAATTAGACATGCTTGTTTACTGGAGTCCTTCATTCAAACGATTCAGTAATAAATATTGGAATCATAATCGTATAAATTAATGAAATAAATTGATATAAAAAACGCTCTTAATCACTGAATCACTTAAATCACTTGTTTTGCTAGTAGCAATGTGTTTATGCGCTATAACGGGCGGCCTTTTCTGTCATTCTCGCGCTTTCATTTTTTTTCTTTCTCGTTGTGTCGTCTCTCTCTCCATCCCTCTCTCTCTCTCTGTCTCCCTCCCTTACTGTCTGTCTCTCTCCCTCTCCCTTACTGTCTGTCTCTCTCTCCCTCTCCGTCTTCGTCTCTCTCTCTCTCTCTCTCTCTCTCTCTCTCTCTCTCCGTCTCTCTGTCTCCCTCCCTTACTATCTGTCTCTCTCCCTCTCCCTTATGTCTGTCTCTCTCTCCGTCTCCGTACTGTGTTTTTCATTGACTCTTCCTCAAACTATTTGTGTGTGTGTGTGGTGTGTGGTGTGTGTGTGTGTGTGGTTGTGTGGTGTGTTGTGGTCGGGGTGTGTACTTTAATCACATCACAAACGCCAGTCAGTGGGAGCGGCCGAGTGGCGAGCGGTGAGGGGGAGGTGGAGGGGCCCTGCTCTCACCTGCTGGTCAAGCACAAGGAGTCACGTCGACCGTCTTCCTGAGGGAGGAGAACATCACTCGCAGCAGAGAGGGAGGCGCTACAGCTCATCCACAGTGAGTTGGCCTGAGTGTGCGTGTGCTGCTGACGTGTGTGCGTATTAACGTGTGTTTGTATTGACGTCTGAGTAGAGTACATTGAACAATCAAGTCTGGTGAGGAAGAGTTTGAGGTTTTGGCATCCCAGTTCAGCGACTGTAGCTCCGCAAGGACGGAGGACCTGGGCCTGTTCGGCAGAGGTACAACACACACACACCAAACATTTTTTTGTTTATTTTGTTCAGCTAGACTGTTGAAAATGTAACAATTTTACTAAAACATTCCCAGGTCAGATGCAGAAGCCATTTGAAGACGCCTCGTTTGCTCTGAAGGTGGGCGACATGAGTGGTCCGGTCTTCACTGACTCTGGTGTCCACATCATCCTGAGGATGGGATAGAGCTCTGCATTCCCAACATTGCCTGTTCCAGACAAACGTGCATGTTAACCTTCAGTTTACCCAGCATTCCCTGCTTCTGCTCATGTATCTGCTTCCCATGGACTGTGGTTGATCTGTGATGGAGTTACACAATAAAATCCTTTTGTCACCAAATTTCTGTTTCTCAAGCAAATTATTGTCTGAAGATGTTTGTTTTATTTTAGGCTGTAGAAACTTCTTTGAAACGGTTGTTTTGTGGATTCTGGTATTTCGCTTTATATTCTCTCAGTTTAGTAAATGCATCTGAAAGTAAAGACCAGACAATTGTGGTCTCTGATACGAAGAACAGTTTACTGGCAGATGTTTGCAGAAAGATGATGGATTATTGGAAACTTCAATGTGTGTAACTTCACTGGAAGGGTTAAAAGTAGAGCACTATTTCAATATGATCCTTAGTGGTCATATTGTTAGGCCCACTCACATTTCGTTCAGCAGAGAAAAACTATTACTGCTAATTAATAATAGACATTTCAGGCGTTATTCACTGACTGCTCCACAAACGGCTTCCTCAGAGATGCTCTCGTCTTCCCGCCACAAGAGGCACTGTATGCGCGTGGCGACCCCGTGATGATGACGTGTTTTCTCTCCGTCGTCCCGGAAGTGAAGGTGTCCGAGAGAACTGGGAAGAGTTTGGAAACATCAAAATCAGAAGAGTGAATGTTGTAAGTTGCTTTGGAAAAGCGTTTGCCAAGTGACTGTAAAGTAAATGTGTTTTTGGACAGTGATTGACAGGCGTGATGATGTGTCGCGGCGCATTGGCGTGCAGTCTGTTGTTTTTGATGGCATCAGTAACTAAGACCAGTGCCAGGATTCACCAGCTCAAACTAAAGGTTTATCCCTCTCTTTCTCGCCTCCTTGTTATACGGAGTTTTTTGTAAATGTAATTTTTCAGTGACTATTCTAATATTCGGTTGTCTATTGTATTTCACATTCTCCACCACCATCTTCCTCTCTCTCCTTCGTTCCAGAATGAGACTAGGTTTGTTGTTCACCTGAACACGTTTGGTTATTTTGCTAACGGGACTCTGGATGTTAAGTTGATTTCTCTTACACTTCCACCGGAGAAAAGCGACCCTAGTTACCAGGTAAGTCTCCCACTAATTCTCATCTCATCTCTCTCTGTCTCGGTCTCTGTTTCTGTCTCACTCTGTCTCTGTCTTTGTCTCTAAATATAATTCTCTGCCTCTCTCACGTTTGAATGTTCACACACTCTCCCTCTCTCAGGTTGGCTTCAGTTTGGCAAGGTCTCGCGTAAACGGTGTTCTGTCCTACACTGTAAGTATCTCTTGAATGTGTGTGCGTGTGTGTGTGTGTGTGTGTGTGTGTGTGTGTGTGTTTTGATCCTGGACGTTCATGATCAATTTATTTATTGAATGTTTGTTTACCTACAGGGACATTTATTTACATACAGTATTAGCGTTTTTCACAGTGGAGCTTGAACAATTATCATTGTAATCTAATAATAAAACCAAATAGAAAATATAAGTGTGGTTCAGTTTCAACAGTGTTACTTAAACTGTTCAGAATAGAATAGTTCTTTCTTAGAATCTATAAGAATAAATATAATTTACTGTGTGTATGTTTGTTTACACAAAATCTCTGAAAGTTCCTGATATTTCCTGATAAAGCTTTGATATTTTCACACAGTGTTGTATTGTAATACGCACATGTTTATTTATTTATTATTAATTATTTATTAGATGTCGCATCTGTGACAGGTAAAAACTCATCAAGAAATAATGTCACAAAGCTTTGTGTATCTGATGTTTGTGTTGTTCAGGCAGAACAGATGGATGAGTGCACGCTGACCAAGAGCGACAGTGAAGACGAGCTCATGCTCTTCATCATCGACACCAAGAACCTTCAGTGAGACATTGAAAACCTCCAACACATATTGATGAAATACTCTAACACACATGTTTTGCTGAAAAATGAACGTAAACCGCCCGTCACTTTGGCAACTTGATGTGTGCAGGGTCCGGCTGAAGCAGTTTCATCACTCTGACAGTGTTCTGGAGTCCGACCAGAAGATGGAGAGAGAGAGACGAGCAGGTGAGACAAAAACTGTTTGTATTTATTAAAGTGTTTTCACAGTTGCAGACTGTCCCAATGTCGCTGTTGAGGATGATGATGATGGTGAATCATTTGTGTTGCGTCTTTATTTTTTCTGCAGAGAATGAAAATGTGAAGGACGGAGAGAAGACACTCACAATAAAGTCTCAGAATAGTGTGACAGCCGGCCACACGTCTGACCAACAGGTGTGTGTGTGTGTGTGTGTGTGTGTGTGTGGATGTGATGTTGGACATGAAGTTTGCATGTAATGGGGTGTTTAAATTACATTTAAAAGGACTTTGCTTCAGAATCACTAATACACTACAAAAATTAATAAGCAGAGATGTGTTTCTGTTGTGTTGCATGTGATTTGTGTGTGTGTGTTTGCAGGTGAAGAGAGTGACTGAAAAGATACTGAGCCTGGAAAAACAGGGAGAGTCGTACAATTTCAGTGTAAGTGACTCCATTTGTGTTTGTTCATTTGTTTGTTTGTTTGTGTGTGTCTAACAATAACACTGTTTTGTGTTTCAGTTTCATCTCACGCTTGGATCAAAGTCTCAGGGTTTGTACAATCTTGACTTTCACAACTGTCACAACCTGAGACCATCAGACCAGAGAGCGTACAACCTCCAGGTCAAAGGCGTACACACACACCTCGTGAATGTCAGACTGCACCTCTGATAGATGATGTTGTTTGTGTGTGTAGGTGGAGATTGTGGAAAGAAATCCTGCAGGTTTCCTCTCTGCTTCTGAGATTCCTCTTCCACGTCTGTATGTTTTGATGGCCACCGCCTTCTTCACCGCTACTGTTGTGTGGACATACACACTGCTGAAGCACAGGTACACACACACACACACACACTCACACACACACACACACACTGTCTCACAAACACTTGTCTCTCTCTCTTAGATTAATTATCACTTCATCAACTCTGAGGGTCGACCAATAGAGGGCTGGGCCGTCATGTATTACATCACCCACCTGTGAGTGTCACACCTTCCTCATCATCATCATCATCATCACACCCCTCACTCTCACTCTTCACTAACTTCACTCACTCTCTCTCAGGCTGAAGGGTGCCTTGCTTTTCATCACTCTCGCTCTCATTGGGACGGGATTTGCGTTTGTGAAGTACATTCTGTCAGATAAGGAGAAGAAGATCTTCATGATCGTGATTCCTCTGCAGGTGAGAGATGCTCAAGGCTTGGTCATGCGATAAATTTCACAAACACAAACACATGATGTTTGATTCATTGATTATTGGAACTTGTGTTTTATTGATTTTTTTTTTCACTGTAGGTTTTGGCAAACGTGGCTTTTATAATAATCGAAGAGACTGAGGAAGGGTCACGAGAGTACGCACTGTGGCGAGAGATTCTTTTCCTGGTTGATCTGATTTGCTGCGGAGCCGTTCTGTTTCCTGTCGTCTGGTTAGTGTGTCAGAGAAGTATCATAGATGTGTGTCTATGTGCTGATCTTAATGTGTGTGTGTGTGTGTGTGTGTGTCGTGAAATAGGTCCATTAGACACCTGCAGGAGGCTTCAAGCACAGATGGCAAAGGTGTGTGTGCGTGCGTGCGTGCGTGTGAGTGTCTATGCAAGTGTGTGTGTGCGCACATCTAAATTCTCTCTCTCTTTCAGCTGCGATCAACCTGGAAAAGCTGAAACTCTTTAGACATTATTATGTGATGGTTAGTGAGTGTGTGAGCTCAGTGTTAAGATTCTCTGGATGTGCTAAGTGTCTGTTTCTCCTCAGATTGTGTGTTACATTTATTTCACACGAATCATTGCGATTCTGCTGAAGGTCACCGTGCCGTTCCAGTGGCAGTGCAGTCAGGAGGTAATCACATGACCAGCTCAGCCAATCACAGCAGCCGAGCACTGAGACCCTTATCTCCTCCTCTATCAGGTTCTAGTGGAAGTTTCTACCTTGATTTTCTTCTGTCTGACGGGTTTCAAGTTCCGTCCGGCATCGAACAATCCGTATCTGCAGCTTCCACAGGACGAGGACGACCTAGAGATGGACGAAGTGTATGTATTTGTCCCTTTTTTTTTATCTTGCTATCGTTAGTTGGAGGAGGGAGGAGAAGTTAGAGAAGAGTTTTCGCATGTCTGAGACACTGTTGATCTTACTCTGGTAAAAGCTGATCTTAGCAGCTGAAACATCGGAAGAGAAAGATGAAAGTAAAGCTTGGTAGCTGTTCAAGTCAGAAAGGTTTTTGTTTTTTCGCCATGTCCTTTCTGCAGCATTGAGTTTAGCTCTAAAGCTGCGAAGGGTGTTAGTAAGCCGGAAGGTTTAGAACCAGTTGGTTTAGTGATGAGAGGACAGGTGTTATCAAGACATGTTGTTAGGGTGGAGCTGAAAGTGTCAGTAGCGGTGTCTAGATCAAGTGCAGAGAAGTGGGAGAGAGGAGGTAGAGAGTTAGAGACGAGAGAGAGAAGTGGGTTGGAGACAGGGAACGGAGATTGTGACGAAAGGAGACTGTGTTATGTTGAGGTTTCATAGTTTGTGTTAGTGAAACAGTGAATTGAACAAAGAAGTGGTCAGAGGATTGTATAGATGTGATCATGTGATTGATAGCCAGACAGTTGCGTACAAGAATTAGATCCAATTGCTTCCCTGCTTTGTGGGTTGCACAAGTGCTGCAAAGTCTAAGATCAAATGAGTAAGTCAGATTCAGGAAGTCGTTGCAGGTGGTCTGTAGAGGTGGTAATTGAAGTCTCCCAGGACCACTAGAGGAGAGCCATTTTCAGGAAAGAAAGACAAAAGCATATCTAGTTCTTCCAGAAAATGTCCCAGAGTTCCTGGGGGACGGTAGATGACAACAGGTGCATATGAATGGGATTAATGATCTCAACAGCATGATACTCAAAAGAGGAGTTGTTGCACAGATAGGAGGTACTAGTACATTTCAAAGATTTGGCCTGTTGGACAAGGTGAGTGGGAAAAGGAAGAGTTGACGGAAAGAGCAGTGGGAGTAGCTGTGTTTTCTGTATTGATCCATGTTTCAGTCAGCGCCAGGATGTCCAGTGTAGTGTGGCTCATGAAGGTTGGGATAAAATCAGCTTTGTTCACGGCCGACTGACAGTTCCATGGACCAATAGGGAAGGAGTAGTAGTAAAAGGGAGAGAGCGTAGAAGGTTGAGGTTAAGTGATCTGGTGAAGGTATGGTTAGGATGACGAGTTCCAAGAATAACAGGAATAGACATTATTGAGTTAATTAGTATGTGACTCCACAGTAGAGAGCAAACAGATTAAGTTTAGCAAAAGAATACACAGAGGCAGTTAGACAAACACATAAACAAGAAACAAACGTGAACAAATTACAGCAAGTTCTGTTTTGTTTCTTACGCTGTCCTCTTTTTCTGTCTTTTTCTCAGTGTGACGGAGTCTGGAGCGCTGGAGGGTGTGCACAAGGTGAAGAAAACGTCCAATGGGCGAGAAAGACAGAGAGAGGCTGCAATGTGAGGTTTAAGGGGTGGGGCATGTGTTACAGAGCTCCTCCCCCCAATAGAGTTGTAATTATGGCAACCCAAGTCACTATGCAAGTGTGAGCAGTCAGGCTGGAGAAAGAATGTGATTGGCTGTCGGAGTGGCTTTGTTGTGATGACATCACTGGTTCTTTCATTCCAAAGAGTGTGTTGTTAAAGGTGTGTTATCATTTAATGTTTTATTGTTCTTTTATTTTCTGGTCTGTTATTTAACTTCCTCTGTTTTGTTCAGTGTTGATGATTAACAGAAAAATGTGTGCTCTAGTTCGGCTAATTCTACAGAAATGTTTGAAACTTGAACAAACGAAAGAAATAAAACAGACTTTCTGCACTCTGCAGGTTTATTTAGATGGACTTCAAGTTCATGAAAACAAAAACTTGTGTTGAAGATTTGGAGTTTCCATGGTTATATTGTTCATTAATCAGTACGTTCATTATATCAGGCCTTTAAAGGAAACTGCGTTTCCAAAATACCAATTTCTAGTTAGTTGTTCTTCAGGGGAAGTATCTTTGCAAAATCTTTGTGTCCATGATTTTGTATTATCTTTTGACAAATCAATAAGCAGGTTTGGCATTACCAAGGAACATTTTTTTTTAAACTACTAATTTGGAATTTTTTTATTTATACCATGATGACTTCCATCATATCCCCAAACCTTTAAATTGGGCTGAATCTAGGACCTTATCAATCAGCAGAACTTTTCCGAATAAGAACTTAAAAAAAATTGTTTCATAGGATTCCGGGCAAGAAGCAACGGATCCATTCATCTTTATTGTCATAGTGATGGTATTCAAGATTGTTTACTTCACTTCCAGAGTTAAACTAGTCACATTCCCACCAGAATAAAAAAAATGGTTTGTGTCAGAGGGACATGCTTACAACGATCGACAAATGTCCTTGTCACTTTACACTCCATCAATCTATAAAATATATCCAGGTCATTTCACCACAACCATGTTCTTGAACTGGATTGCAGGGTCAATAAAATGAAGTACGATCTTTTGAAAAGAAAGATCAATTGAAAATGTTCATCATATCTAGCAAATCTATATCAAATTTTTGGATTGTTGTATTGTTTTGGGGGGGGGGGATAAAAGAAACAAGTGTCATTGAAATGTAAAACACAAAGAACAATAAACACCATTTTTGGATTCCTTACAGGCCTGTGAATAGGTTTATTCATTTTGTTTTATTCAGCGTAAGTGTTGATTTAGACTTACACCGCATTACAGCACGAATTTCAACAACTTTCTGTTTCCTCAAGTGGTAGTCTGGATGAGGGAAGCGGATGAGCTTGATGACACGGTGACCCCTCCGGACTGAGAAATGGTGATGTTGGTTCCACCTGATCCTGACGCTATGTCAGCATCACTCTGGATCAGGCTGATATCTCCCGTCTCCCCGGCCTTCTCCAGCAGAGCCTTGTAGGTGCCAATCTCTCGCTCCAGCTGCACTTTGGTGCTGAGGAGAGTCTGGTAGTCGTGACTCTGCTGCAGGGCTCCGTCACGGACCAACAACAGCTCAGCCTCCAGACCCGCAGCCAACTGACCCAGAGATGCCATCTGGCCATGAAACTGTGCCTGCACCTCCACCAGACGCTGCTCCGCATTCACTTTCTATTCAAGAGACGCAACTTCATTCTGACAAATCTACAAAAGAGATAAAGCCTTTGTCCTCAAACCTCCAACATCACCGTGTCCATCTGGGTCTGCAGGGTCTGGCTGCGTTTCTGGTTCTCCACGATCTCAGAGCTGCCACTGACTGTTGACTCGGTGATCTGTGCCACCTCCGCCTGTTTTTTCTCCACCTGCAGCAAATAGAAGATGTGGTAAATCTGGACCAAGCTCAGGCATGGAAGAGTGTGTCATTACCTGAGTGGTGTACCAGGTCTCAGCTTCCCGACGATTTTTTTCAATAGCAGCCTCATATTCAGAACGGATCTCTGCCAGCACTGTAGAAAGATCTGTGCTCGCCACCTCCATCACATCCACGGTCAACGTCCCGGCAATCTGCCCACGCAGAGACGTCATTTCCTGAGACCAAGAAGATCAGACCGACTGAAAAATTAGAAAATGGAAATTGGGAAAGTCCTCTACCTAACGATGGGTCAAACCCAAGTCTGTCTTGCTTCATGAACTAACAAGTCTGGACTTGAATAGTATAACAACATTGAATGGATTGAAAACCATCAAAGAAGCTTCTCACCTCACGGTGCACATCTCGAAGATCAGATCCCTCCTCACTAAGGGACTGGAGCTCCAGTAGTAGCCCACTGCTCCTGTTCTCGTACTCCTTCTTCAGTGCCTTCAGACGCACTAGATCGGCCTCCACTGAGAGACGCACAGAGAGCTCCGCCTCCAACCTGAAAACCACACCCATGAGCCACCACATCGCCACCACTCTGCCAGCATCACGCACTTACTTCATGCGGAAATCATCTGCAGCCAGTTTAGCATTGTCAATGGCCAAAGAAACACGAGTGTATTCCTTAATGAGAACTTGAAGCTACAAGACAAATGGAAAAGACTTTCAGAAAAAAAACACGTCAAGTTCAAATTCAGCACCATCACACCATTAGAACAGTTCTTCAGACTTGTACCTTTTCATGCAACGGTGTCAGCTGCTGCTCAAAGTTCTCCAGGTCGACACTCTGAGCCCTGCCCATGGCAAACACTCTGAGCTTTTCATTTAACTCTCGGTTGGTGGTCTCCAGACGCTTCACTTTTTCTATATAAGCAGCCAGGCGGTCGTTGAGAAGCTGCAATTGCTGCTTGTCATTGACAATTACTGACACAGATTCACAGAAAGATTGTCCCCCTGATCTCAGACCAGCTACAGCAGAACTTCCCCCAAAGCCTCCTACAGCACCTCCAACTCTCCGCACGCTAGCAGACACAGAACTTCCTGCCATGCCCAAAGCCTGACCGAACCCCTGACCAAACCACTGTCCATAACCCTGACCCATTCCGGTTCCAGAACCTCCAAAGCTGGAGAAGCTGAGCCCAGGGAGAGATTTGGCAGAGAAACGCTGAGGCACGGGAAGAGGCATGTCTGTCGAGACTGGTGAAGATTGGAGAGGTTCTGACAGAAGAGCTGCAGAGCAGGAGGGTTTTAAAGATGTTGGTATGGGCCCCGGGCACTTTATTTGCGTCTACTTACACATGCAAATATTTAAAGAAGAAAATGATTAAAGATCATGGGAAACTTTTTGCAGGGTCTATCATGTGCAAAAGTGTCTGTTCTGATCCAGTCACAGTCTAGTTCACAGACAAATTCAAGGCACAATGATACTGGGCAGACATGTCCTTCAATTGATGTATTAATTCGATTTATCCTTCAATTGTTAGCTTCAAAACCGTTACCGTAAATGGACACAAGTTTATTAGCATTAGCGTGTCACGCTCATGTAATACGGTAGACTGGATCTGAGACCATTGCGACCATGGAGATTCACGATTGTGTCTTGTTCTCATGAACCTCTGATGCCTGAGGTGCATCTGCACCATCGTTTCCAGCATCAATTGTCACACACTTGATGGCGGTTAATCAAATCTTTTTGTAGGGAGATGGGAGGCTTCAACCTATAAAAATTCATTGAGATGCAAACTCAATGCGAGGAAAATAAAGGAGCATGTCCCTAAAATGTCAAAATTGATTTATTTAACTTCATATTTCTCACCAGACAACTTCAGAAAACACTCGCGGGATGTAAAACACTAGAAATCATTAGGTGAAACGGTCATTTCGGTGTTTCACAGCACTAGTTTGTTTATTCTGTCCATTGAGAAGCTAGTCAATTGGATTCCTAAGAAGACAGAAGAAGAGGTGTCACCAGCAGTGAATCATCAGGACCAACAGCAGCTTTGTGGTGGAAAGTACAGGATCGTTTCATGCACTTGAGCAGCAGTTACTGTGGAAGCAGATCTTTGGGTGATTTTTTGGGCGTGCCAGGTTTCTTGGAGTGCCAGATCTGTGCAGGCAGGGTGAACGCGTCAACGCTCATGCTGAAGGTGTGGGATGGAAGTGTGTTGAACTCCTTCCTGTCTGAACTGTATTTGTAAATGGCCTCCACAGCCAAAGAGGAAATTGCACGCGGGCCCACGCCACACAGCCGATGTAGTTGTTCTGTCTGAGGGTCCATTGTGTAGATGCCACGGAACTGACAGCTGGAGTCACGTAGGAGAATCAAAAAGTGACTGGCTGAGCTCTTCTCCATCTCCTGCACACACACAGGCAGACAACTTATCATGATGTCTGCTGAAGTATGTCATGGTGACAAACCTTTATGATCTTGTTCTTCTGGGACTCGTTGACTTTCCCTGCGAGGCAGCAGCGAGACAGAGCGCTCTGGATGATGAACTTGTTGGATTTGAAACTGGGTTCCTTGAAGAGCTTTGGCCCTGGAACAATAGTTGGTGAGGTGAATAATGCCCATGAAACTTGGTCAAACCTGTCCAGTATCTACCTGTGTATTCTGGAATTGAGGCTGGAGACGAGGCATTGGAGACGTTCTCATTGTCTTTCTCGCCATTCTGGTTGGTCTGCTGCACTGATGACTTCAGCTTGGGTGACAAATCCGAATGGCTGGGGTGAAGAGTGAGAAAGGACACTTAACAAACAATAAAAAAACAAATTCACCCAAGGACCATGAGTCACCACCTTGCAGGCTTGTCTGTCGACGAAGTTCCAATATTTTTCTGGTGAATAAGAGCTGAGGGAGGAACAAGTCAGTGACATCAGATTCTTCACCAGAGAGCGAGTGTGTGTAAAACAGACACTGAAAGAGCAAAGATCACCTGCAGTCTTGGCGGGTGAGCGTGCATGTGGAAGAACCTTGTGGGGCTTTTTACTGCCGTGTTTTGCTGGACTCTGCTTGAGAACCTTGTCGAGATCTGCCATGATCTTCAGCTGCTGACGCCTCTGGTACTCTGTTCGTGTGAAAGAACCTTGTCGAAGGGGGGTGCCTGGGGGTGTGGCCTGTAGTGGAGGTGGGATGCATGAGGTGGGGAGAGACTGTGACAGAGCTGGAGCTGGAGAAAGTCTGAGGTCATCCAGTGAAGACTGCAGACTACAAGAGAAAGCAGACAGATCAGGAGACTGCAAAAGAGCAATGTGCTTGTGCTGAGAGCTGGTCTATACCTGTCTCCTTGACCACACTTCCTCCTCTTTATCTCTTCTGCTCGTCTTTGCTGGCGTTTCAGCAGCAATGCCTTTTTCTGAGCCATGTCTTGCTCTGACAGCCCCTCGTCCTGCAGAGTACAAACATCACATTACAAGCTCCAGAAACGTGCTGCTCAACAAAACATCCCCAAACCTTGAAGACGATCTCCAGTCCCAGTCTGTTTTCACTTTCTGTCTGGTCACTCGTGGAGTCAGAAGAGAAAATTTCCAGTCCCTGTTCTAGATCCGTGTCGTCCTCCAGTGTTCCAGTTGGCTCGTCATTCAAAGGGCCACTGTTGAAGACCAGCTCACTTTCGAATGAGCACTCTGACCCAGAACTTCCAACCACTGAAGCTTTTGAGACAGACAAAGCTCCAGGCTCTGGCTCTGGCTCCGGCTCCAGCTCAAGTGTAAAGATGGGAGTGTGATGATCACTGCATGCTGACTCTGGAGTGCTTTCTTGGGGCAGGACAGGATGCGGTGGGGAGTCTAGGGGTGTGCATGGTCCTCCAAGCCGGAGCGAGGAGGAGGTCTGCACTTGGCACTTACTCGGAGAGACCCGGCGCAAATGAGGAAGTGTGTCAACGCTCTGTGGAGGGGTCAGGACACGAGTGAGTGGCTGAAAGCCGAGGTCTGTGGGACGGGATGGACGTTGGTGTCTGGGACTCTTGGAGACCGTGGCACATGGTCTGCGTGAAGCTGATGATTTAGGAGATCTGGAAGGAAGTTCAGTCAAATGTTTAGCGCGGGAAGGAGATCCCGAAGGTGAAATGACACAGGTGGGATCTCTTGAAAGATGAGCTGGTGTGGTGGGTTTGGAAGCGGATGGTATGATCCATGCTTTGCTGGACGCTGATGTTTTATTTGAGGGGCTGTTTTTCTGATTATTATGTGGTTTCTTTCCCATGAGCCTTTGCTGCTGTTCAGTGAGTTGCTGCATGTCACGTTGCAGAGTTTGTAAGGTAGAATTTAGCTTCGCCACAGCCTCATTGTATTCCTCCAGCGGAGGCTCCTTCACTTCACTTTTAGCTTTCACAGAAAATGTCAACTGCTTCTCCAGGACAGCTGGAGCCACAGAGCAACTATTATTTTGTTCGTCCTTTGCTTTTTTCTCTTCCTCTTCCTTCCTTTCTTTTTCCTCTTCCTGCTGAATCTGGTTTTCCATCTGAGTCAGACGCTCTTCCAGAGGGAGATGCTCGTCTTCAGTCTCTTCCCCTGGTTTCTTCTGGAGTTTAAGAAAAGCAGTTTTTCCCAACCTTTGCCTGTGCTTAATGAAGATGGCCTCAATGCGTCTCTTCTGGGCTTCAATTGCCTTGCGCTTCTCCTCCAGACGTTCACCCAGCTCCTGTGCTGCTTCTGTTCCAACAAGGCTCATGCCAGTGCTCTGTGGTGACTCTCTATGAGCTGGAGACTCTGGCATCTTCTTTCTGCGCTCTGCAAAGTTAGTCATGCGACCAACCTTTTGTCCGCTGGTCGGACTGGAGGACTTTGTATATAAATCTTCAGACATGTCATCTACAATAATAGGAGGCAGTCGTTTTCCTCCACGCAGATTCCACTTGCTGTCAATTGCTTGACACATCATCCCTGATCGACAAGGTGCAGAGCTGCTTAATCTGGTTTCACACTCATCAGAACCATGAAGGAAGAAGCCAGATGGTGCACCTTCTGGACGCAGACGAGGCTCCGTGTGGACAGAATGAGTGATTTGAAATGCCTCGTCTATAGTAGGCAACTCCCCTAGAGGTGCTTGACCAATGAGCTTGCTCAGATCCTCAGGAGGCGTGTACAGCCCAGGGTTGTTCGCCTTTGTGAGGCTGTCGGTGCTGACAGAGCGGAACAAAGGATTTCCCATGACCACATCAACATCACTGTCCAGCGGGAAAGGGATGCTGAAGGAGACTGCAGACAGAGGACGACTAAGACAGAACACTTTCAGTCAGTCACTGTAGAGTGAAATTAGTAGTAAAAGCAATGACAAGTACAAACCCTATCTGTTTTTTGCTCCAGCATCGCTCATCTGCAGGAAGAGTAATGACATGTTCGCATCATCTTTCGACACAAAGTACAATCTTTTCATCAGCAGACTGACACACAACATTCTCACCCGATGGTGACCGCGAGAGCACCGACTGCTTCAGAACCAACGATGGGGAGCCGCTGCAAAGCAAAAATTCAACATGTTTTAAATGAAGCAGGAGGGGATAAATAGTGACCTGGCTTTTCTTTACCTGTTGCCAACAATTGGGCTGGTACAGTCCAGCAGGTCTGAAGCATCTGAGAGGAAAGAGCTCGTTTAGAGATTCCAGGGTTCCTCATTCACATTAATTGTGCATTACCTGTGAGATCCAGAGTGTGAACAGGTTTCACAAATTCTGGTTTCTCGACCTCAAACACAGAAAACAGCTCCGACAGGAAGCACATCAGATTCACCTTTAGGAAAGTGGATGTGACCATCAAGATAGAATGTTTCACCAGTCGTGTTTTGGTTGTGACTTGTTTGTAGAGTGTGTGTTGCTTTGATTAAGAAATTGTGGGGGCGTGGCTCACCTGAAGAGGGCGGGGGGCATACAGCATGTCCTCCAGCTGCAGAGGGAAGCAGCTCTTCAGGTGGGTCTCACAGAAGTCTTTGATAAGCTGGAGGTTGTACACGCTGTCAGTCAGTGACATGGCATCCTTCAAACAAACGTCTGCAGAGGGTCACAGGACACCAGTGAACAACCGAACAGTGTGGTGTGTGTGTGTGCTCGTGTGAGGTGGGTTTTACCATCCAGAGGCAGAATCTGGGGGCAGTAGAAGTGCAGTGCCGCAGCTATGGCACAGCCGTTAGAAAGATCCTTCAGACCGGATGCCAGAGCAAACACCTGGCCCTGTCCAGACTGAACCTTGTCCTTCCTGTAGCGAATCTTACACACACAGAGCGAGAAAGATCTCAGCAGATTGAAACGCAGCAGTACACACAGATTCACTGAATGTTCAGCCGCTCTCAAGGCGTGCAGGAGAACCAGAACACACACACCAACACTCACATACAGTCAAACACACACACACACACAGTCTGTGCAGAAGAGTGATGAATTACATCCAGCCAAATTAGTTCTAGTGAAGAAACCATGCAGAAGGGTGAGGCAGGGTGGGCTTAAGACAGGAGGCGGACAGATACGTTACCACAGGAGGCTTATTCCCCGACTCCTTCAAACAAAATGCGATGGCATGCTGGGTGCAGTATGGCAGAAAGAACACACGGGTAAATGCCCAGGGGTCATCGCTACGGCAATCAGATTCACACACGACAAACAGAAGAGGGGTCACCAGGGCCCAACTCAACATCGTCCATCTGTTTGGCTAGTTATAGTTAATCTACCCAACAATCAAATCTTCTCAACCAATCACTCCCAGCAATAACCCACAAAATCAGTTATTGAAATAAAACACAACAATCTCACAGCCTGTTTCAGTACTTACAGGAACCAGCTTCCAATACCAACGCTGTGGACACTGGAGATAGATTAATGAAGATGCTGTTAGTATAAGGAAGAAAATTTGTATATGTGTGTGTGGGAGAGAGAGATGGAGACTCACGTTGTGTTGTACAGGTTGTAGGTCTCTGCATGTGTTGTGTTTTTGCTCTTCAGTTTCTGGATTCTCTCTCATCTTTTGATTGACCTGCACAAGTACATGCCATCATTAGCATACCCATGCTAATTACGTCTCCCTCATTAACATCCAATCACAAACCTTGTTTATCCAGAAGAGCAGTGACTTCTCCCAGCTGGTCCCGCCCTCGAAACCACCCACTTCCTTAGCCATCTTGACTCTTGACATTGTTTCCATAACACTCAGTGACATCAGTGAATCAATCAGTGCCAGATGAGCCTCCTGCAGCCAATCACAGGTAAAAGTGAGTTAACGTGTGCATGAAGCAGACATCTTGCCACTCTCTCACCATGTCTATGGGTTTGTGCCTCAGCTGCGTCTCTTGCAGGGGTGTGTGTTGTTTGGGATGTAGTGGCAGGAGCTGATGGCGGTGCAGGAGCTGTAGTAGCGCACAGTCGTCTGCAGGAGGCGTGAAGCCACTGAGGGCGGTGGCGGAAGAGAAGAGGCGGCGGTACAGATCACATGACCGCAAGAGGCTTTCAAGCTCCACACACAGTCCATCTCCTTCAGACAGCAGTGCAGCTCCATCTAAGCACACACAAACAAACAAACAAAGATGTTAACTACACAAAACTACAAACACACTCACTACACATTTAACAGTACCTCTGTTAACAGAGACTGAAAGAGACAGACAAGATTCATCATGTTGTGATGTGACTGACCTGTGCAAACCATTTTACACACTCACTCACAGACACTGACCCACATTCAGCATCCACACAGCACAAATAATTTGAGACGACACACACACGAGGCTGTAACTGAACGAAGTCACTTTTTTATGACTGTTTTTTGTGTGTGTGCAGAATACTTAGCAGTTAATTCTATTCAATAATACTGTATTAGTTAGGCATGCTAGAATCATTTTAACGAAGTTAACGACCCAGATACGTTCAGGAAGAGAAAGGGACAGATATCAATGTCATTTTACTTGCAATGGGCGTGCACGTGCGAACAACAAAGACACACCACCTCTGTGTCGGATTGCGTGACACTGAATGAGTGTCGTTTAAATGACGTAATAAATGCCACACAGAAACGACGAGAGTCTGCGAGGATTCGGAACACGAACCGAGCCGAACACGCCCAGGCTATTTTTTGTGCGTGAGTGAGGATGCTGAAAGACGGTGCTGATGCTGCGAAATACTCCCGCTCAAACACACACATACACACACGCGTGCACACCTTCTGGTCCGCGCGTTCGGCTGAGCAACCAGCTCAGACTCGCGCGTGTCTTGGCTCGGGTGGAGTCGTAGCGGTCAAGCGGGCAGATGTCCGGTACCGGCGCGGTCTCCTTAGCAGCATCCATTACGTGGCCGCGCGTAAGCGCGTTCCTGCGGACAGAATCAAATCAGTCTCCAGAAAGCGAAGCCGCACACCGGCGAGCGTTCGTCACTGAACGCGTCGCGCACAAGCCACTGCAGCTGAACGGGTGAGCATCCTTCCACGGAGATGTCAATCAAAATACGTCGACCAGTCACAGGACGCGTGGGCGGGGACACGCAAAATTAGGAGACTGGAGGGTAAATTAGGGCCGAAGACGATTGGACAGACAGAACGAAAAAGATGTCCTTGGCCAATTCAAACAGAGTAAAACTTTATTAGGTAAAAACATATGTACATCTTTCCCTCGATCACATTCAGGTTTCAGACGAGGCCAGGATGTTCTCCCCATCCTCGAGCTGGACTCCATTAGGCTGCTCTCTGGCACGAGCACTACGAGCCTGAGATAAATGGACAGAAAGAGGGGTTGAGTAGGAAAGAAAGAGTATAGATTGTTCACTAGAGGGAGAGAGATGAGTTACAGAAATAACATTATGTAAAAAGAGGTAAAAGTGAAACACAGTCCAACAAAATTCAGAGTGACAGTGCGAGTAATGAAGAGTAAGAAACATTTATTTCTTAAAAACAAAAATCCATTTGACATGGGACAAAACCAGTGTAACTAGTTTACACATCAGTAACGGACAATTCAAGCTCTTACTAATAGACACCAGACAAGATCAATGTCAATTATTTGATGCAAGTTAAAATCAGAGGTGCCCCGAAATTTTAGCGCACAATATAACCAAAGCAAATTAACTGCAATAAAATGCAAAACGTTAATATATTGAGCCTTCTTGGTACAATATAATTTGACAATTTCAACCGCATGAACTCATTTTGAGCAACAATCTTTGTACAAGATTTACCGTGTGCTTATATTGATAAATTGAAATGGAGAGGCCTTATCTGGACAGTAGCCAGCCTCAAACACCCAACAGCTCAGGCCTCAATAATCTATGGGAAAATGTTTACCCATACAACAGAGCCAAAAATCATTAGAGGATCTAACATCTTCAGGTTGGCGTGTACGCTTCAGAACAGTCCGGGAGACTTGGATTTAAGATGAATGGCAGCTTGAAGAGTCAAGCTCCCATCATCCAGAGAGGTTCAGGAGAAACACACTCCTGTGAATCAACCTCAGCATCATTCAGACAAGACTGGAATGAAGCGACTGGCTCCAGTTAAGACTTGCAAATCTCACTGCTTCGTTGAGGAAGGGATGCATGTGTATGAATATACGTAGAAATATGACAGCTTAACATCTTACTACCAACTTGGTAGGTGGACGAGATTGGCACCCCTGATTTAAATCATCAGTTCAGTTCTGGTTAGTTACATCATTTTAAATGATCAAACCAGATACAAATCGTTCTAATCCTAAAGACACAAACATCTCTAGCAAAAACACCTTATGAGACGGATTTCTCTGCAAACATCTCTAAAACACCACAATCGTGACCAGAAAAGTAACAGCCAGAGACAGAAAGAGTTAAGAAAGAGTGTGTGAAATGACAGACTGAAATAAAAAAGTATGTACAAGCATCGGCTTTTGCAGCACTTGCTCTCCCCTCTGAACATGCACACACACAAAAAACACAAGACAAAAAACACTCGGGCTATGATAGTTTATCAAACTGGTACCTTCTAAATCTCATTTACTCGTTCCCCAGAGCTAAACTAGTAACAGAAGCACGAAACCAAAGTCCAGTGCAGTGGGGTCGGTGAGCAAGGCCTAGAGCGGGCGAGCGAGCGGGGCTTTGGTGTCCGTCTCTGACAGTACCTCCTGCTCCAGTGTGTTGAAGCGCAGTCCGGACCGCTTACTCGCCCGCTCTGCAGAGCGGCAGCACAGGATGCGGCTGAACGTCTCCCTCATGTCCTGGTCCCGGTATGAGTAAATAATCGGGTTCATGAACGAGTTGCACTCGGCCAGAACCAGGAAGAACTTCTCATATGTCAGAATATCACAGTTAATGTGCAGGCCATCGAGCAGGAGAAGAACCAGACCTGGAGTCCAGCACACCACAAAACAACCTGAGAGAGGGAGGGAGGCAGAAAACACGGGCATCAGTGACTAATGACAGATGTTCTTAACAGGAAACAGTTCAAGATCAAGTCACATGACCCGGGTGTTTATAGTTAACAAGCAGCAAAACATTCCAGCATCTTCAGCGAGTGTGTGTGTGTGTGTGTATGCATGGTGATAACACACACAAGCCTGTGTTGTATGTGCAACTGAGCTTAACAGGCATCTCCGGTCAAACAGGTCTGTACAGGTTCACACACGTTACTCTGTGAACCTCATTCACATTCACACTCACATAAACACACCTCCACTGCTGACTGGATCATCTGACCTACCGAGGATCATGGTGACGGTCTTCATGAGGTTGAGCACGGTTTGGCGGCGGTGGTGCTTCTGCGTGTGCTGACTCATGTGCTTGCTCTTGCGCCGCACATACAAGAAGATACGCAAGTAGACTGCAAGCATGATGCTGAAGGACACCAAGTTCACAATGGCCCAGAAAACCATGTAACTGCGGCTGTAAAGTGGAGCCATGGTGGAGCACTCGCTCACTGCACACAAACAGTTCCAGCCCATGCTCGGGACCAGACCCATCAGAACCGACACCACCCAGATGCCCAGGATCAGCAGAACCACACGTCGTGACGTCATCTTACTGTGGAGCTGCATTGTGAAAATAGTCTGGTGACGTTCCAGTGCGATGGCCATTAGATTAATCACAGATGCTGTCAGACTTGTATCGATTAAACCCTGTCACACAGACAGAAATGAAAAAAGTTACACAAACAAAGATAAGAATTAATAAAAAATAACAAAGTAGAAAAGAGAAGATCCTTCATCAGTTGAACTTCACACTCACCTGACGCACAAACCAGTTGGAGATGGTGAGTTTGGCGGTCCAGGGGCCGGTGTGGAACATCAAATACATGTAGGAGATGCCGGAAAACAGATCAGCTGCCGCCAGGTTCCCCAGCAGGTAGTAGATGGGATAGTGGAAGCGTCGGTTCATGAAGATCGCCATCATCACCAAGATGTTAGCAAAGATGACGAAGATACACACGGAGAGACCCAGACCCACAACCACCTTGTCTTTTGTCCTCCACGTGTCACTGATGTTCTTCTTGCTGATGTCATAGAAGAACTTCACTGACTCGTTTGCGTAGCAACCTTGAAATTTGCTCGGATCCATCACGGCCCGTTTACTGGTTCAATACTGCTGTCAGTGTGAATCTCCTGTCTGTGAGAATAGAAACCAGCCTGAGCATGAGACAGCTGACCACAAGGGAAACCACCATCTGCATGCTTGCTAAAGAAAGCATAAAAACACACGTAACGCACAAAAGACAAGCAAGAAGAGTCGAGTGTAGTTTGCTAAAACCAGAGAACCGAGCTTCACAATTTTTCTTGATGTCAAAAGATTTGGAATCAAACTAGTGTCACATTAAAACTGTTTGTTACACGAGAACAAATCTTTTTTTTTTACTTGTATACATATTTATTAAATAATATTTGACACGATTTACCAGTTTATGGCTTTACTGTGTTTATAGTAAAGCTTAAGAATCGACAACTTTTCATAAGATTTATAATTACAAAGTAAATTGAAAGTTGGTTAAAATTCAACAAGTCTATATATCAGGTCCCGAAAAAAGTGCCTCTCATACAAGAGTTTTGTTTAACGTATATCTGCAATATGAACATGCAATACATGGCTTGTGAGTTTCTAGTGACGAGTTTTGATTACGGTAGCGAAAACCAGGAAACCACACTGAGCAAAGGGAAAACAAGATTAACAATGACTATAATTGGTATAAAAAGTAAAAGTAATTGTTGAAAACACTGAACACAGTACTAAAATGGCGGCATTTAACCATTTTCGGTGTTTTGTTCTTTTGTCTGCGTGCGCGCGCATCTGGGCGCGTCGAGTTAACAACATTAAACTGCCGAGAGAGAGCGAGCGCGAGACAGAGCGCGAAAATGAAACACACTAAAGTTATCTTTCAACTAACCCCCGTGGTCCTACCACTGCTCCTCACGCGGGACGAACCCCACGCTCCGCACTGAGCTGAATTTGGAGCTGCTCTGGTTGAACCTCATGCCGCTCCTCGACCGGGTCCCTGGAACCGTCTTACTCTGCCGCGCGCGCTCACCTGTGGCTTGGATCCAACGCTTTGGGAGGGTGGGCGTGGCGTAACTAGAGAGGCCGCTGATTGTACACAGGTGACGTGACTGACCAGTGACTAAAACGAAAAATATTTGAAATGACCATTTAATTTGTGGTTGTTACATCTCTGAATCAAACGAGAGAAAAAGCACTCCTAAATCATTACAATCGTTTACTTATTCAGCCATTAATTTACATATAAATGGCGTGAAACAATGGAAAGAATTTGTGCATTCACACACAAAACCAATGTCAGTGGGCATCCACAGCTGTGGTGCCTAGGGAGCAGATCAAGTTTGGTGTCTACAAGGACGTTTTAGTTGTGGACACTGTCGGTCCGACAATCAATTGCGTGTGTGTGTGTGTGTTTTCACCTCACTGTGCATATATACAGGATGGTTAAAATGCAGAATTTAAATTCCTAGAATTTTTACAATTACAACCATACCAAGGCACCTTCTATCAATTTTTTTGTTGGATGCATGTTCTGCATTTCTGCTTTTATCCAAAGAGACGTGGTACAGATTATACAATCAATACACCTAATGATTTCCTTGAAAATTAAACCCATATTTTAGTTCCAAACACATGTGGTCGACTGATTGGGCAGGAAAGCCTTAGATTAACTTAGATTAACTTAGTTACGTAGAAAAACTTAGTAACTTAATCTGCTCCATTTTGATGTTTATTAACAAATGTGATTTTCATCACTCTAACAAACTGCTACTAAGGTCAAAATACTAATGCTCACCACGAGAGAGCTCCACAAGGGTATGTTCTGAGCCCACTAATTATCTCTGTCTATCACTCCGACCTTCAGCACAAACTACACAGGCAAATACCACTGTGATTACACTAATAAAAAAAAAAACATACATTTTTTGTTTACACATCATCATCTTGTTCATGTATTTTTAAGTCAATTTACACTCATCAATTTTCTAAACCACTTTTCCATTTCTGTGTCTCTGGGAGCTGGAGCCAATCCAAACTACTCTGGGTCTGAAGGCAGGATATACACCTGGATTAGTGGCAAACCAGTCGCAGAGTGGAACACACTCACTCATACCCAGTTAGTATTCCAATCAAAATTCATCTGAAATGCGTGATTTTGGACTGTGGAAGGAAACAGGACAAGTCCCAAAACAGGTCCTTAAATGTATCTTACCAACATTTAATACTAATCAGGCATGGTGTAAGTGCTGTGTGACATGTTTTCGGTCATATCTGATCACTTCCACGTTAGTCTTATTGTTATGATGCAACATTGGAGTTCAACAAAACTCTGTGCTGCTCATTTTTGATTCAAATAGCATGAAAAGCACATTTTATATACTGTACTGATAAACAGTAAGAACTTTGGCTTCAAATTATTTAGATCTAAGCTATACAACAGCGTAAAACTAAAACCAATTAATTTCTTTCAGTCCCTCGTTTTCTTGAATTGTACATTTTTCCTATTGTCGTTCTAATGTACAAGGTTTACAAGTCTTTTATGTTTTGTCCATAGCTTTACACCTTTGCTAAAAGTTTTAAAATTGACAAAGAAAAAGGTTTCTGTGGCTCAACCAATAAAAAAGCCCCGGACAGTATTTAAATTTCAAACTTGTATAGTTCTTGTGCTCAATCACCAAGAACACTACATTCAATACTTTTTGTAATTTTACAAAGACAAAGCAATTTATTTGGTAAAATTAAGAACATTGCAAAATAAAGTGGCAGAACAAAAAGGTTAAAAACACATAGTTTAAAACCTTTGCAGAACAAAATAGTTAAACACACAGAGATCACAAAGAACATTTATTCCAAGAGAATAAAACAAACTAAAGTCAAACGTCTTTCTGCACAACAACAACCCCCGTCTAACAGCAAAAGAAAAGTCTATGTACAGATTCTCACTGAATGGGTGAACAGTCACAAAGCCTGAAACGTGCAGCGGGGGTAGGGCAGGGCGGGGCTCTGATGGGTCCAGGACTCTGATGATTCTTTACTGCGCTCCATCAGCACTTTCCCTTGCCACTGTCTCCAAACCAAGTTCAGAGTCCTCCTCATCACCCAAAAGAGCAGCGTCCTCATCAGCCATAGGGATGCCCTCCTCATCACCCATAGGCACTCCCAACTCCAGACCCTGTTCACCATCATCTACATCTTCCACGGGCACGCCTTCCTCCCCATGTGCCAAGCAGTCGTCTTCCTCCCACACAGGCACTCCTTCCTCTGCTTCAGCCACACTCTTCTCCTCATGCTTTTCTCCATTTCCCAGAACCTCAGATTCAGCAAGTGGCCCTTTCCCTTCTTCTGCCAGACCCTCATCCGTCTCCATCACAGCCTCTTCTTGAACCTGATCGTCCTGGTTGTCATCAAACGGGTTCTCGCCCTGAGGAACAATTTTAAATCGGATGATTCGAGCTCAAGCAGCAAGAACAGACTACAGAGAGAGAACTTCTAAAAGAAACTAGAGAGATGGTGAGTGATGATACCTTTAAGTAACACTCCAGCTTCTTGCCAATGACCTTGTGATTGAGAATGCTTCGAGCAACAGAGAGGCTGGACTTCTTTGACTGCTCCATCATCGCCTTGGAACACAGAGCCAGACACAAGGTCAGGCACAAAAGACAATTCCACAATTGGTGGCAGTGTGGCGCAAAGTTACCTTGCGGTTGTGGTTGTGATCCGGAGACTTGAGATGTTTCTGGATCAGCATGTGCTGCATGGGAATGAAGACGTTGCAAGCAGAGCAGTGAGCCGCCTCCACGCGCTTCATGAAGTGCTCCATCCCAAACTCTGCAGAGAGGTGAAGAGGTCACACACACACACACGCACACTTTCCACTGCCATCAATCGCTCGCACCTCGGGTCAGATCCTGCTCCTTAAACACCTGACAGATGGTGCTACTGTGATTCTCGTCCTGGACTACTCGTTGCTCCGTTTTCTTGAACTTGTTGTTCAAATAGTCCTGAAAACAGAGCATGAGTCAGCATGGCTGTTTTCTGTGTGACCGCATTGCACACACATCATCCTGTACCTGCAAAAAGTCAGTGATGGGCTTGGACAGATGATTGGTGAGGTACTTGAAATGATCTTTGTGGAACTTGCTATCCAGGTGGATTTTCATGTCCTCACTATAGAAAGAGCGAAACTTGCAGACGGAGCAAGCATACGTAAACCTGCAGAGCAACAAAAGAGTCACTTGAAGCCACAGAACTCCACTTGTGAGATGACACTGTGTGATTGAGCCCTGACCTTTCAAAAAAGCCTCTCCGCTTCCTGGTTTTAGAGGAGGTGGTGGCTGGGAAAGCCTTCGATTTGTTGGGAGAATCATCCTGACTGGACGGACCTGCACACACAGTATATTTTCTCTTTCTAGAACTTGAAATAAATGTTAATCAGGGCTTACTGACACTCACCAGAACTCTTGACAACCCCAGAGACGGAGGCCTGGATGGAGAGAAGAATGAGGTTACGAATCGTATATTAACACAAATTTGGATATTTGATTAACATGATGAACAAAGAAATTGCTATAATTTGACGCAGCACTAAAGTTATGAAACGGACGACAGAGAGAAGCTCTGTGGTGGTTGGAATGTTCTTGTGCCCAGGGTAAAATCTATAACCCAAATAACAAGCTGAAGGCGCCCAAGGAGACCACAAGGTCACAATCACAACGCAGGTTACGAGAAGAAAGCATTGTGACTCTGAGCAATTCACATAATAACATACCGTGCCGTCCGCCTGCTCCTCTGGTTCCGGATCCTCAGATTGTTCTTCTGAAACACAAAAGCACATTATCACACTCACAAAGGATAAGTTAAGTGTCACGAGCCAAGTGTTAGCGGCGGCCATTACCCCCATCAGGGTTGTCTCCTTCCACCCTCACGGTCTTGGACTCGGGCTCGTCAGCGCCGCCCTGTGACTGTTTCCTCTTCTTCTGTCCATCGCGCTGCATTTTCATCGGCTGCAGTTAACAAAACTGTCACGTGAAGCACTTGACACCAGCACAGATACACAAAACCCCCTGTAGTGTGTACTAAAAACAACCCGAGACTACTGGGCTCAGGGTAAGTGGGCCACAAAGGTCTGGACCAAAGTTAGCCTACATGCAGGGATCAGCTGTGATCCCCCAGCCCAGGAGAAGACCCGCGGGTACTTACTCTGTTAGAGTTAGGCTTCTTGCGGCCACGCTGCCGGTTGCCCCTTGGAGCCCCTCCGAAGTTCCGGACGGAGAAGTCCTGGGGCCCATGCTGAGGCTGGAAGGCCCCGCCGGAGAACATGCGATGGGGCAGGAGCGAAGGCGGCTTTCCTCGCCCTGCAGGGGAGTAGCCCTGGACTCCGCCCCACCCACCACCTCCACCAGCAGATGTGGGGTCATGCTTACGACCGAACCCACGCCCACCAGCAGACATTCCTCCCCTGTGAGGGGACCTCCGTCCTTCCCCCCAGCCGGAGCCCGAGAAGGTGTCTCGAGATTGTCGCATTTTGCCAGATCCGAAAGCAGAGGCCGTGTTGTCAAACCCTCCGCCGCCGCCTCCTCCACCCATGGCAAACCCTCCGAAGCCCACGCCGCCACGCTGGGTCATCAGGTCGCCACGGGAGTCGCCGTAACCAAAGTTACCGGATCTGAAGAGATCTCGGGAGCCGAAGGAGGCGGAGCGCGAGTCAAAAGACTCGTATTGGTCACACCTGCAGAAGGAGGGAGGCGCAGAGCAAAGGTCAAGTTTCTGGTTTACTCGCGTGTCCTCTGCCTTCAACAAAACACTGTGTAAATCAGTCAACCGATTTAGCAGCCAATCGATCGAGCCATTCCACAGCTCTCGCCCAGCTGTGCACTGCTGGAGTGGCAAAGTCAGGGCGTCACTGTGGAAAAGCTCCAGGTTGCACAGATGGTCAAATAAGGCAACTGAAGGTATGAAACCAAAGCAAGCGATGCTTCCAGGGAGATCAGCCTTTTATCACCAACAACCGGGCTGTCGGGAAACGCTAATATGATTGAAGTCGTGCCACTGAAGCCTAGTGAGTAATAAACCAGGAGAGTGGGAGTTAACCGGTGTGTGTGTGTGTTACCTCTCTCCTCGCATGCTGCCTTTCGCGCCACCCTCCAGCTGTGTGAGCATGTCCAGGCGCTGGTTGATTTTGGCAATGACGACGTCGGCGTTGGAGCTGGAGAGCATGGAATCCCCAGACATATCTCTCTTCATCCGGTCGTTACCGCCATAATTGCTAGAGCCAAACCCTCCACCGCTGGACATGGAGTCTTTATAGCCGTATAAATCGTAGCTACCCGAACCTGCAGACATTAACAGAGCCAGTGTGTGTGTGTGTGAGCAAAGAGGTCCATAAAATAATGAGCTTATGAGAAAAGGTCCTGGATTCACCTCTGGACGATCCTCCGCCACCCCCTGCTCCTCCCCATCTAGAAAACCCTAGAACACAAAACACATCCTCATTTAATTCCACATCAACAAAATGCACGAGACCCTTTGTCGCTAAGGGCCGAAAATTAAACAAAACCGAAACAAAGGAGCGGAGGCGCGAACGCAGGAGCCATTTTAAAACAAAACGGCGTCGTAGAATTCTGACTTCAAAAACAATAACCAGCGTCGTTTCCTCGACAATTAGATGCTATTTTATATTCAATCGATCTGTGCATCCTCCTGATATAAACATGCATTGATACATTAATAAATGTGTGGTCCAAGAAATGCGGTAAAGTAGTGTTTTGAATGTTGAATACAGATTTAAACCACAGCCGTTTTGGACGTCGTTAAAACATCACAGTCTGAAGCCGCAGTTTAATAGAAACCAAGCGAATTGCGGAACTGCGCCATTACACAACCAACCTCTCTAGCGCGAGTAGTGGTCCAGTTTCTACGCAACTACGATCACAATAAAAACACGTGTAGTGAAACACACATTTCCATAGATGGTGAGAACTCTAACCTGAAGAATATCCCCGGTCCATCTTGTAAATCCGCGTCTGATGCGAGGGTGCGATTGCGTGAAGCGTTTAGGACTTCTGCAGGCCCGAAACCGGCGGGTAGGAGGAGCTACCTGACTGACGACCCTACTAGCCAATCACCAAGCGCACACTGCAGGTAAAACCCGCCTCTTTCGTTTCAAAATAAAGCTCTGCTGTTGCCATGAAAGCCAACAACTGTGTGCGTTGTTAGCGTGTAAGTTAGTGGGTGAGTCAGTGCAAGAAGCGTTTCTGCACGAACTACATGTATACGTGCTAGAAAAGTGGAATCTTAGGTCCACTGTCTTCTATCTTGACACTTCTTATAACATAAGTGAAGATTTACTTTAAATACATCTTAATATACGTATTACGAACTTAATATATATATAACTTTTCACAGATTTAGTCAGTTTGTAAACAAAACAATTAGTATAATTTAATAATATATATAGTAATATGTAGGTAGATTATTTATATCATATATTATATCTTATTTATAAATATTTAATATATTTTTTATTACGTTCAAATTGTATTTGTCACACACACATTATACATGGTACGACATGTAGTGAAATGTTTCATTATTGTTTTAATAATTATAATTTGATACGTGGAGTGTATGTGTATTTAGTGGTATTGTAGTGACAATATAAAAAAAAATTGACCTTTCACATTCTTGTTCGTGATTTTTATTTTGAGAGTTGATGAACAGACGCACAGAACCCAACAACAAGTAAAAAACTGGTCCACCCATTTAAAGCCTTGAATAAATACATATTACAACAACATGGGAAAAAAGAGAGAAAAAGAGATACACAAGGGAAGAGAAGTGAGGAAGAGAGAGAGACTCAAGACTCGCTCAGTGTAGGGCAAATCCTTTTGGCTGCTTGTTCCTCCACAACGAAGGCATAGTTGTACTGAGGACAAATGCAAACACATGCTTCAAAATAAAAATCCCTGATAATTGACAAAACCTCAAACTCACCTCGTTCTCAATGTCCTTCACTGACTTTATACGAACATCACTGAGTGCGCTCACAGACACCTGAACAAAGCACACACATCAATACACACTGCAAACACACACACACACACGTGGTGTGGGCGGAGATAACCTCTGACCTTCCTGTTGCACTGTGACTCAAACTTGGGATGCAGAGAGAAGGGAACGCCATCCATTGCTACAGAAATTTGAGAGACAAGGTTACTCAAATTGTAACAACTTGCAGTCCAGAGGCCACAATGAGCCCTACCTGTAATGCTATGGATGTTACCATGGTTACTGGTCTCACACACAGTCTGCGACGGTTTGTACATGTCCAGGGTACAGCGACGATGACTGAGTCTGGGTGGGGCGGCCATGGGGGCATTGCTGTGGAGACATTGAGATGTAAGTTCATGTAATGGCAGCAGCTTAGGTGGGGCTGTACCTCGGCTTTAGGGGCTGAGTCGTCCCGGGCCCATCCAGAGACAGACTGCACAGGTCCAGACTCACGCTGCGGGGTTTAGCCTGAGGCCCTGGAGCCGAAAAAGGGCCCTTCAGACACCACAACACAAAGCCATGCATGTCCCTAGCAGAAAAAAAGTGAAAAACAAGTGAAAGAGACACAGAATTGGAAAGAAAAAGAGTAAATAAAAGGTAAACCACACTCACCCCAGACAGGTAAACTGCTGCAGCATGGATTTGTTCTTGGTGGTTAGACGCAGCTCCAGAACAGCAGAGTTCACACTCCCTGCCGGAACCAGACGGGCACACACACGCTTCTTCTTCCCAACACAGGTCTCTACACACGCACACACATGAGAAGGAGAAAAAAGACAGACACAGAGAGAGATACTGGCAATGGCCCTTACTGTGCTCCAGGAACTCTGAGATGTAACGGTATCCATGAGGAATCGTATCTTTATCGGAAATAATCTGTACATCAGCCACCACCATCCCACCAGAGCAGTCCTACAGATTATACATTTATTAACAATCATTAACATACACACACACAAAATATAACACACACACACGTTACCTTGCTGTAACACAGGTAATATCCGCCCTTAGAGCCAAACTGAAGACCACGACTGAAGTTCCCTGATGCCCCATCTTCAGTCACATTCACCTTTACACACACACACACACACACACACACACACA
>CM051499.1:16820261-16856824 GCA_028031935.1 Paedocypris micromegethes
CACACACACACGCACACACACACACACACTTGAGAAATACACGTTACACAAATACACATATCCTGATGCCATGACTACCAGAGTGTAGTGACTGGGGCAGGTGTTGCTGTTAGACGTCCAGGCAACTGCAGTGATGGGCCGCGTGAGGGCGCTCGACACCGACATCTACACAAAGAGCGAGATTCGAGACATCTAATCATCATAAATCAAGAACCACGGAACAAAACAGGACAACGAAAAGAAACCGAGTGTTTGTGTGTTTAACTTGTTTTACATTTATGTGTGCGTGTTCGTGAAAGACAGAGAGATTTAAACTTAAAGGTGTTTTTCGTGTTTTGAACTCGAAGCAGTTTGTCCAGTTTAACACTATTATTAACACGATACTCAAGTTAAAGAAAGTTTTCTTAGTCTAAAAATACTCACCACAGCACCTTCTGAACTTTATTTTCAACTCAAGCAGCGAAACTCCTCCGAAGAAGCTCCGCCAGCTCAGACCCGGAAAAATCCCAAAACTACAGCTCCCTAAATGCACCGCGTGGTGACGTACTCGCAGAGTGTCGCACGTTACTCACGAAATTTTACCTGACGTTTGCCGCGCTCAAGTAGCAATTCACAACAGGTAAAACTAGTTTCGAGACACACTCACTTAAGACAATAATGTGACAATAAAGAGTTTTCTTTTTTTTTATTTCTCACGAAACAGAACAATTAGAAAGTTTAAAACAAAGTTTGCATAATCTAATCTGTACTCTCTGTATTTGTTTTCCAGTGAGCCGGGCGTGTGTGGACGAGCTGCAAGAGAGTTAGGTGGTACAACACTTGCTGCCCATTGTTCCAGGAGAGCAGTGCCCGTAGCCGCGGGTTGTAGTCAATCATGGACAGGTGAGAGAAGAGGTTGGGGAAGGGCAGGTCCGTGTACTCGTACACCATAGACGCCGTGTGGAATAAGAAATTCACTGCGGCACCAGCCAGGTGAGAGTTTGTGACGTACAGCGTCCCACAGATCACGAAGGCCTCTCCAGCGCTGCGTTTAGAGAACCCTGTGTCCCAGACCTGGAGCAGCTCCAGGCTGAGCGGGTCCAGACGGCCCAGCACCAGGTTCCCCCCATTGGACACGGTACTGAATACCACCCACAGCCCTGATTCATCTGCCATCAGGTCCACGTCTGACAAGCCGCCCCACGAGTATGGGAAGGTATTGTTGAACCCAGCCTGATGCAGCTGGCGCTGATGCAGAACTTGACTGGAGCTCAGATCATACCTCACTAGAACATCACTGCCATGTTTATTGTAGTACAGACAGCCATTATACACCACATGACCGGTCCCTAAGAAGATGAAAGAAAGATGCATTATTTGAAAGCCCGTCCAGCATGAGAAACTATCAATGCTCACGCAGATGCTCTCAGAATCTAAATTACACATTTATTTATTGCTAAGGAATCCCTTCTCAAATGTATCACGTCACCACCTACTTCCACATCAATTCACTCCCTTTTTTGGCTTCTCACAGAGGGGAGTATAACAGTGTCACTTCATACAGACCTTCTCCAGCATCTCTTTCCATTTACTTACAAAATCACCTCTCAAAAAGCAGTTCTCACAAAAACTTCGGCATATAGATTCATGTTGCTGTTCTCAGTCAATGAAAACATGACTGTGATAATGTTAAAGGAAACAGCAGTGTCACAATACACAACCAACAAAGTTGATGATAACTTTTGGCTCCACCAGAGGGCAGCAAAAGATAAAGTTTTATCATAAATCAGTGACTTTTGCTACCTACAATGTTTTCCAAAATAAATTTGGACATTTTAAACGAATCTAGTTGCTAAAACGTGAGGAAAAAGAGGAGGGGAATCAATAAATGACAGATTCGTCATATGCTTATTTTATCAGTGCATTGTCTGCAGCTATTTTTCTTGGATCCAGCTTCAGAATGTTTGGGTCAAATTTTGTCACACAGAATGAAAAGCATTTTCCTGTAACACGTGAAATGTACTTGCAAACATATATATGCTCCCAAATGCTTTTCGTATTGTCAGTATTTCCTTTGGCCAACTTGGCATATATAATCTTTCTTATTTTTGTTGACTTTTTGTTTCCACATATTTTCTATAGAAACTTCTATAAGAAGAATAGATTCTATATAGAAGATAGATTGAACACAATGAAACAGATAAGAAGGGTGTAAAATAAACAGACAGAAAGATAGACAAAGCTAATGAGAGAGCGAGAGAGACAACATTGACTCACCTGCCCATGGATGAGGAAGATGATGGACGACAACATTTTGTCCGTCAGTAAAATCTTTGAGCGTCTGATATTCCAGCACTCTCTTCCCTTTATAAAACCCGTCCATTACCCAGACCTACACACACAGGAACAGCACAGATGAAGAAGAAGAGGCTGAGCTGAGATCTTTTCCTGGACACCACCTACGTCACTAATTCCACTTGAATGAACTTGTGTGCTTGGAGTCTTACTCGCGTGTCAGAACTGCCAAGGGAACTGTCCATCATCCAGCAACCAAAGCGAGACCCAGATGAGCGAAGAATAAGAGGAGAACTGATCCCTGTCAGTCGACCACAATCTGCACACACACATATCAACACAACACACACACAGACACAAACAAAATACAACCAAGAAGCAAAACAGACACGGACACATCCATGCATAACAACAAAACACATAAACACAAAGGACACAATAAACAAAACGCACATAAGCACAACACCTCAGACACACACACACACACACACACACACACACACACACACACACACACACAAGAAACGATAAGACACATTCACACATAACAACACCGCACACATAAGCACAACACCCCAGACACACACACAACAAACAAAACAGACACATAGCAAATAACAACAACATGCGTACATAAACACAACACACGTAACACCTCACACACACATACAAACAAAACACACATTAACACCACACACAAGCAAAAAGCATACAATCAACAAACACAGAACCAAAAGCAGAACACAAAAATAAAACAGCATGATGATACATATAAAAATAACATGTACACGTTAGTCACACACAATTACAACACAACAGACACAAAGTTGATTTAAAAGAGATTTGTGACGTTCCCTGATTGAACATGCCAACAGATGGCGTCTCTCTCGCTCACTCAGCGTGCTGGCACACGTCTCTAGGTGGCGCTGCAGCAGGGATTCTCTTTGCTGGAGTGTCACGTGATGCTGCGTTGAAAACTTTTCCTTCAGGAGCATCAGAGACTCGCGGAGCTGCTGCAGCCGCTGCATCAGTTCCTGCAGCTGCTGCACATCTGTACGCCAGCGAGTCACCAGCGCGCCACAGAGAGACACACTCGCCCACAGCTCCTGGAGAGAAAAAAGAGTTTGATTTGTGTAAGAGCGACGAATAGTGTGTGGAAAACTTGAGTGAGAGACAGAGAGCAATATACTGAAATAGTCTGTGTGTGAGACAGAGAGAAAGAGTGAGAGACTGAAAGTGTGTGTGTGACAGAAGAAAAACAGAGAGACTGAAAGTGTGTGTGTGACAGAGAGACACTGAAAGTGTGTGTGCGTGTGTGTGTGTGTGTGTGTGTGTGTGTGTGTGTGTGTGTGTGTGTGTGTGTGTGACAGAGAGAAAGAGAGAGAAACTGAAAGTGTGTGTGTGTGTGTGTGACAGAGAGAGACTGAAAGTGTGTGTGACAGAGAAAAAGAGAGAGAGACTGGAAGTGTGTGTGACAGAGAGAAAGAGAGAGAGAGACTGAAAGTGTGTGTGACAGAGAGAAAGAGAGAGAGACAAAGTGTGTGTGTGTCAGTTTGAGAAAGTGTGAATTAAGAGTTTGATTAAGAGTGTGTGTGTGTGTGTGTGTGTGTGTGTGTATGTGTGTGAGGGAGAGAGAGAGATAAAAAAGAGGGTTTGTGAAAAGAAAAAGATAGACTCAAAGTGTTTGTGTGCCAGTTTGAGAAAGTGTGTTGTTTGTGTATGTCTGTGTGTGAGACGAATAGATAGAGATTGAAAGTGTGTGTGTGTGTGTGTGAGAGAGAGAGAGAGACCTGTAAGATGGTGGCGTTCACGTCTGTCTTGGTGTTTATTTTCCTCTTCACTGACTCTAGAAGATTCTCAGAGTCCCTGAGACGCTGAAGGTCCAGAAGAACAGCAAAACGCACAAGCTCCAAATTATGTGAGATATTCTCCATCTGAGAAAAAGAGGGAGTGTGTGTGAAACTGTGTACATGAGTGAGGGAAAGACAACAGGTTGTGCGTGTGTGTCTTTGTCACCTGATGATGCAGCTGCTGCATGTGTGTGTGTCGAGAGTCTGCCCTGCACTGTGCAGACATGAGGATGGTGCACACACACTTCCCCTGTGCTGAACTGTAAAGCTGCCAGTCTTCGCCCTCGTCCGGATGTGGCATCTGCGATGAGACACAAACACACACAGACACCCATTACACACGGGAATCTCTCTCTGCTGTTCTCTTTAATTAGACAAGCTGATTCCATCTGTTCATGATTCATACTCTTCTAGATAAAAACACACGCATACACACACACTCACTCGCTCATACGCACTGCACACACAGTTGTACAAACACACACACTCTCTCTGGATGTCATGCTACTTACGCCAATGAACTTCTCAGAGGTTCCGGCTTGAGAGATGTGCGGGTCAAGTCTCACCAGCGCGGACATCCAGTTACTGACCACAATCATGGTGCTGAGAATCACACCTACCTTCAGCAGCGCCATACTCGTCACACAACTACACAATTCTCATAACCCAGAAAATACTGTCCTGATGAGCCAATCTGTCCACAGTACACACACCACACTAAACACGAGAGAGAGTGTGTGGTTTAGAGTCTGATCCACACTGAGAGACGGAGAAAGAGAGAGGGGCGATGAGTGTGTGATGGAGAGCATGTGCGTGATAGAGAAAGAGAGAGAGAGAGAGAGAGTGCGTGTGTGTGACAGAGATAGAGAGAAAGAGTGTGTGTGTGGCAGAGAGAATCCAAACCACACTGAGACAACAGTGAGAAAGAAAGAGAAAGAGAGAGTGTATGCATAATAGAGAGAGATAGTGTGTGTGCATAAGAGAGAGAAAGATTTATCAGGCTCTAATAAAGTTATAGAGAGATAACATTTGTGATTTTACAAAGTTTTATTTAAAAATGTAAATCCTTGTTTAAAAAAGCTATTTCTTAAAAAGCAGTGGAAGATTTTACAGTAAAGATACACAATGCAAGGGAAAACATTTCCCAGAATCCCCCGTGTTTCAAGCTGGCCACGTCATGTGAACCATGAACATTTCTTACGTAGCACCAGAGTCAAACAGTCACACGTGAGGCTGGTCGACCATTTGTCCCACTGTGTTGCTCTTTTTGGTCACATGATCAAGCGTCTCGCTCGGCCGCGTGTCAATCAGCCGCTGAAACACACCGGCCCCAGGCTAAAGCCGAACTTCTGCTTCACAGACCCAAAGTCCCTCACCAACACGTCCCACAGCGGCAACACTTCCACTTCCGGAAAGGTTAGTTCCAGAACTGTGCGGTCCTGCCCAGAGCGCCACTGCACAGAGAGAGACAGATTCTTAACCAGCCAATCACAGTTCCTCTCTCTCTAGTGAAGTGAGCGAGTACCTGGCAGCCGTCGTGCGTGGGCTGAATGTAGTGTGTGTTGTGCTGTGTCAGCTCCTCGCCGTTGCTCCCCCTGAAGTGCAGAGCATGTTGGTAGCTCCGGGATTCGGCGTCAAACCATCCGGCCGAGTTTTGGCACAGGTATGTGAAGTTCTGACGTGCTGCAGAGCTCAACAGCTTGAGGAAACCCAACTGAACCACATGCACAGGGTTTCCTTCCACGTCCACATAGGAAAACTGAGGGAGAGAGCTCAGGTTATTATGAATAGGACGCTCTCAAACACACACACACACACACACACAAACACACATGATTCCAGATATGTAAAAGTGGGGTCTCACCTTTGACATTTTTTACATTCCCTCATTCTAACCATTACCATCATAATCCCAACCAAAACTCCATTGTAGCATGTGGTGTCATAATACATTCAATCTGTTCCCTCACCCTAACCATCAATATCACAAACTCCAGTGTAGCCTTTGTTCTAAAACCTTCATTCTAACCCTTCGTTCTAAAATCTATGTCCCCACCTTGGTATAAAAACAAGTATTAGAGGACCAACTGTGATGTTTTTTGATAGAACAGTAACACACACACACCTGTAAGCCTTTCTTAAACTTGCTGAACCAGGTTCCTGGCTTTTCTTTGCTCCAGGAAGACAGCTTCACCTGCAGAGAAGATCAGGAGAATATACATCTCCATATCTTTGGTTAGAATGAGAATGTCACTGTTGCTCTCACCGTCTGAATGCTGTTGTGAGGCTGAAGACATGTTTCTCCTTCTGCTGTGAAGTTACAAAAGACTTTGAATGCGTCTCTGTGGCAGCCTTGGTTGGGGTCAATCCAGTAAACACCTAAAATCAAATGTCCAACAGTGAAGACACTATCATCTAAATAAAACTCAGTCAGGTCGGGGTGGGTACCATCGGGATACTCAGGATGGCACATCCAGAGCTCTTTGCAGGTGCGGGCAGGACTGTGGTAGGTTCCTAGTGGACTTCTAAGGCCTTCCACATCCGTCTTCATAGAAACCAGGGATGCAAAAACTTCCTCCATGTTCTTCTCTTCTCCCTCTGCTGCATCGTTCTGCATCTCGCCATCGTCTACCACAGCTCCATCCACGTCAGACTGTCTTCTTCTTTTCCTCCGTCCATTTTCCTCCACTGGAATAACTGACATTCCCACTGCTGAGGAGCCCTGGGGGATCATACCTTCAGAACACTAGACACTGTGGCGGTGTGTGTGTGTGTGTGTGTGTGTGTGTGTGTGAGGGATCTCACTTGCAGTCCAGGGGGACCTGGAGGACCTGGATCACCTCTGGCTCCAATGGGTCCCTTGTACCAAAAACAAACTGCATTTTTATTTATAAAACGTAATTATTTAAAATATCTGAGTGTAAAGTGATATTGATCTTCGCAAGTCATTTTTGTCTTGTGCTTTGTTTGTGTTACCTGGTTTCCTTTAGATCCTTTCTGGCCCATTGATCCCTGAAACACAGAAAATGAGACGTAAGCGGAGCCTTTGGATCACACATTTTTAATTCCTAAAGTAATTGCGGGACTTACAGACAATCCTGGTGGTCCAGGGGGGCCGTTAAGCCCAGCGGGTCCAACTGGTCCCTGTCACGCACAATGCCTGTCAGTCTACATGTGTGTGTGTGTGTGTGTGTGTGTGTGTGTGTGTGTGTGCATTCACCTCATCTCCTTTGGGTCCTGATAGGCCCTGGCTTCCTGGAAGTCCTCGATCACCTTTCTCTCCAAACTCTCCAGGAGGCCCAATAAGGCCAATCAACCCACCGTGACCCTGATACACAGAAGAAGTTATGTTTTTGAAGTGTGTGTGTGTGTGTGTGTTTTGATATACATACTTTCTCTCCCTTCTTGCCTGGATCTCCCTTCAAACCTGCTAGACCTGCGGGTCCCTGAACACAATAATGTTATCAGCTAGACATTAAGCTCATTCTCAAGAGCTGCAAAATCATCACCATTGGTCCGGGGGGTCCAGATTGACCTGGGGGTCCATTTAGACCTTGTTCACCCTAAAAGACCAAGACAAATACAGAGAACTCCAAATCCAGTACTCATTTACTGTTCCTCTTTCGGAAGCCTTACCGCTGGCCCAGGGATCCCTGGATGCCCCTGAGGTCCTGCTTTCCCAGAATTCCCCTGACCTCCCACAGGTCCAGGCTTTCCTATAATGCCCTCATACCCAACAGCTCCCTGATTGGAGACACAAGGAGATATTGATGAAGATTCATACGGAACATTTCATCTGGTTGGTGTGCTCCTCACCTTGTCTCCTTTCAGTCCCGGTCGACCTTCTTTCCCAGCAGGACCCAAATGACCCTAACACAGAGAAACAACTTGTTCTTGATCAACGTATGATTTACACCCATCTATAGTATTGATCTACCCTTCGTCCTGGTCTTCCTGGGGGACCTGGTTCTCCAGAGGGTCCCTGGGGGCCCTATAGTAATATAGAAAAATTCACTAAATTACACGTTTTATAATGGTACTGTCAAAAGATACCAGAAATCTATCAAATCCGTCTATCGATGAGCAATAAAAGCTGGGATAACTTTGTAACTTACTGCTTTGCCTGGGTCTCCATTATCTCCTTTAGATCCAGGGGTTCCATCAACTCCCTGAAAGTAAAGCAGCCTCTAAAACTCACTGCTACTTGTATTATTAATAGAGGAAATTGGATGAACACTCACATTAATACCAGGCTCTCCGGGAGCACCCATATCTCCCGGAAACCCAATTGGACCCTTTTTTGAGAGAGAAAGAGAGAGAGAGACAAGTAACTGTGAATCATTCTCTGTTCCATTCCTTCGCTCACATCTGCACACACACACGCGCACACACACACACAAACATACACACCCCGTTCCCCTTAGCTCCATCTTCGCCTGCTGGTCCTCTTGCTCCTGGTCCACCTGCAGCACCTGGAGGTCCGGTGTCTCCTTTCTCACCCTGCTCCCCCTTCTCCCCCTAAAACACACAAATCAGTGGTTATATGATTTGTTGTTGAAAAAATGTGTCACATAGTTTTGAAAGAAAGAGAACAATTAACTCACAGCACTGCCAGACACACCAACTGCTCCAGGATCTCCAGACTCCCCATCTTCTCCCTGTGAAAGTCCCTCATTGAAGTCCCTCAACTCCGCATTATGTGACAAATCACTCACTGAAAACTTGTGGATGAAATATGAGTACAAATAGATACTTATTTACCTTTTCACCCACTGCACCAGGCTGACCTCGCACTCCAGGGCGTCCAGGAGGACCCTGAAACACAGGAGTTACCTGTAAGACTTGATCTTTCTTACATGTTGAGGTGAGTATGTGTGTACCTGTCCTCCAGAAGGCCCCTGAGCACCCCTCGGCCCAAACTGACCAGGAGGACCCTGAAAAAAACCCATCACAACATACATAAGCAAACTCATCATCAGAAGATATGATATCAATAAACGCTCACCAAAAGTCCAGAGTTCCCACTCTCTCCTTTCTCTCCTGGGGGACCAGGCATACCCTACTTACACAAACACACGCAAACTGATGCACAGAAAATACTGAGAAGATTCGGACATTTGTATGTATAGGAGCAAGAACCTGTAGTCCAGTGGGACCCCTCGATCCTTTAAAGCCTCTAGAACCTTCATCTCCCTTTTGACCATACATGCCCTGCTGTCCGGAAGGCCCGGGCTCTCCGTCTACTCCCTGACACACAAATCAAACGCCCATTATACACACGTCCGTGCACAGCTCTCCACTACACCAGACACTAACTCACCGGAGCTCCAGGTTGACCCTCCGGGCCCTGTGTGCCAGCTGGACCTGCAGGACCCTGAAGGCATCATATAGTGAGTCTCTGTGTGATGCTTCAGTGTTCATGTATGCTTTTTTATCACTCACTGATTCTCCCTTATCTCCTTTGCTTCCTTTTTGACCTGCCGCTCCTGTTTCCCCCTAAAAGCAGAACATGTTCAGAGTGAAGTGTCCGATTGAGCCTCCGATCTCCTCAAGTCATAGTAATATGCATAAAAACGTGGATACTCTGCAATCACCTTGTCTCCGTCCTCTCCAGGGGGACCCGGAGGTCCCGCAGCTCCTGGTAGTCCAACAGGCCCCTGTTCTCCATCCTGACCTGCTGGTCCAATGAGCCCCTTCTCTCCCTTCACACAAATATTATTGTTGGTGTTTGTAAACAGGTGCAAACATATTCAAAGTAGATGGTTCTTACTGGTTCTCCCTTCTCTCCCCCTGGACCTGGTCCACCAATAGTCCCGGACCGTCCAGGCTGACCAATCGCTCCAGCCAGTCCTGGGGGTCCACGCTCACCTGTAGGTCCCTGAATAACAAATAGATCTTGTTGATTACTTTATACAAATAAAGTGTTATACAGATTTCATAATAATGAGATTATTATTTTTGTGATGTGTGAAATCATGTTTTTGTAGGATAATTACATACAGCAGGCCCATGTAGTCCCACTGGCCCAGATCCTCCTTTTAAACCCACCGGCCCCTACACAAAACAACACAAGAGGAAAACACTGATAAAGAAAAGCAAATGAAGAGGACTGAAACCCACAACCATGACTATTTGTTACCATTGCACCTGGAGCTCCACGACTACCACGGAACCCTTTCAGACCTGTTGGACCACTCTTTCCCAAAGTGCCTGGACCTCCAGGGTCACCCTGTCCACCGAATGTACATATCCTCAGTTATATGTCATTCAGAGAGTCATTTGTTAATGATTTTCTCACTTTTGCACCCTCTTTTCCAGCAGCTCCAGGTAATCCTTGCTCTCCAGCAGGTCCTGCAGAGCCTGGGTGGCCTCGTTCTCCCATTGGTCCAGTTTCTCCTGTATTGCCCTGTTGTGGGAAAATAATTATCAGAACCCAATTCACATTTGAATAAACCTAGTTTGATATGACGTGAAACCCCAGTTTGTCCACAATCAGCTCACCTGAGGGCCAACAACACCAGCAGGTCCAGGTGGTCCAGTCTTACCTTGGAAACCCTGTTGGGAAACACATGATTATGAGCATGTTTACCTGACACCAGGGGATGACAGCTCACCGGCTCCCCCCGCTGGCCTGGGTGGCCTGGAAGACCGTCCTTTCCAGCAGGTCCCTACACATATTAATGTGGTGAAAATCACTGATGTAGTGGTTGAATAATAAGACTAATAATATGAATACATATTCTTCTATAAACTTGCATGCAGGAGATGCTAATTTTATAAATAATTTCAACATACTATATGATTTTATTAAATGGGCATAAATAAGAGGAAACGCTGTGCCATGCCACTCACAGTGGGTCCTTTGGGGCCCATTTCACCAACACGGCCCTGTGGCCCTTGAGGACCCTAAAAGACAAAAGCACAATCACTTTCCACATGGCTTATTAAACAAATGAGATGAAAATAATTGGGAAGACTTGATTGTAAAATTAGTACTTGCATATACTGTATAGTAGTGTTTTGCATAAAAACTTGAAAATCACTTCAGAAGATAATTCTCCTGATCTGGTTGATGGTCAAGGAACCTACCCTCTCTCCTGTAGGTCCAGAAGGCCCATCATGCCCTGAGGAACCCTAGACCAGACATTCAACGCACAGATTGTTTGACTTTGAATCATGATCACAGTGTCTATGGTGTTGAATAAATAGCAATGTTCGAACTTTGTCTCCTGATTTTCCAGTAGGTCCTCTTGCTCCACGGCCTCCACGAGAACCCTGACGTAAAACACAAACACACACTTAGATTGAATCAGACGGCTGGACAGTGCAGACAAACACACTCACATTGGCACCTCTCTGACCGGCAGCTCCAGCAGGGCCTGGTGGACCCTGAGAAAACATCCGGACCACTTTACATGGTCACATTGACTGTTCTTAATAGTGGTGACTTTCTGTATCAAGAGATATTGTGACCTTCTTTCCTTTCTCTCCTGGAACCCCGACAGATCCCAGAAACCCATCAGAACCCTGAGAGAAAACACACATCAGTGCCTCCACTACTGAGCCTGACATCCATCTTCTCTACTTACCTTCAGCCCCTGACGCCCAGGGTAACCTGGTAAGCCTGGAACACCCAGCTTTCCCTAAGAGGACACAATAATCATTTGATTTTGGTATATCCTCTGTTTTTGGTGTTATTTCTTTGCTGTTTTTCTTTAGTTGTGTAAATATACCTTTTCTCCAGCAATGCCCACAGGTCCTGGCTCTCCCAGAGGGCCACTCTGTCCTTTAGGACCCTCAGGACCATCTTCTCCCCGAACACCTACTGCACCAGAGTCTCCCTAAAAAAGCCAGTGTGTTTAGAGCTTCAGGATTGTGTTAGGTTGTTCAGTACAAGTAATGTGTGTTTATTACGCCGTCTCCTTTAGATCCCATCTCTCCTTTAGCTCCTGGGAAACCATCTTCACCCTTTTCAGACACGCAAAAACACACACATCAGAAATGGACACACCTGCAGATGTGAATAAACGGTGATGATGAGCTCACCTTCTCTCCTTTACTTCCCTTAAGGCCCCTGAGACCATCGGCACCCTGGAACACAAACACACACACTGACACACACAAACCAAGTGTAAAGGTGAGAAAGAGAGAGACGTGTACTTTGACTCCTCTGGCTCCGGGATACCCCACCGGCCCCTGAACGCCTGCTGCCCCCTGCAGGAGAAACAACCTTTCTGTCTCACACTCACTCGCTGAAGACAAACACATGGACTCTTCCTCACCGGTAGGCCTTTCTCTCCAGGAGAACCCTCTCTTCCTGGATGACCCTGTGAAGAGCGGTGTTATAATTATAGGGTCAACAAAAAGGGTGCAAAAAATTTGGACACTCACGGGTGGTCCGTCTATACCAGGTAAACCCTTCATTCCCTTCTTCCCTTGAGGACCCTGTTCCAGGACAGAAAGAGTGAGCCATCAGATGACCCAACATAACCCCAGTGGATGGAGGTCTCATGATTTACACCTTTTCTCCAGGCAATCCGATCAGCCCCTGAGGTCCTGGAAAGCCCTGTATGGAAAATGGAACGTGCCATCAAACCTGAATGATAAAAAGTGATTATGTCTACCTGGAACCCTGGATTTCCCTGCTGGCCCGGAGCTCCTGGGTCTCCAGGTTGACCCTGCGAGGAGACAGAACGCGGTGTAATGACACAAGAGGAAGGAATGTCACTCGGGATCTCCTTACCAGATTTCCCTTTGAGCCCTGAGAGCCATCAACCCCACGGACACCCTGCAAACGAGAAATAAATTAGCTTCCTTATTTCTTAGAAGTATGACCCACTGCTCACACTTACCTGTTGTCCTTGGGGTCCTGGAAGTCCCCGTTGACCCGACAACCCTGCAAGGCCCTGAAACGAACACATATACATATTAAAGATTAAATTGGTGAAATTATTATCAAGGCTCGGTAAGTGGTACCTACAGGTTCACCAGGCTGACCCCTCGGCCCCGGCTGACCCTCTGAGCCCTGAAAGAGTCAGACTACAGCATTTACACACTCACAGAGAGAGACATACAAAGACAGAAAGAGAGAGAGGAAGTAACCGAGAGAGACACAGAGACAGATTTGAGACAAATAGAAAGACTAAGAGAGACAACAATATAATTTACCTTTTCTCCATAGATTCCTGGTGGACCAACTGGTCCCTTCTTCCCTTGGTCACCCTATACAATATGCCCACAGCCAATAAGACGGGACTAATAAACATTCACTTTTAATGTGATTAGCCATGATTATGATTATTCATTCACCCGATGACCCTTGTTTCCAGGAAGACCAGGCAAACCATCAAATCCTCTGTCACCCTGCGAGACAGAGAGAGAGAAGAAGACAGAGAAATAGAGGGACACACAGGGATAAATAGAGTGGTATCAGAACCATCAGCATTCAGATCGTTTGGACTGTTGGACTCACTTTTGCTCCAGTCTCTCCTGGCTCACCTCTGCTGCCATCAACACCCGCACGACCCTACACACACACACACACGTTCAAAAAAGGTAAGGTGTGAATCTGTGTGTGGTAGTAAGACTCACCCGTTTGCCTGGTTTACCATTCAGACCTGGAGCACCCTGCAGCCCACGAGGACCCTGAAAAAGACAGAGAGGGTCTTATCACTTCACTAAACATCTTGGAACTGACTGGTGGAAGAGTGAATGAGGTACTGGTGGTCCAGATGAGCCATGGTCCCCCTTCAAACCCCTCGGCCCCGGAGATCCCTAAAGAACAGACACATAGATGGCTGTAAGTGACAATCTACCTAGTAAGTTCCTAGTTACCCATTCAGATAGTTAAACATGCTTCTGCCAAACTTAACTGGAAGACGCAAACTTGATGTTATTACCCTAACTTTACACATTGGCTACCCACATTAAACACCAACTAATGTATCAATACATTCATTGATTTTCAAATTGTATTATTATACAATATTATTATATTGTATTGGTATTATTAATGACCAAGCACTTCACTATTTGTCAGAACTCTTGGTTCCGCACACTTCTGTAAGATCTTTATGATCTAGTTTTCAAGGGCTACTGAAAACTCAGAGATCTCGGCGTAAAACCTGCCATGATTGTGCATTCGCTGTCGCTGGTCCGAAACTGTCCGAAACCCACCACATCAAGTATTCTCCCACCATCACTATCTTCAAATCCATACTCAACACACCCCAATTATCACTTTTGATGTGCAATCGTAATTACTTTTATTTTATGGTATGTTGGTACGTTTTTGCTTTTTATAACGGTTTCTTTAGTATTCTTTCCCAGTTTGCTTACTTTACCTATCCTGTGCAGCACTTTGGTCAACCTCTGTGTTGTTTAATTGAGCTCTATAAATACATTTTTATTGATTGATTTTGATTGACAGATTCTCACCAGTGGCCCAGGGCGCCCGGTCAGTCCAAGTGGCCCAGCCGGACCCTTAAGAGACAGCTAAAAAAAGACCGTTCCACAAAGTCACGCAGAGGTCAGAACAAGTCTAAACACAATTAAAATCCCTAGAATAGCGAGTGATTGATTGAGTGAGTGAGTGTGAGAGTGTGACAAAGATGAACATTCCAACAGACACTTTGAGCTGCAGCACATGAAAAACAACTTGTATAAAGTTAGTATTTGTATCTGTCTTAATGGAGGTTTAGATGAAATCCTGCTGTCTTGCCTTTGTGTGCTGCAAGATGGCTTGAGCTTGAGCTTCTTGAGCAGAGACGACGGGCCCCAGACGAGCGTCCCCACCAGACTGAAACTGACACACAACAAGCAGGTCACACACACCTTATAATGGCAAACACACACTGCGGCTGCTTCAGACAAACCGGTAACATCAGCAGATTTCCAGGGGGACCTGGTATGCCATCAGACCCCGGGAGCCCCTGTCGGCCCTCAGGACCCTGAAGAGCAGAGAGAGAGAATGAAAGAGCAGTGTGTGAGTCTGTATGGCAATGTGTGCGTGTGTAGGGAACAGTTTGTGTGTTGACTTCAGATCACATGTTGTACAATATCTTACTGTATCTCCAGGATCTCCTAAAGGTCCCGGGGATCCCATTGGTCCTGACACCCCCTGTGGCCCCTGTGCACATTACACAAACACAACATCAAGTACACAAAATCACCCACCCATACAAGACACACTACATTGCACACACACAATCAGAGTGGTTGAAATCTTACCTCAGCTCCAGGGAGTCCTGGGGGTCCAAAAATGAGTGTACCCTAAACACCAGAAAAAAACTAAATGTGTCTTGTGTGTTCTGTTTATGTATTGTTTCTGTGTGTTTGTGTGCTTTACCTCTCCTAACAAGGCCGGCTCTCCCTTTTCCCCTTTCTCTGGACCGGCTGAAGACTAGAAACAACAGAATAATGAAAAACAGAAAGGGAGAGAGATGGAGAGAAAAGAGAAAGCGAGGGAGAGAGAGACCTGTGATCTGTAGTGTTGCTCTTCTCTCTCCGCAGGCTGATACTCATACTCATCATACTCTGTAAACTTGAGATACTCTGTATCGTTGTCAAAGTCCTCGTATTCCACCACCTAGTAAGCGCAAACATACACACACACAGGTTGAGAACACACAGACCATTAACAGACACAGCTTGAGATCACAAAAACACCTCATATTCAGTGGCATTGTCTGAGAGGGAAAAGGTCGTGGAGAGGTCATTGTAAAGGTCATTGTAGAAGTCGTCAGACTCTTCTTCCACCGGTCTCCTCTGAGGTTTCTTTACCTACGCAACAACACAATGTGTGAGTGTGTGCGTTGCCACTGAAAGTATGTCACAATAATAGCTGTAAATCACACACAGTAACCGCAGGCATAACCATTAACAACATGTTAGACAAACCACACTCAAAACCGAGAGAGAGAGAGAGAGAGAGAGAGAGAGAGAGAGAGAGAGAGAGAGAGAATGCTAATTTGCTTTGAATGAGTTGTGAATACATTGATGTGGTGCTTTATCTGAGTTACACAGGTTTATGTCAATGAGTGGGTGGAGTCACCTCCACTGGATCCAGTGATAGGCTGCTGTAAGGAAGGGTGGAGTCACAGTCCGGAATGTGGGTACGGCAGTATTCTGCAGCTGCTGATGGGTCTGGGACTATCAACAACTGCTGGATCTCTCCCTAACAGACACACACACAATAATCCTAACAAACAACCACAGAATCTCTCACACACTCTTTCGCCAACTCTCGCACAGGCTTTCACCACACTGATTTTTTTCTCCAGCATACAATCACACAGCCTGTCACACACATACACACACCTCGAACACTTCTTCATCCAGAAGTCTTGTGCCGAACACCGTTACTCCCTCGGTACTGACTGATGGAGCCCCACCTCTTGGGAGGTCAAGGGTCGCCACCTTCTGACAGTCCAGATACAGCGTGACCTTTTGACCCTGCACACTGTAGGCCACTCTGTGCCACCTGTGACACAGTTCATGTCACCTTTTATGCTCCGTGTGACTCGGGCTTGGATGTAGAAGGGTTCACTCACTTTCCATCAGCAAGATTGACCTTCTTGAAGGTGGGGTAAAGGTCAGGGGTCGGTTGGCCGTTCTGGTCCTCATAGAGGAAGACGGGTGATCGGCCGAGTTCCAAGCCGAGTTGCTGAACTCCTTCGCTGTCATACACCGACAGCAGAAAACACTGCGCGCCACGACGTGGTCGGACACTCATCAACACAGAGAAGTCCACCGGAAAATTTGTGTCTGCACACACAGAGTGACAGTGAAGGTGTTTGAGTTTACATAAACACTTTATGTGTGCATACAAGTGTATAAGCTAGTCTGTGAAAAAGTGAGTGTGCATGTTAGTGTGTTTATGAATGTGTGTGTGTGTGTGTGTGTGTGTGTGTGTGTGTGTGTGTGTGCAATGCGTGTGTGTGTGTGAGATGTACCAGGAAAAAGTTGTTTTGTAGGGACACTGATTTGTAATTTCTTCTCAATTTTGAAGGCGAGATCAGCCTCCTCAGTGCCCCGCCTACTGGTGCAGAGCCCCGCCTCTAGAGACACACCCTCCATCGAGTCGGACAGATCCAAAGCCCTCAGAATATCCACTGGATCTGCTGCAAAACACACAATATAATCAGGAAATGACAGGGAGATAAAAGAGTGAGAGAGCAAAAACAGTCTAATAATGTGAGAGAAACTGAGACTGACAGACAAAGAGTGAGAGATGGAGAGACAGAAAGAAAAAAAAAGTAGAGAAAAAGTATCTTTGTGCATGTCTGCACTGGTCATGTGCTGTTTTTGTCATACCAGCATCTGCAGCGCACATTTCTACTCAAGACCCCCCCATTCCACACACACTGGATCATATGCAGAGAAAGTCTGAACCCAGTTAAACAACAGATTTAACAAACACTAGATCAAAGGCAACACAAAATTTAAAAGATGAAAAGAGAGAAGAATAGTAAGTGAAGAATAGAAGAGCAAGAGTTGTTACAGTTTCCACTATTAATTGTAATTTTCTAGATTATCATCAAGATAAGCATCAATAGAAAGGCATCAAGTTCGAGAGTGAGAGAGAGACTGAGAGTGGTGTGTGTGTGTGTGTGCTTGCGTGTATGTGGATCAGACAAATGTCTGGATAGCGAGACGGACACGTGTGTGTCTGAGGTAATGTGTAAGATAGATGAGTGTGAGTCTGTGTATATATTGTGAATTTGAGACGTATGTTCTGTCTGAGGCAAAAGTATATGTTGTGCGTGTGAAACAGATGACTGTGTGTGAGACAGGTGGGGGTCATAAGGAATGGGACAGATACAAAATAAATGTTCACTTAATCCTCAGTGTATTCAAATGTAGGTTTCTTTTTCCACAGTGATCTTTCTTTTAAAAGCCATGTCACTAATAAAACAAATTATGAAAACTAAAGTTTTAAATAGCATGACCAATATTTACAACAACAAATGATTCAACTGAGAATTACTATGTCACTTCTCTTGATTCCATTAGTGTAGCCGTCTATTGAAACTCCATATTTGAAACATAGACACCAATATAATATATCACAATCAATCGTACTAAAACATTTGAAATATGCCACAAAAGAAAACCTTGCCTTCAAACAACACAATTTAAAAAAATATATGAGTGCTTTCAATCAACCTGTCATATTCAGACCTGTAACGCTAGTGAGGTCATTCTCAGAGTTTTAAGCTTTTACGCAACGTAGAACAATAATGTATGAAATGCCTGGGAATTCCTAGAAAACAGGAGGAATTCTGGGTGATGGAGTCAAACATGATACAATATATTGCCATAATACAAAAATACAGAACTCAATCAGTAATCAGGGCAACACTGCTTGTAGTTTCTTTTCGGTGCCATTTGCTGTCTTTCTTTATAAAGTGTGTAATCTAACATCAGACAAGGCAAACTGACACTAAGCCAGAATAAACTAACAAGCTGTGAATAATCACAATATGTGGCTGACACACATGATTTGCTATTCAATACTAGGCTCAAAAGTGGCACAATCTCTCAGAAAATGGATGGAGGCTCACTGATCTGTGAATGCAGTGGCTTTCGGAATCACATAATGTATTGTGTAAGACATATAGTAGTAAGACATGCACTGATAAGATCCAGAAAAAACTGTAGAAAACTCTGTTTGTAAAAGACAAAGATGAAGGCTTTTGTTAAATGATTTTTTGGCCCTGTAATGACATTGCATCACGTTTGCATGTCTGTGTCTCATTGGCATTACTAAAATGTCCCCAAAACACTTCCAGAAACCACTCTCTACCAACAAAACCTGAAGTGAAACCAACACATGCCTACTAAATATTTATTGCAAAAGAAATGTTGGTTCTCGTGGGCCAAGACTCAATTCGAATGGAAAATTTTAAAGTGACAAAGTGTAAAATGGCCAAACCAAAGAAAGTTTGACTTTTATATTTTTCTGGATCATTTCAGCATGTTCGGTTTAAAAGCCAGATCTCTGATGTTATGGCGGTGCATCACAATATGGGCAACTTGCATGCTTTGGAAGGTAATGAAATGTAATTTCAAAATGACTGTGCAAACAAATATTGTAGTTAAAGAGCCTGAGTGCTGACAGAGATGTAGACCAGATCTATCACTAGATCAGATCTACAGAAAATATTTGGTTCATCGATAGAAACAAACGTGTCAAAAACAGCTACAAACTCTTCAGCGGCTGGAAACTTTAACCAGACAAGAATAAGACCAAATTTAAACAACATTCAACATTAAGTCTCTTTACAACAGTTTCTTCTGGACCTTCTAACATTACAAAAATTGTAGTCTCCCCCTGAGAAGTAACACCCTGTCCAACATTCAAGCTGAAATGTAAACAACTTTAAAAAGAGATTAAAAATAGAAAAAAGATTCTAACATCATTATAATTGTTTATTGGAAAAAAATTTATTTCAGGGTGATTTGTGTATAGGGAATAGATACGTTTTATATACAGTGGGGTGTGAAAGTTTGCACAACATTGTAAATTTTCAAGCTTTTTCTGGAAAAATTGTTAGTTGTTACAATAATAAATTACAGTTATGTAGGAGACACACAGGCATGTTTGAGAAGTAAAACAAAGGTTATAGTATTTACAGAAAGTGTGCAATAATTATTTAAACAATATTAGGCAGGTGCATACATTTGGGCACCGTTGTCATTTTATTGATTCCAAACCCTTTAGAACAAAAAATTGGCACTCACATTGGCTTGTAAGCTCAGTGAACCCTGACTTTCATACGTAGGTAAAAATAATTGTGAAATAGTATTTAATGGTTGGCAATTGTACGTTTCCCTTCTCTTTGAGTATTCTTTGAAGAGCATCAACATGGGGATCTCAAAACAACTTTTTACCGTCATGGTTTACGGGAAGGATGAAAAAAACTGTCTCAGAGATTTCAGCTGTCCATCTTGAATGGCCATCTCAGTCTCCAGACCTGAATATAATGGAAAACCTGTGGCTTGAGTTACGGAGAGCTGTCCATACTCGGAAGCCATCAAACCTGAGATGTTTTGTAGAAACATGGTACAAAGAGAAAGCTGATACAAAACTCTTTCAACTAGAATCCAGACTCTCACTGGAACCTATAGGAAGCGTTTAGATTTCTGCAAAACATCTACTAAATACTGAGATAATTTTTTTTTGTGGTGCCCAAATGTATCAACCTGCCTAATTTTACTCAAACATTGCACACTTTCCATAAATCCTTTAGCCTTTGTGTCACTTCTCAAACATCACTCTCTGTCTCCTACATGAAATGAAATCTTTTATCAAAACAACTAACGATTTATATTAAAAAAATAATTTACATCATTGTCTAATCTTTCGCACCCCACAATTGCCCAGCAGAGCAGCGGCAGCCAATTAACTTCACTCTCATCCGGGCATAACCACCATACACACTCACACACATCCAGGCCCAATTAACCTGAAAGGCATGTTTCCTGAACGAAAACCCAGGGTGAACATGCAAACTTCACACAGAAAGGGCCTGCTCGGCCTCGAACTCACACCACAAGTCACAATCGGAACCTTTTTGCTATCATTTTGCATATCAGCGGTATCGGCGTTACCGCGGCTAATTTTTTACCGCACGATAAGACCCCCGCACTCCCGGTAATCTACCCTCAATACAGGCACTGTTCAGCCAAGTCATAGCTGAATCCTCCAGCAAGCTTGGCCCCTTTCCAGCCTGTTACCTGCTCATATGATTGACCAGAGCCAATGACCATCACCTGCCAAGGCAAATCAGCACGCCGAGCAAACACTGCAGTCAGACGGAGGTGGCGTGGGAGAAAGGACGGTCCACTGTTTGCTCCACGGAAAATGCAACTTTAAGGTGCTTTTAGACAAAACCATCGACAAGCGAAAGGTCATTTTACGCCCGTGCGAGTCAGGATGGCGGTGGCGTCGAAAAAATCCTCTTTGCTCCACGGAAAATTCAACTTTAAGCTGCTTCCAGACGGAACCGTCGACAAGCGAAAGGTAATTTGCACTCTGTGCGATTCGGAGTTCGCTTACTGCCGGAGCTCTACCAGTCTGAAATACCACCCATAAGCGGCCCATAAGCGGTGGTGGAAGACGGCTGCCTCCAGCGTCTTGTCCAGGTGGCCACGGGCGACCCCACTTACAAGCTACCGTCCAGGCGGACCATCATGAGGAGAATTCACGACCAGCATGCGGCCGAGAGAGTCACCAAAGCCGCGACGCTTGCGGGGGCACGTTGGGTAGCGCTTTCCGGCGACCACTGGACCTCCATAAGCAACGACAACTACCTCGGCGTGACTGCCCACCTGATCGACTCCGGCTGGGAACTTCATTCTTTCACATTAGGTGAGTCAGGTTCAGTGTTGTTTAAATAAAAAATAAAAAAATAAATTTTTTTTTTTTTTTTCTCTCCAAATTGACATTATCACCGATTGTCTGTTCATTAGGCGTGATGAAGACCGAGGAGCGTCACTTTGCCGAAGCGTGCGCCAAACAGTTCATGGACGTGGCCAAAGACTGGGAGATCGTTGAAAAAATCAGCACCATTGGCACGGACAGCGCTCCGAGTATGGTAGCCGCGGGGAGGCTACTGCCCTTCGAGCACATCCCCTGCGTTGCGCACGTCGTGCAGAGGGCTGTGGTCATCGCCCTCCGGGAAGGTGGATTCGAGGCTGCACTGACTAGAGTCCGTAAAGTTGTGGGACATTTCAGGCACAGTCCGGCCAACTCGGATGAGCTGAACCTCCAGCAAGCCTCGCTCGGGCAGGACCAGGAGTCCCTCGTGCAAGACGTTGCAACGCGGTGGAACTCGACGCTAGAGATGATAAGGCGAGTGCTCCGTAACAGGGAAGCGCTCCATGCAACACTATCTCAACAGAAGCACTGCCTGACCCTCCCGACGAGCGCCGACTACGAGAGACTGTCCAGGCTGGAAGCAGTGTTGGAGCCTTGCAGGTATGCTCCGCGTAAAAGCCACGCGGACCAGCGGGTCGTTAACCAAGGCTCTGCTTCTGTCTGCCTCTAGGTACGTCACTGAGCTCCTCGGTGGAGATAAGTACGTCTCCTGCTCTGTGGCACTACCCACCCTGTGCCACCTTCAGCGCACCATGGAAATCTCGGACGACGATCCCGCCTACATCGGTCGGTTCAAAGCTGCCTTCCTCAAGGACCTGACCGAGCGGGTTGAGAACTTGAACCTGGAGTGGCTCAAGGTTCTTAGAAACGGACCAGTGCATCCATTGAAGATGTGTACTTTTCTCACTTTTCCTCACTTCTCGTTTATTCACCCAAGGTTGCGACGGCTTTGGATCCACGTTTCAAAGACCTAAGATGCCTGAGTCGGGCCGAGAGGAAGCCAGTGTGGGCGAGGCTAAGAGAGCTAGTGAAGGAGAAAGAACCAGCTCCGCCAACACCCGTGGAGAAGTCCCCCGAGTCCAGGCACAAATTAGCCCTGCTGCTCACACGGTCAGACTCGGACTCGGAGTCAGAAGACATCCCGGAGGACAATACTCTGGAGCGATACCGTCTAGAGCCTGCTGCTGATCTGGATCAGTGTCCTCTGAAATGGTGGCTTTCAAACGCGGCCGCATTTCGTCGCGTGGCCGAAGTCGCCCGCAAGTACCTCGGAACTCCTGCCACAAACGTCCCGTGCGAGAGACTTTTTTCTCTGGCGGGCCATATTGTTCAGAGAAGGAGAGCCAATTTGTCACCGGAAAACGTAAACAGATTGGTCTGCCTTAGTGACTGGTGGAAGGCCACGGAGTGACTGTTTGACAATAATAAAAAATAAATAAATCATTTTGCAAAAAATACGAGATTTTGTTCGTCATTTATTCCAATAAAAAAAAAAAAAATGAAAACAAATAAATATTAAGTATAGATTAATGCAGATAAATTCTTAGAGAATAGTGAGATTAATCTAGATCAAGACTTTTGATCTTTGCCCATCCCTAATATATATATATATATATATATATATATATATATATTTATAATCATATTTGTGATTCTAAATCGGGCATCTTTATAGGGGAAACCGAAAAATTATGTGAAGGACTTTTTGTCTTTTTAATTTTATGTTTTCAAGAGAAATTTGAGACTAAATACCCAGTATAGAAACATTATAATAGAGATGATGTGGTTATGTTCCTTTGTTCTTGTAAGCAATCCTAGATCTGCTTTTTGAATTGTATCTACCAGCCAAGCAGAAAAGTCTTCCAGAAGGCCATTAGACTATTCTAAACTTCAGGTCATAAAAGCGTGCCTGAGCTTTTCTTCCCCAGAAACCATATGGCGCAAATTAGAAATATTTCAGAGGTGAAAGAATGCAGTTTTGCAAAGTTTTGCAAGTTTCTAGCAAAGACTATATGGACAACGTCACCTTAACATGATGAGGATTTTAGTCTGTTAAAGTCAGAGATTATGATTTGGTGTTAATAATTCAGTTTTGAGTTCTCCATGATGTAATATTTTCACCATCAATAATTTTTTACCAGAGGAGATATTTCCTAAATTTAGAAACATTTAATTTGGTCTTGAGTAAATGTACATTTGTGTATCATCCACATAACAATGAATGCTTACCATGCTTAATACTCTCTAACACTGTGCACTTGTGGGAGCATTAAAAGAAAGAAGAGCATTGGCTCGAGCACTAGGCCTTGTGGATCTCCAATTTTGACTCTATTTCTTGTTAAAGAAAATTTTAATTACATGGGCAAAATGTAAATGGTCAGACTCATATGATCTAAACCAAAGTAAAGGAATGTAAATAGGAAATTCCAATGTAACTTTCAAAGGTGGATTATTTTGATTTATAAAAGGTACATTTATTTAAATACGGTATTATGTCTACAAGTTTGGTGGAATCAACCTGACGTGTCTAGAACCCTTACGTTCTAGTTTCTTAGAGGAAAAGTTTAAAAGATTACTATTATGCCACAAACATGTATTAACCTGTTTTAAATTGACCTGTTGCATTAACCTTGGGGCTGTAACTGGCACCGTAACTGACAATTTTTAATTTTAATGAGTAAAGCACAACATTCCCCGAAATGTATATTAATGTAAACGTTGATTACATTCCTTCTTCATGTAATTCCTAACATACTTATCTTTAAATAAATCTAAAAACAACTAAATATATTTGGTATATACTTCTGGTCCAGAGTGTACGTAGGCTGGTAATGGTTTTAATAAACATCCAATTAGAATAAATTAATATATGTCACTATTTACACAAAATTTATATCACAATTTTTAGGTTTCAGAACCAATCTATTATACAATTACCGTCTCAGTTAGGGCGAACACACACATAAAAACAGATACACTCACTCTCTCCCACTCATGCACACACACACACACACACACACACACACACAGCCAAACAAACAAACACAAACAAGGTCAAAACTAATTTTGTTCACATCACAATTGTATTGTTTTGCAGTATGTACTTTTGAATAACTTTTGTTTGAAAGGAACAAGACTGCCACATTGAGGGAAAGAAAACAAAGCAGAACATCATTACCAACGTTAAGTAACATTACCACTTGGCATAATAAAGCTTAGTATCAAGACTGAAATTTGTAACACCGAAATCACAGGAAATAAAACACTCCAAAACAACATACCATCATCAAACCAGCAAAAACGTGGGTTTTAAAAAACAGAACAAATGAAAGCGTTAGTCATACAGAATTGAAACTGATAATTATCTGCCGGAATTCCAGTCTCTATATCATCACATTGAAATACGTATAGTGACTGAGAGTTGTAAAATTCTAGACGACTTTAAATCTCATCTACGTTACTGTATTACTTTTCTATAGTATTTTAAATGAAGTTAAACAAAACAAAATGAGAAAAAAACTTTTGTACTTTCATCATTTTCAATCATGGGCTTTGACTGAATGGGTAGTGACGTCACTTGAAGGCGACTGCCTTTGAGCCTGTATAAAGCTGCCTCGTTTTACTAAATCTATTCTGAGTAACACAAAACCCATAGAGAATAAATTATCAACTTGTTGCAGGGGGAAAAATGTCCAATTTAGTGGCCACAACTCTTTTTTGGAATGTTTTTCCATAAAGTGTCAATGTGTGAAGTTAGGAAGTGGTTTTCTAGTATGGTTTTCAGAATTGTGCTCTACATTTAACCCATTCACAACGACGAATTTAAATTGAAATCAGTTCAATTGAACAATCAGACTTACACTTCATCAGATGCTCAAGGACAGTTTTTGGAACCAGATTCAAATTGAATAAGAATATGCCAACATGGCATTTATATGCAGAAAATGGTACACACCGCAAATAATAATTACTATGGTTCATTTCATTTCATCACTCTCTTGTAACAGTCACGTGGGAGAATAAAAATACTCCATCACTCAGACACCTGTTCAGGTCAAAGGTCCTGGCCTGTCACATTACCTGCAATTAACTCACCTAGTGAGATCGAGCCTCGCTTACTCTCTATCGCTCTCTCTTTCTGCTTATCTCTTTCTAATTTTTGCTGCTGCGTGTTGAGACAGATTCGGCCAGATTGTTGAATTTCAGGCCGACTCGAACACTCATTCTCTTCCTCGAGGGAGAGATGCTCAGCGCCGCCGCAGAATAAGAAACATCTGCTGAAAATCACTTCCAGACACCGAAACTTTCCTTTCTCCTTATCTGCGACAAAACGGCGCAATACATGCTACTCTCAACTTTTTTATATTCTTTATGCTTGTTTTCAACGGACATCACGGGCGTCTCGTCTCAATGACCGCGTGAACTAAAGGCGCGCACACGGTAAACTATTGCGACTTCGTACATTATCAGAAAACCAATTGTTTACATGACGTCACGTGCACTGCCAGTATGTGTGTGTGCGCGTGTGTGGATGTGAGTGTGTGTTTGTGTCGGTACCTGCTCTGGTCGCGTGCAGGAGACAGTAAACGATTAGCGATGTGATTCCGGTCACGCGACGTTTCTTCATCTTTACTGTCGCGAGGAGTTTCGCACCTGAGGAGCAGAAGAACTTCACCTGAAGAAACTGAACTCTACCGCAGCCACACTTTCTTCACCCCTCTCTCTCTCGCTCTCTCTCTCTCTCTCTCCCTCTCTCTCCCTCTTCCTCTTCCTCTCTCACCGCTCTATCTTATTGTCACCCACTACCTCCCTCATTTAGTCTCTTCATCTCTCTCTCTCTCTCTCTCTCTCTCTCTCTCTCTCTCTCTCTCTCTCTCTTTCTCTCTATTTTATTCTCACCCACTCCCTCAGTCTCTTCATCTCTCTCTCTCTCTTCTCCTCCATCCATCCTTACACTCTTTACATTTACAATATGTTATTTACAGTAACAAAATGGGCATTAATCCAAACACACAATATCCATGATAATTTACAGATACATGTCTATTAGTTACAACACATACACCAATCACTCACAAACACACACACACACGCATGCACGTCAGCATGCCAGAACAAGATGTCGAGTTGCTCGACTAATAAAATCAAATGTGCTCTGGCAGATTCCAGATTCCTGAATGAGCCGGAGGCCTCACTCTCTCTCTCTCTCTCACACACACACACACACACACACACACACACACACACACACACACACACACACACACTCACTCACTCACTCAGTGACGGGAGAGTCTTTGTGTCTGTGTTTCTTTGTCAGTCCTTGTCTGACAGTTGCTATCTAATAATTTCTCACCGTTTGATTCCCGTAGTTACTGGTACCAAAACAAAAGCAAAACTACTAACCAGTAGATAGCAGCAGGATCAAAATTAATCTATAAACCTGTTTAACACAGTTTAACCCTTCACCAGGTGAAAAGATGTCATTGCCTGTTAAAAAGTGTCGGGTCTGTGTTGTTTTATTCCTTGGAAACAAGCAATAGGAAGAGACAGAGGAAAAGTCACGCTACTGATCTCCATAGAACGTTCCTGAGGCCCACCTTCATCATTATCCTTGTCATCAGCAAGACGCTGCTCAACACACAAATTGAAATGATTGAGACTTTACAAAGTCATATGTCTTAGGCAATGTTCAACACAAAAATGACTGAGAATTACTGTACTTCAGTAGTTTTACTGCATTTTGTCTTACATGTAATTTCTGCCCGCCACTAATCCAGGGTGTGTCCCACCTTCAGGCCAGGAGTTTGGCTCCAGCTCCCCGTGACCCAGAAATGAAAAGGTGGCTCATAAAATTGATGAATTTTTATAAGCTTCTCTTTATAATATAAAATAATACTTGTCATGCCTGTAATACAAATCAAAGAAATTCTTATTCTGGTTGTAATTGTTTGGGGGAGGGGTGTAAATTGGAAACAGTCCATATAAAAACACAACAACAGTCGTGCACTGATTCAATTCAGTGTATTGGTTGTCCAATGTGTGTGTGATTCATTTATTTCTGTTGTGTTGTTTTCTGCATATTTCAAATACTTTTTCAAATGCAACCAGGAAAAAGGCAAAGGCTCTTAAAATTAAACGTCATTAGTTCTGCAGCGCACCGTGCGCGTCCCCGTGAATGTGCTGCGCGTGTTGCGATCGCCGCTGTTATGAGGCTGCGCTATCGGCTGAAACAACGGGGGCGCGCTTGGGGAATAACATTTAATTAGTATCATGCTAAACAGCAACTCTTCACTTTAATGATCTAAAATCTTCTTGAACGTCTGTGTTGATAAATTTGTCCTTAACGACTAGTTTGTCTAGTCATGTTTAGCAACTGGTTTTTAGGATAATGAGTCTAAAGTATAGCATGATATTTGCAAGCATTCATTAAATTACTTACTCTACACTAATTACACTGTCATTTTTGGGAAAGAAAAAATTACAACTTGTGAATTTTTCCTCATTGCAATGATCACACAAACTTCACTCTCAGGTGTGACATTTAAGGTGTCTAACACCTCCAAGAGTCTTGACCACACATGGATCTGCTCATTACGTCAATCAAACACTTTCATTTTCAGACACACAGTAACTCTCTCAGAATGTAGGTGGTGGAGTTCAATGGTCTTTCTCTCTGAAGTGTGTGTCTGGTTGATCAAAACAGACTATCCTTGGTTGTGAATTTTCATCCACCCGTGTTTTGCAACAGAAGATGATGATGATGATGATGTTGTGTGTGTGTTTGTGTGTGTTAGTATGCTGTACCATAGTAAAACATACTTAAAGAATGTGTGAATCAAAGTATCCCACACTCACACATTTGTGAGATAGTGACTGCAGCAATTCATTTCCCACAGAATTGGAATCCGTTTGCAATCAGCAGCAGTTTTAATGTTGTCCCTGAACATAAAAAAGTCATGTGACTGATGTCATCTGGATGAGATGTTCTTGCTGCCTCTCTCTCTGAGTGCGATTAGCAGCTCTGTGAGGAGCGAGTTTTCTTGCAGCAGCTCCTCATCCTGTAGATGCTGCATGTGATTGAGGCATCTCTGCGTCTGCGTCACGTGGTGAGAGTGAGGAAACTCCTCCCAGATGTCCCGAAGCTCCGCCCCCAACGACTCACGAAGGGTGTGGCTCATGTGATGCAGGACAAACCGCAACATGTTTGGGAGCGTTACAGGCATGTCATCAGGAAACCGCACACTCATGTGCTTCCTAAAGGTGAAAGAGCTGTGTGTTACTGATGTCTGGAATGTGTGTGTGTTTGTGTGTGTGTTACCGGTGTCTGGGGTAATAAATGATTGTGGGCAGACGATCCACCATAAACTCCCAGGGCAGATCATTACGAGCGACGTTCACTCTGAAAACACATATGCATCAAACATGAATTTAAGCCTTTGTGTGTGTGTGTGTGTGTGTGTGTGTGTGTGTGTGTGTGTAGATCAGACCTGGCTACAGTGACGATTCCCCTGAAGAGTCGTGCGAGATGCAGAAATACATGATTCAGAACAGAGCAGAATCCGCACCAGCCTGAGTAATACAACAACAACACTTCCTGCACACACACACACACACACACACACACACACACACACATGAGAAGCCTGCCTCCCTTAAGCCAGCCATCTTCTCACCTTCTCTGTGTCCAGTACTGTGTCTTGGAAATTGTGTGACGTAACTTCCTGTATGAGCGAGTGTGTTCGAGGACGGTCGGACTGTCCCTGCAGATGCCTGCGCAGACGAGTGTACGGCTCACTGAAGTCCTGCACAAAGCCCTCTGGAGAGAGAGAAAGAGTGAAAATATGAAGGAGTGTGGCAGGTAACAGCACATATGAGTGAGTGACAGAGTCTGTGTGATCAAAAGTGATTTTGAGAAAGTGAATGAGTGTGTGAACAAGAGTTGTTATAAAAGGGTGAATAATTGTTTCTGTGAGCAAGAGTGATAGTGTCTGAGTGTGCATGTGAGCAAGAATTAATGAGTCTGTATGAACAAGTTTATGAAAGGGTGAATGTGTGTACGTAAATAAGAGTAAACGAGTCTGTGAGCAACAGTGGATAATAATAGGTGAATGTGTGTGTGTGTGTGTGTGTATGTGTGAGGTGTGTAAAATAAAAGAGTGTGAATGAGTCGGACAAGAGAACAAGAACAAGAACTGAACAAGAGTGATTATGAAAGGTTGAATGAGTGTGATAAGTGTAAATAAGAATGTAAGTGAGCAAAAGTGAAAATGAGAGTGAATAAGTGAGAAATAGATTTTGAGAAAGTGAATGAGTGTCTCTGTCGGAATTTCAGCGTAAATAAGTGTGTGTGCGAGCAAGGGTGGATATTAGCAAGTGAATAAGTGTGTGATGCATGTGATGGTGTATGAGAGAGTCAGTGAATAGGAGTAAACTGAAGTGTGCAAGTGTGCCGTTTACCCAGTGTGTGTGATTGGTTCATGACGTGGTGGGTGTGTTCTGGGAGGTTGATGATGGTAATGAAGGGCGTGGTCAGAGGGCTGTCGATCGCCCCGAGTCTTTGCAGCAGAGGCTGATTGAGCCGTGAGTCCAGCAAATAGAAGCGCAGCGTCTTATTAGTGCGGCATCGCAGACCAGCGACCGGGTCGAGCGCGGGGGTGGGGGCGGGAGCGGGCGTTGCAGCGTGGGCGTGTCTACAGCAAATGTTGACGAGAGAACGAGGACTGTAGGTGTTCCGCACGAGTCTGCAGCCGCTGCGCACCGGAACCTCCTGCAGGTGCTGATCCAGAAGAGTCCACAACTCCTGTACCACACACACACCAGAGCACACCTCACACACACCCCACACTACACACACTGACACACAACACCCACAGCCAACGCAACACGAGTGGTATCGCAACGCCACATCTGACACCTGCAGAGAGGAAGATTCATGCAGCTTCACCTTGTTGTCGTGTGACAGACTTGACGTTACCTGTGTCAGAAATTGATTTGAAGAGTGAGAATGATGTGGGAGGAACATTAGAAGGGCGGGACCTCGCTGTAGCTCCGCCTCTAGAGAATAACTCTTTGCTCCGCTAGACTGAATCCACTGGACAACACTCTCATGGTTCTCAAAAATCCAATCACAGATGGCCTCCGGTGTGAAGCTCCGCCTGTGCCGCGGGAACACCTGCGGGTCAGACGCGGCTGCAGGGTCAGAGGTCACCTGCAGCAAGCGAGAGAAGTGGGGTGAGTGAGGGTCTCACCAGCGAGCTTTGGAAGCGGCGGTGAAGGTACACACTCTCATCCTCTCGCAGAGCCACGCCCTCCGCCACGGCACTACTGGTCACCACGGCAAACCGCACCGCCCCTTGAGGATCTGCACCAATCAGAGAGCAGGGAGTCAGAGAGAAGATAACACTTGGGTGAGGTGACCTGAGAAGGGGAAGTTACCTCGTCTGAGGGCAAGCAGAGAAGACAGCAGGAACATCACGTAACCTGAAGGCTGAGGGGACGAGTTGAAGCGGAAATATCCCACAACCCCCTGCTGTAGAGAGAGTGAGACACAGGACAAACAGAGAGAGAATAATGAGAAATAAGTTAATAAAGAGACAGACCGAGTGGGCGGGTGGCTGAGTGAGTGAATGGGTGAGGAGTCACCTGATGGTGGTTGAGGAAGGAGTGCAGGGCTCCGCTGGTGGGCAGGTAAGTGAGTGGGTGAGAAAATCTTTTAATGAATTTCTCTAAATACTCAGTCTGGACTGGCGCTCTGTACTCGATTGGCCCATATCTCAAACACAGAGAGAGAGGAGGAAACAATGATGTGTGTGTTAGCATTTGTGTGAATTGTGTGTTGTGTTTGTATGTTCAAGTAAATTGGGACGTGTATGGTGCTGGTGTATCCAATTTAGGCTGAATGGGTTTTGATACATTTGTGATTATAGATTGTGGTGTGCGAGTTCATGTTGTATGTATGCGTTCTTTGTGAGCTGTTAATTTGTGTTAATTGTGTGTGAGTTCCTGTGAATGTATTGTTGTGTGAGTGTATGCCGGTGTGTGTGTGTGTGTGTTATACCTCCTGTAGTACAGATGAATGACGGGATACTGATAGAAGTTTTTGTATTTTCTGCATTTGCCTTTATGCCACCAGCAATTGACAGCGATGAAGCGCACCTGCACATGACATCACAACAACATGACATCACAGCATGACATCACTTTAACATGACGGCCTGAGAGTGACCCCTGACCTCAGCGGTCAGCCGCAGCGCCACCTGCAGCACGTGTTCTCGCGCGGCCATACTGTGAGCGCACCAGGGGGCGTAGTAGAAAATGACAGACACGTCCGTCTCGTCCCGCAGGGTCTCCACCTCCTCCATGTCTCCGTCAAAAACGTCCAGCACCGCGGACAGCCGCGGGAAGAAGCGAACAGGCGGCGCCGCCGACACCACAACCGCATCTTTAAGACGACTGAAAAGATCATCCACACGGGAAAAGCTCAGTGGAGAAGTGACACCTGTGTGTGTGTGTGTGTGTGTGTGTGTGTGTGTGTGTGTGTGTGTGTAATGTGAGACTTTGAAAGTGTCTGTGTGTGGCAGAGAGTGAGTAAGAGATAGTGAAAGTGTGTGCGTGTACCCGCAGGTGTATGTGAGTGGCAGAAGTAGAGCACAGATGAGCACGATCGCGCCGCAGCACAGTTCGGGTCTCCTCATCATCTGACACACCGCTTGCCGGAGCTTCTGTTGAACACGCTGCAGCATCACTGGTCACTACAGTGACACATCCATGGCATCAGAAGTTCGCCTCGAACCGAGAGGAATTAAAGACACTAAGACCTCCTATATGGGTGTGGTCGATGATAGGGAGCATCTCTAAATTGCACACACACAGTTGACTTTTGTTAGATGCTAGGTGCTCCTGCCGTTTAAACCAGGAATCACGACTGTTTGCATGCACCTCACTGTAAATAATAATTATTTTACTTCCGCTATTATGGTGCTAAATGTAACCAGTTGATCGTTTCTAAAAGAATGAGATCGCTTCTGTCAGCGAACTGAAAAAAATAGAAAAGGGCAAGTGTTTCCGGTGGCTGGGGTTAAAGCTTCCGGTGTGCACTTGTGTGCGGCTGTTTTTCGTAATGGAGGTGACGAGAAAGAGTAAGAGCGACATAGCTTTACTTCAGCGCCAACGTTGTGTTTGTGTGCTTATGTGGCTGAGAGAGAATGTAAGGTTGCACGTGATCGTATTTGAGAGTGAGCAAACGCAGGAAAGTGTTGGCGTCTCTGTATATGTGTTGTTGTGGTGATGCGTGCGTGTGCTTTTTGAGTGTTTTTTAAATTTGCGTTAGAGTGAAGTGTGTGTCATTGTAGTTAATTTTGTGGGTACGTGTCTGTGTGTGTGGTTTTTGTTTTTAGTGATGTTTTATTGTCGTAGTAGAGATGTGTGTGTCCTTTTTGGTGACTTGAGTTACTGTAGTGTGTTTGTTGTGCTGACGTGTGTGTGTTGGCACAGACTTCAAGGAGGTTCTTCCAGAAGTGTGTAAAGCTGTTCAAGAGGCTGAGTTCATCTCTATAGATGGAGAGTTTACAGGTGAATGACATACACACACACACACACGCACTTGAAACCAAGAGTTACACACAGAGTAAACAAGTGTGTGTGTACGCGCGCAGGGATCAGTGATGGGCCATCAGTCAGCGCTCTGACCAATGGACTTGACACACCAGAAGAGAGATATCAAAAATTGAGGAAGGTGAGACATACAAACACACACACACACACACACACACACACACACACACACACACACACACACACACACACACACACACACACACCAATAAACATGCAATCACTCATTCATAATTTGAAATCTGGTTCCTGACTCTTGTTTTGTCCGTGTGACAACTGCAAAAGGGCATTTTTCTGTCTGAATGCCGTGCATCAAAGACTGCACATATTACTGTTCAGTGTCACGTAAACACAGTTGCACATTGTCATATCACATACGCTGGAAGACATTTGGCAAATTGATTAGTAGTGTAACACTTAGTCAAACATTTATATGAGAAAGTAGTAATAAAAAAAGAAAAAGTGATTGAGATTTTCAAATTAGCCGCTAGGGTCCAAAATTATAATTTTTGTGTGTGTTTATTCTAATGTTGTGTATTTCTGCAGCATTCCATGAACTTCCTCCTTTTCCAGTTCGGAATCTGCACATTTCGACATGACCCCAGTCAGGGCACGTGAGTGACCCCTCATGACCTCATCAGCTTGTGTGCATTCTCACTCCGTCGCTCTCTTTGTGTGTCACTCTTGCTTTCTTTCTGACTTTCTTGGTCATTTTCTCATTGTCCGCACTCCTTATTTTTTAGGTACATCACTAAAGCTTTCAACTTTTATATTTTCCCGAAGCCGTTCAACCGCACTTCTCCGGACGTGAAATTTATCTGTCAGGTAAATGAGTCAATGTGTTACCATGATGTCACTCCAGTGATGGCACAATGTTCTATTCATCCCCAGAGCTCCAGCATCGACTTCCTGGCCAGTCAAGGCTTTGACTTCAACAAAGTCTTTTGCAGTGGTGAGTTTATGTGTGAGTGTTACATTTTATATATACACAAGTTTAACTGTCATCTAATGGCGTTTGTAGGCATTCCTTACCTGACGCAGGAGGAGGAGTCTCAGATGAGGGAGCAGTATGAGGAGAGGCGGGGTCAAATCAATGGAACAGGCCACACCCCCTACACCCCAACATCCAGCAGTGCGTGCACTATCCCGGAGGAACACAGAGAATTCATTCAGCTGCTGGAGTCAGTGTCTCTTGCTCACACAAACCCTCTCTTTCTGTCAAATACACACACTCAAATTATCTTTTTGATTTTAGGCAGAAGGTCGAAGCCCTTCTGAAGGGCTCAGAAAAAACACTGAACCTGGAGCCATGCACCGGGTGGGTCATACTCATTCACTCACTCACTCACTCACTCACTCACTCACTCACTCACTCACTCACTCACTCACTCACTCACTCACTAACACACACACACACGCACCTTTTCTCTTTCTCATGTGTTTGTATTGATGTCAGGTTTCAGAGAAAGCTCATCTATCAGACCCTGAACTCTAGGTTAGTGTATGCAGTCTCTTTTTTTGACTTTTCCTTTTTGACTTTAATTTGATGCTTTTTTTTTTTTTAGGTTCTCAAAAGGAATCCATGTGGAGACCCTGGAGACAGAAAAGGTACTAACAGCACACACCTGTACTTTAAATGACAAAATTACACATAGAAAAAAAATTACTTGGTTTTGTGCACTACAGACTTGAGCACAAACCTTTTCCTCTGTGTTCTTGGTTCTGTAACTGTGCAAAACACTATAATGAGGAAATCAATCTTTATTATGAAACTGTTTTGATTATAACTTTTGAACACTTTGAATAGTCAAGTAATACTTTGAGGTCAAGTAAAACGGACCTTCAGTGTAAAGATCTCAACAATTATGTTATGAAACGAAATAGTGGAGTTGTGATGTTTAAGGCTTCCAATGTAATTCGAAGATCTAGAATTCTACAACGATTAGGAAAAGATGGGCTGTTTTCCTTTAAGCCCTTGGGAAATGGGGAAAATAAATCAGTTCTCACACGTCAGATTTCACCATAATCTGAGGCGAAGCTGCTAATTTGCTGATTAATAACTTGTCTGTTGAGGCTTGACGTCATCCCTTTTACTGTAGTTCTAGTTCAGCATAGATCTGAGATTCATCTCCACAATGAAACCGTAACTTTCTCTCTCAGAAGGAGCGCTTCATCCAGATCAGTAAGGTCGATGAGGGCGAGAGGAGGAGCAGAGAGCAGCAGAAGCAGCAGAGGGAGCAGGTGACCATACGTCTCTGATCACTTCCTGTGACCTCTTCACCTCACAGTACTTTATATTTCATGACCCCGTGTGTGTAACAGGAGGAGCTGAGTGACGCGGTGGGCTTTTCCAAAGTGGTCCGAGCCATCTCCTCTTCTGTGAGAGTCCCTTCTGCCTTGTCATTGGCCATTAGTCGACACGTGATTGGCTGCTCTCTAAGTCTTTGTACATTTAATAGGGAAGACTGGTGGTGGGACACAACATGCTGCTGGATGTCATGCACACCATACACCAGTTCTGTGGTCCACTTCCTGAGGTAACCACAACATGTGCATGTGAAGCAGACATGTCAAGAAGTGAAAGATGTGTGTGACTGAAATGTGTGTGTGTTCACAGGAGCTGGATGACTTTAAGGAGATTGCCATGTCTGTTTTTCCCAGGTTGTCCCTCTCACTCTCTGTTTCCGTCAAACTTCCTTCACCCCCCCCCCCCCCACACACACACACACACTCAACACACCATGTATTTTTCAGATTGTTGGACACAAAGCTGATGGCATCCTTGCAGCCTTTTAAGGTCTGTTTCAAACTCCTGGAACAGTGTTTGTTTGTTTATGATTATGCACGCTTACAGTGTGTGTGTGTGCGCAGGAATCCATAACCAACACGTCATTAGGAGAATTACACAAACGACTTCAAGAAAAACCTTTTAAGACACCGAAAATAGGTACTTGATCAAATCACACACACACACACACACACACACACTTGCACACTTACTGTTTTACAATGGTGTGTGTGTGCAGAATGGCCTACTGGTTTCCCTGGCTATGATACTTCAGCTGAACAGCTCCATGAAGCAGGATATGATGCGTTCATCACTGGTCTGTGTTTCATCTCCATGAGCAACTTTGTGGGTGAGTTTGAAAGAAAAGTGTGTGAGAGTGATTGAGAATTTGTTGTAGAGAGACGGTAATTTAGAAATTATTTGTGTCTCAGGGTCATTTCTCACTCCACCAAAGAGTCACATCTCTGCTCGATCGGCTCTGCTGCAGCCTTTCTACAACAAGTGAGCTTTCTACTTCTATTCATCTTTTCTTTCTCTCCAAAGCCGCTTAAAATTAGGAAGGAAACCAAACGAAATAAGTGCAAGAGTAATTCTGGAGTAGAATTGTGATTGATTTAGTTTTGATGTGCAGGATAGTGAGTTTTTTTTTTTT